>JAJKFL010000007.1:16765748-17188790 GCA_021186555.1 Reticulitermes speratus | reverse complement strand
AATATAATATTATAGCAAGTTCGGTTTTACCTTACAAATTAAACCAAAAAAATCTTGTTTACCTTAGAAGTATGAATTGTTAAATTCAACGTTTTGAACTAAAACTTGTAATTTAAATTGATTTTTTCTCGAACGTTTAAGTGAAAACCTAAAATTTAAATCAATGTTTTCTCAATGTCAGCTAAAAAACCAATTTTGTACACTCTTATTACTTTAACATATGAGACAAATAATTTACTTGTAAGGTAATTTATGTAGCTTTACTCAACAATAGGTCCAATTTTATTACTTCCAAAGGATGAATATAGTATACAAGACTTTAACAAAGTCGTTTTACTTACCCAATAATAACAAACAATAATCTATTACGTTAAAGTGGGTTTTACTTACTAATTTTAAAAAAACTTTCTAAATTAGAATTTTAATGAACTTTGACTGAAAACTAAATTTATCAACATCTTTTCCATTGTCAAGCTAAAGAACCCATAGTATGTATTATCCTTTTCTAGATACTAAAAGAACCAATATTTTTTACTCTTTTATGGGTAAATTATGATACATTATTATCACAAGTTCGGTAATTATATAGCTTAAACCAAAGTATTTTACTTATATAAACATAAAAAACAATATTAGACAGGCTGGGTTTTACCTTACCTAAATTATAAAACAATAATCTTGTTTACGGTTAAAGTTAGAATTGTAAATTCAACGTTTTGGAAGCTGAAAACGCTTAAAAATTTCAAATGTTTTTCTCGGAACGTCTATGTCTAAGAACTAAATTTTAGTACACGTATCCATTATTCCTATTTGTCAAGATATAAAGAACCCATAGTTGTATTTCACTCTTTCTGATTGACCAACATATATGACAAGATATTTTTATTAAGGGTAATATAAGTGCTTTAATCAGCAAATTCGTTTTTACTTCAACTTAAACCATAAATGACATCATATTATACAAACATTACCACTAAGTTTTACCTTACCCTTAAATTTATAAATTAAAATGTTTAACGGTTAAAGTTAGAAGTGTAAAACACGCTTAAAATTTAAACGCTTAAATTCAAATTGATTTCTAGAAACGTTTAGTCAGAACCAATTTTAGTACACGTATCCATAATCCTATTTAGTTTAATAACCTATTTATTCAACTTTCTATTCTTACATCTATAGGGAAAATATTTTTATCTTAGGGGTAAATTGTTTTTATTCAACTAAAGTTGTTTTTACTTCAATTAAACCAATAGAAGACGTATTATTACACCTATTAGACAGACTCGGTTTTACCTTACCCTAAATTTATAAAACAAACTTGTTTACGGTTAAAGTTAGAATTGTTTAATTCAACGTTTTAGAACTGAAAACTCTTAAAAATTTCAAATGTTTTTCTCGGAACGTCTATGAAAGAACTAAATTTTAGTACACGTACCATTATTCCTATTGTCAAGATACTAAAGAAGCCATATTGTATTTCACTCTTTTGATTCCTCAAAATGAGACACAAATTTTTCTCGAACGGGGAATTATAGTACTTTAATCAGCAAGTTTCGTTTTTACTTCAACTTAAACCAATAATGACTCATAATTAACAAAACTATTAGACAGGCTGGGTTTACCTTACCCAAATTATACAAACAAAATCTGTTTACGTTTAAATTTAGATTGTAAATTCAACGTTTGGAATAAAACTCTTAAATTTCAAATTTTTGGAACTCATTCTAGAAGAAATTTTAGTACACTTCATTATCCAAATTGTAATACTAACAAACCCATTTATTCCTCTTTCTGATTCCACATAGAAATTTTACTCAGGGGTAGAATATACTACAAATTCGTTTTCACTAACCATGAAGACTATAGTATACAACATAAAGTCGTTACCTCCAATTATACAAATGTTCGTAAGTAATGTAATCAGTTGAAGCGAAAAGCTAAAATTATGTTTTCTCGAAGCTGTAAAAATTATCAGACCTATCCTATGAAGAACAAGTATTATTCCTCTTTGATCCAACATATGAGAAATTTTACTCTAAGGGGTAGATATATGTAGCTTAACAGCAAAGTTCGTTTTTACTTCAACTTAACCAAGAAATGACATCTATTACAACTATTGACAGCTCGTTTACCTCCTAAATTATAAACAATTTGTTTACGGTAAGTAAATTGTTAATCACGTTTGAAGCTGAAAACCTTAAAATTCAAATGTGTTTCTCGAACGTCAGTCTAGAACAATTATACACGTACATTATCATGTCAAGTACAAGAACCATAGTTGTATTCACTCTTTTGATTCCTCACTATGAGCCAATATTTACTCGAAGGGTAGATATTATGTACTTAATCAGCAAAGTCGTTTTACTTCACTTAACCAAGAAGACATAGTAACAACTATTACAGCTCGGGTTTTACCTTCCTAATTTTAAAAATAATCTGTTTACGGTTAAGTTAGATTGTAATTCAGTTTGAGCTGAAAACGCTTAAAAATTAATGGTTTTCTCGGAACGCAGTCAGAACTAATTTAGTACACGATCCATTATCTATTGCAAGATACTAAGAACCCATTGTTTTCACTCTTCTGATCCCAACATATGAGACACAATATTTACCTAAGGGGTAGATATTAGTACTTTAATCAGCAAGTCGTTTACTTCACTAAACCAAGAAATGACATCATATTACAAATATTAAAGTCGGTTACTACCCAATTATACAAACAATATCTGTTTACGTTAAAGTTAGATTGTTAAATCAACGTTTGGAACTGAAAACGCTTAAAAATTAAATGGTTTCTGAACGTCATGAGACAATTTTAGTACACGTACATTATTCTATTGTCAAGACAAGAACCATATTGTTTTCATCTTTGATTCTAACAATGAGACCAATATTTACTCGTAGGGGTAGATATATGTGCTTACAGCAATTCGTTTTTTCAACTTAACCAAGAAATGCATCATATGTAACAACTATTAGACAGCTGGTTACCTTCCTAAATTTATAAACAAAATCTTGTTTACGGTAAAGTTGAATTGTTAATTACGTTGAAGCTGAAACCTTAAAATTCAAATGTTTCTCGACTCATGTCTAGAACAATTTTGTACACGTATCCATTATTCCTATGTCAAATACAAAGAACCATATTTATTCACTCTTTGATTCCTAAATATAGCAAAATTTTCGTAGGGGTAATATATTACTTATCACAGTCGTTTACTCAACTAACCAAGAAATGACTCATATATACAAAACTATTAGACAGGTCGGGTTTTACCTCCTAATAAAACAATATCTGTTTACGTAAGTTAGAATGTAATCAGTTGGAAGCGAAAAGCTTAAAAATTCAAATGGTTTTCTCGAACGCAGTCAGAACAAATTTAGTACCGATCCATTATCTATTGTCAAGATACAAGAACCCAAGTTGTATTTCACTCTTTTTGATTCCTCAACATATGAGACACAATTATATGAGACACAATATTTTACTCGTAAGGGGGTAAGATATTATGTAGCTTAATCAGCAAAGTTCGTTTTTACTTCAACTTAAACCAATGAAATGACATCATATGTAACAAAACTATTAGACAGACTGGGTTAAACCTTTCCTAAATTTATACAAACAATAATCTTGTTTACGGTTAAAGTTAGAATTGTTTCAAATTCAGCGTTTTAGAAGCTGAAAACGCTTAAAAATTTCAAATGTGTTTTCTCGGAACGTCTATGTCTAAGAACTAAATTTTAGTACACGTATCATTATTCCTATTGTCAAGATACTAAAGAACGCCATAGTTGTATTTTCACTCTTTCTGATTCCTCAACATATGAGACACAATATTTTTACTCGTAACGCGGGTAGAATATATGTAGCTTTAATCAGCAAAGTTCGTTTTTATTTCAACTTAAACAAAAGAAACTGACATCATATGTATACAAAACTATTAGACAGACTCGGGTTTTACCTTTCCCAAATTTATAAAACAATAATCTTGTTTACGGTTAAAGTTAGAATTGTTTCAATTCAGCTTTTTGAAGCTGAAAACGCATAAAAATTTCAAATGTGTTTTCTCGAACGTCATGTCTAAAACTAATTTTAGTACACTATCATTATTCCTCATTGTCAAGTAACTAAAGAATAGGCCATAGTTAGTATTTCATCTTTCTTGATTTCTTTCAACATTAGTAGACACAATATTTTTACTCATACGTAAGTAGATATTAGTAGCTTTAATCTAGCAAAGTTCGTTTTTCTTCAACTTAAACCAAAGAAATACATCATATGTATACAAAACTATTAGACAGACTGGGTTTTACCTTTCCCTAAATTTATACAAACAATAATCTTGTTTACGGTTAAAGTTAGAATTGTTATCAATTCAGACGTTTTAGAAGCTGAAAACGCTTAAAAATTTCAAATGTGTTTTCTCGGAACGTCTATGTCATGAAACTAAATTTTAGTACACGTATCATTATTCCTATTGTCAAGATACTAAAGAACGCCATAGTTGTTATTTCACTCTTTCTGATTCCTCAACATATGAGACAAATATTTTTCTCGTAACGGGGGTAGATATTATGTAGCTTTAATCAGCAAAGTTCGTTTTTACTTCAACTTAAACCAAAGAAATGACATCATATGTATACAAAACTATTAACAGAACTCGGGTTTTACCTTTCCCTAAATTTATACAAACAATAATCTTGTTTACGGTTAAAGTTAGAATTGTTTCAAATTCAGCGTTTTGGAAGCTGAAAACGCTTAAAAATTTCAAATTGTTTTCTCGGAACGTCTATGTCTAAGAACTAAATTTTAGACACAAATCCATTATTCCTATTGTCAAGATACTAAAGAACGCCATATTGTATTTCACTCTTTCTGATTCCTCAACATATGAGACAAATATTTTTACTCGTAACGGGGTAGATATTATGTAGCTTTAATCAGCAAAGTTCGTTTTTACTTCAACTTAAACCAAAGAAATACATCATATGTATACAAAACTATTAGACAGACTCGGGTTTTACCTTTCCCTAAATTTATACAAACAATAATCTTGTTTACGGTTAAAGTTAGAATTGTTTCAATTCAGCGTTTTAGAAGCTGAAAACGCTTAAAAATTTCAATGTGTTTTCTCGGAACGTCTATGTCTAAGAACTAAATTTTAGTACACGTATCCATTATTCCTATTGTCAAGATACTAAAGAACGCCATAGTTGTATTTCACTCTTTCTGATTTCCTCAACATATGAGACAAAAATTTTTACTCGTAAGGGGGTAGATATTATGTAGCTTTAATCAGCAAAGTTCGTTTTTACTTCAACTTAAACCAATGAAATGACATCATATGTATACAAAACTATTAGACAGGCTCGGGTTTTACCTTACCCTAAATTTATACAAACAATAATCTTGTTTACGGTTAAAGTTAGAATTGTTAAAATTCAACGTTTTGGAAGCTGAAAACGCTTAAAAATTTCAAATGTGTTTTCTCGGAACGTCTATGTCTAAGAACTAAATTTTAGTACACGTATCCATTATTCCTATTGTCAAGATACTAAAGAACGCCATAGTTGTATTTCACTCTTTCTGATTCCTCAACATATGAGACACAATATATTTACTCGCAACGTCAGTAGAATTGATTTAGCTTTAATTAGTAAAATTCGTTTTACCTCAACTTAAACCAAAGAAATGACATCATATGTAAACAAAACTATTAGACAGACTGTGGTTTTACATTACCCTAATTTTATACTAACAATAATCTTGTTTAAGTTTAAAGTTAGAATTGTTTCAATTCAGCGTTTTAGAAGCTGAAAACGCATAAAAATTTCTAATGTGTTTTCTCGGAACGTCAATGTCTAACAACTAACTTTTAGTAAACATATCCATTATTCCTATTTACAAGTACACAAATAGTGTCAGCGGTGGGATCAGGGTTTTGTGATTTAGGGGTTTGCTAATACCACAGGGGGTTCACTGTTAGTGACTTTTATTACGGTTGTCACATTGTGTAGAGGATCTTCTTCGAGTCCAGAAAGGTTTAGAACCTCATATATTTTGTGTGACTCATATCGTCAGTAGATATTACGTAGCTTTAATTTCCAAAATTCGTTTTTCCTCAACTTAAACCAAAGAAATGACATCATATGTAAACAAAACTATTAGACAGACTGGGGTTTTACCTTTCCCTAAATTTATACAAACAATAATCTTGTTTACGGTTAAAGATAGAATTGTTTCAATTCAGCGTTTTAGAAGCTGAAAACGCTTAAAAATTTCAAATGTGTTTTCTCGGAACGTCTATGTGTAAGAACTAAATTTTAGTACACATATCGGTTATTCCTATTGTCAACATACTAAAGAACGCCATAGTTGTATTTTACCGTTTCTGATTACTCAACATATGAGACAAAATTTTTACTCGTAACGTCAGTAGAATTGATGTAGCTTTAATCAGCAAAGTTCGTATTTACTTCAACATAAACAAAAGAAACGACATCATATGTACACAAAACTATTAGACAGACTGGGGTTTTACCTTTGCCAAAATTTATACAAATAATAATCTTGTTTACGGTTAAAGTTAGAATTGTATTAATTCGGCGTTTTAGAAGCTGAAAACGCTAAAAATTTTAAATGTGTTTTCTCGTAACGTCTATGTATAAGAACTAAATCTTAGTACACAAATCCATTATTCCTATTGTCAAGATACTAAAGAACGCCCTAGTTGTATTTCATTCTTTCTGATTACTCAACATATGAGACATAAAATTTTTACTCGTAACGTCAGTAGAATTGATGTAGCTTTAATCAGCAAAGTTCGTTTTTACTTCAACTTAAACCAAAGAAATTACATCATATGTACACAAAACTATCAGACAGACTGGGGTTTTACCTTTCCCTAAATTTATACAAACAAATAATCTTGTTTACGGTTAAAGTTAGAATTGTTTCAATACAGCGTTTTAGAAGCTGAAAACGCTTAAATACTTTAATTGTGTTTTCTCGGAACGTCTTTGTATAAGAACTAAATTTTAGTACACAAATCCATTATTCCAATTGTCAAGATACTAAAGAACGCAATAGTTGTGTTTCACTCTTTCTGATTGTTCAACATAAGAGACATACAATTTTTACTCGTAACGTCAGTAGAATTGATGAACCTTTAATCAGCAAAGTTCGTTTTTACTTCAACTTAAACCAAAGAAATGACATCATATGTAAACAAATCTATTAGACAGACTGGGGTTTTACATTTCCCTAAATTTATACAAATAATAATCTTGTTTACGGTTAAAGTTAGAATTGTGTCAATTCAGTGTTTTAGAAGCTGAAAACGCTAAAAATTTTAAATGTGTTTTCTCGTAACGTCTATGTATAAGAACTAAATTCTAGTACACAAATCCATAATTCCTATTGTCAAGATACTAAAGAACGCCCTAGTTGTATTTCATTCTTTCTGATTACTCAACATATGAGACTTAAAATTTTTACTCGTAACGTCAGAAGAATTGATGTAGCTTTAATCAGCAAAGTTCGTTTTTACTTCAACTTAAACCAAAGAAATGACATCATATGTAAACAAAACTATTAGACTGACTGGGGTTTTACCTTTGCCAAAATTTATACAAACAATACTCTTGTTTACGGTTAATGTTAGAATTGTTTCAATTCAGCGTTTCAGAAGCTGAAAACGCATAAAAATTTCAAATGTGTTTTCTCGAAACGTCAATGTCTAACAACTAACTTTTAGTACACATATCGATTATTCTTCTTTACCAGTAAACAAATGGTGTCAGCGGTGAGATCAGGGTTTTGTGATTTACTGGTTTGCTAATACCAGAGGGGGTTCACTGTTAGTGACTTTTATTACGGTTGTCACATTGTGTAGAGGATCTTCTTCGAGTCCAGTTAGGTTTAGTACCTCAGATATTTTGTGTGACTCATATCGTCAGTAGATATTACATAACTTTAATTTGCAAAATTCGTTTTTCCTCAACTTAAACCAAAGAAATAACATCATATGTAAAAAAAATTATTAGACAGACCGGGGTTTTACCTTTCCCTAAATTTATACAAACAATAATCTTGTTTACGGTTAAAGTTAGAATTGTTTCAATTCAGCGTTTTAGAAGCTGAAAACGCTTAAAAATTTCAAATGTGTTTTCTCGGAACGTCTATGTGTAAGAACTAAATTTTAGTACACACATCGATTATTCCTATTGTCAACATACTAAAGAACGCCATAGTTGTATTTCACTGTTTCTGATTACTCAACATATGAGACATAAATTTTTACTCGTAACGTCAGTAGAATTGATGTAGCTTTAATCAGCAAAGTTCGTTTTTACTTCAACTTAAACCAAAGAAATGACATCATATGTAAACAAATCTATTAGACAGACTGGGGTTTTACCTTTCCCTAAATTTATACAAACAATAATCTTGTTTACGGTTAAAGTTAGAATTGTTTCAATTCAGCGTTTTAGAAGCTGAAAACGCTTAAATACTTTAAATGTGTTTTCTCGGAACGTCTATGTATAAGAACTAAATTTTAGTACACAAATCCATTATTCCAATTGTCAAGATACTAAAGAACGCAATAGTTGTGTTTCACTCTTTCTGATTACTCAACATATGAGACAAAATTTTTACTCGTAACGTCAGTAGAATTGATGTAGCTTTAATCAGCAAAGTTCGTATTTACTTCAACATAAACAAAAGAAACGACATCATATGTACACAAAACTATTAGACAGACTGGGGTTTTACCTTTGCCAAAATTTATACAAATAATAATCTTGTTTACGGTTAAAGTTAGAATTGTATTAATTCGGCGTTTTAGAAGCTGAAAACGCTTAAATACTTTAAATGTGTTTTCTCGGAACGTCTACGTATAAGAACTAAATTTTAGTACACAAATCCATTATTCCTATTGTCAAGATACTAAAGAACGCCCTAGTTGTATTTCATTCTTTCTGATTACTCAACATATGAGACATAAAATTTTTACTCGTAACTTCAGTAGAATTGATGTAGCTTTAATAAGCAAAGTTCGTTTTTACTTCAACTTAAACCGAAGAAATGACATCATATGTAAACAAAATTATCAGACAGACTGGGGTTTTAACTTTCCCAAAATTTATACAAACAATAATCTTGTTTACGGTTAAAGTTAGAATTGTTTCAATTCAGCGTTTTAAAAGCTTAAACCGCTTAAAGATTTCAAATGTGTTTTATCGGTACATCAAAGTCTAAGAACTAAATTTTAGTACACATATCGATTATTCCTATTGTCAAGATAGTAAAGAACGCCATAGTTGTATTTCACTATTTCTAATTACTCAACATATGAGACATAATATTTTTACTCGCAACGTCAGTAGAATTGATTTAGCTTTAATTAGCAAAATTCGTTTTCCCTTAACTTAAACCAAAGAAATGACATCATATGTAAACAAAACTATTAGACAAACTGGGGTTATACATTACCCTAATTTTATACTAACAATAATCTTGTTTACGGTTAAAGTTACAATTGTTTCCATTCAGCGTTTCAGAAGCTGAAAACGCATAAAAATTTCAAATGTGTTTTCTCGAAACGTCAATGTCTAACAACTAACTTTTAGTACACATATCTATTATTCCTCTTTACCAGTAAACAAATGGTGTCAGCGGTGGGATCAGGGTTTTGTGATTTAGTGGTTTGCTAATATCAGAGGGGGTTCACTGTTAGTGACTTTTATTACGGTTGTCACATTGTGTAGAGAATCTTCTTCGAGTCCAGTTAGGTTTAGTACCTCAGATATTTTGTGTGACTCATATAGTCAGTAGATATTACATAACTTTAATTTGCAAAATTCGTTGTTCCTCAACTTAAACCAAAGAAATAACATCATATGTAAACAAAACTATTAGACAGACCGGGGTTTTTACCTTTCCCTAAATTTATACAAACAATAATCTTGTTTACGGTTAAAGTTAGAATTGTTTCAATTCAGCGTTTTAGAAGCTGAAAACGCTTAAAAATTTCAAATGTGTTTTCTCGGAACGTCTATGTGTAAGAACTAAATTTTAGTACACACATCGATTATTCCTATTGTCAACATACTAAAGAACGCCATACTTGTATTTCACTGTTTCTGATTACTCAACATATGAGACATAAATTTTTACTCGTAACGTCAGTAGAATTGATGTAGCTTTAATCAGCAAAGTTCGTTTTTACTTCAACTTAAACCAAAGAAATGACATCATATGTAAACAAAACTATTACACAAACTGGGGTTTTACCTTTCCCTAAATTTATAACAAACAATAATCTTGTTTACGGTTAAATTTAGAATTGTTTCAATTCAGCGTTTTAGAAGCTGAAAACGCTTAAAAATTTCAAATTTGTTTTCTCGGAACGTCTATGTATAAGAACTAAATTTTAGCACACAAATCCATTATTCTTATTGTCAAGATACTAAACAACGCCCTAGTTGTATTTCATTCTTTCTGATTACTCAACATATGAGACATAAAATTTTTACTCGTAACGTCAGTAGAATTGATGAACCTTTAATCAGCAAAGTTCGTTTTTACTTCAACTTAAACCAAAGAAATGACATCATATGTAAACAAATCTATTAGACAGACTGGGGTTTTACCTTTCCCTAAATTTATACAAATAATAATCTTGTTTACGGTTAAAGTTAGAATTGTTTCAATTCAGCGTTTTAGAAGCTGAAAACGCTTAAAAATTTCAAATGTGTTTCCTCGCAACGTCAATGTCTAAGAACTAAATTTTAGTGCACATATCGATTATTTCTATTGTCAAGATACTAAAGAACGCCATAGTTGCATTTCACTATTTCTGATTACTCAACATAGGAGACATAATATATTTACTCGCAACGTCAGTAGAATTGATTTAGCTTTAATTAGTAAAATTCGTTTTACCTCAACTTAAACCAAAGAAATGACATCATATGTAAACAAAACTATTAGCAGACTGTGGTTTTACATTACCTTAATTTTATACTAACAATAATCTTGTTTAAGTTTAAAGTTAGCATTGTTTCAAATCAGCGTTTTAGAAGCTGAAAACGCATAAAAATTTCTAATGTGTTTTCTCGGAACGTCAATGTCTAACAACTAACTTTTAGTAAACATATCCATTATTCCTATTTACAAGTACACAAATGGTGTCAGCGGTGGGATCAGGGTTTTGTGATTTAGTGGTTTGCTAATACCACAGGGGGTTCACTGTTAGTGACTTTTATTACGGTTGTAACATTGTGTAGAGGATCTTCTTCGAGTCCAGAAATGTTTAGTACCTCAGATATTTTGTGTGACTCATATCGTCAGTAGATATTACGTAGCTTTAATTTCCAAAATTCGTTTTTCCTCAACTTAAACCAAAGAAATGACATCATATGTACACAAAACTATTAGACAGACTGGGGTTTTACCTTTCCCTAAATTTATACAAACAATAATCTTGTTTACGGTTAAAGATAGAATTGTTTCAATTCAGCGTTTTAGAAGCTGAAAACGCTTAAAAATTTCAAATGTGTTTTCTCGGAACGTCTATGTGTAAGAACTAATTTTTAGTACACATATCGATTATTCCTATTATCAACATACTAAAGAACGCCATAGTTGTATTTCACTGTTTCTGATTACTCAACATATGAGACATAAATTTTTAATCGTAACGTCTGTAGAATTGATGTAGCTTTAATCAGCAAAGTTCGTTTTTACTTCAACTTAAACCAAAGAAATGACATCATATGTAAACAAAACTATTAGACAGACTGGGGGTTAAACATTAAATAAATTTATACACACAAAAATATTGATTACGGTAAAAAGTTAGAATTGTTTCAATTCAGCGATTTAGAAGCTGAAAACGCTTAAAAATTTCAAATGTGTTTTCTCGGAACGTCAATGTCTGAGAATTAAATTTTAGTACACATATTCATTATTCCTATTGTCAAGATACTAAAGAACGCCATAGTTGTATTTGACTCAATCTGATTACTTAACATATCAGACATAATATTTTTACTCTTAACGTCAGTAGATATTATGTACTTTAATTTGCAAATTTGGTTTTTACTTCAACTTAAACAAAAGAAATTACATCATATGTAAACAAAACTATTAGACAGACTGAGTTTTTAACATTACCCTAAATTTATACAGACAATAATGTTGTTTACGGTTAAAGTTAGAATTGTTTCAATTCAGCGTTTTAGAAGCTGAAGACGCTTAAATAATTTAAATGTGTTTTCTCGGAACGCCAATATCTTAGAACTAAATTTTACTACACATATCTATTATTCCTATTGTCAAGATACTAAAGAACGCCATAGTTGTATTTCACTCTTTCTGAATACTTATCACATGAGACACAATATTTTTACAGTTAACGTCAGTAGATATTATATAGCTTTAATTTGCAAAATTCGTGTTTACCTCAACTTAAACCAAAGAAATGACATCATATGTAAACAGAACTATTAGACAGACTGGGGTTTTAACATTAACCTAAATTTATACAAACAATAATGTTGTTTACGGTGAAAGTTAGAATTATTTCAATTCAGCGTTTTAGAAGCTGAAAACTCTTAAAAATTTTAAAAGGGTTATCTCGGAACGTCAATGTCTAAGGACTAAATTGTAGTACACATATCCATTAATCCTATTGTCGAGATACTAAAGAACGCCATAGTTGTATATCACTCTTTCTGATTACTCAACATATGAGAAATAATATTTTTAATCGTAACGTAAGTAGATATTATGTAGCTTTTATTTGCAAATTTCGTTTTTTACCTCAACTTAAACCAAAGAAATTACATCATATGTAAACAAAACTATTAGACAGACTGGGTTTTAACATTACCCTAAATTAATACAAACAATAATATTGTTTACGGTTAAAGTTAGAATTGTTTCAATTCAGCGCTTTAGAAGCTCAAAACGCTTAAAAATTCAAATGTGTTTTCTCGGAACGCCAAAGTCTAAGAACTAAATTTTAGTACACATATCAATTACTTCCTATTGTCAAGATACTAAGAAACGCCATATTTGTATTTCACTCTTTCTGATTACTCAACATATGAGACACAATATTTTTACTCGTAACGTCAGTAGATATTATGTAGCTTTAATTTGCAAAACTCGTTTTTACCTCAACTTAAACCAAAGAAATGACATCATTTGTAAACAGAACTATTAGACAGACTGGGGTTTTAACATTAACCTAAATTTATACAAACAATAATGTTGTTTACGGTTTAAGTTAGAATTATTTCAATTCAGCGTTTTGGAAGCTGAAAATGCTTAAAAATTACAAATGGGTTATCTCGGAACGTCAATGTCTAAGGGACTAAATTTTAGTACACACATCCATTAATCCTATTGTCAAGATAATAAAGAACGCCATAGATGTATTTCACTCTTTCTGATTACTCAACATATGAGACATAATATATTTACTCGTAACGTCAGAAGATATTATATAGCTTTAATATGCAAATTTCGTTTTTACCTCAACTTAAACCAAAGAAATGACCATATGTAAACAAAACTATTAGACAGGCTGAGGTTTTAAAATTACCCTAAATTTATAAAAGCAATAATGTTGTTTACGATTAAAGTTAGAATTATTTCAATTCAGCGTTTTAGAAGCTCAAAACGCTTAAAATTTCAAAAGTGTTTCCTCGCAACGTCAATGTCTAAGAACTAAATTTTAGTACACATATCGATTATTTCTATTGTCAAGATACTAAAGAACGCCATAGTTGCATTTAACTATTTCTGATTACTCAACATAGGAGACATAATATATTTACTCGCAACGTCAGTAGAATTGATTTAGCTTTAATTAGTAAAATTCGTTTTACCTCAACTTAAACCAAAGAAATTACATCATATGTAAACAAAACTATTAGACAGACTGGGGTTTTACATTACCTAATTTATACAACAATAATCTTGTTTAAGTTTAAAGTTAGAATTGTTTCAATTCAGCGTTTTAGAAGCTGAAAAACGCATTAAAAATTTCTAATGTGTTTTCTCGGAACGTCAATGTCTAACAACTAAATTTAGTAAACATATCCATTATTCCTATTTACCAGTACACAAATGGTGTCAGCGGTGGTATCAGGGTTTTGTGATTTAGTGGTTTGTTAATACCAGAGGGGGTTCACTGTTAGTGACTTCTATAACGGTTGTCACATTGTGTAGAGGATCTTCTTCGAGTCCAGTTAGGTTTAGTACCTCAGATATTTGTGTGACTCATATCGTCAGTAGATATTACATAACTTTAATTTGCAAAATTCGTTTTTCCTCAACTTAAACCAAAGAAATGACATCATATGTAAACAAAACTATTAGACAGACTGGGTTTTACCTTTCCCTAAATTTATACAAACAATAATCTTGTTTACGGTTAAAGTTAGAATTGTTTCAATTCAGCGTTTTAGAAGCTGAAAACGCTTAAAAATTTCAAATGTGTTTCTCGAACGTCTATGTTAAGAACTAAATTTTAGTACACAATCGATTATTCCTATTGTCAACATACTAAAGAACGCCATAGTTGTATTTACTCTTTCTGATTACTCAACATATGAGACAAAATTTTACTCGTAACGTCAGTAGAATTGATGTAGCTTTAATCAGCAAAGTTCGTATTTATTTCAACATAAACAAAAGAAATGACATCATATGTACAACAAAACTATTAGACAGACTGGGGTTTTACCTTTGCCAAAATTTATAATAACAATAATCTTGTTTACGGTTAAAGTTACAATTGTTTCAATTCGCGCTTTTGAAGCTGAAAACGCATAAAAATTTCAAATGTGTTTTCTCGAAACGTCAATGTCTAACAACTAACTTTTAGTACACATATCATTATTCCTTTTACCAGTAACAAATGGTGTCAGCGGTGGTATCAGGGTTTTGTGATTTAGTGGTTTGTTAATACCAGGGGGTTCACTGTTAGTGACTTCTATAACGGTTGTCACATTGTGTAGAGGATCTTCTTCGAGTCCAGTTAGGTTTAGTACCTCAGATATTTTGTGTGACTCATATCGTCAGTAGATATTACATACTTTAATTTGCAAAATTCGTTTTTTCCTCAACTTAAACCAAAGAAATGAACATCATATGTAAACAAAACTATTAGACAGACTGGGGTTTACCTTTCCAAAATTTATTACAAACAAAATCTTGTTTACGGTTAAAGTTAGAATTGTTTCAATTCAGCGTTTTAGAAGCTGAAAACGCTTAAAAATTTCAAATGTGTTTTCTCGGAACGTCTATGTTAAGAACTAAATTTTAGTACACATATCGATTATTCCTATTGTCAACATACTAAAGAACGCCATAGTTGTATTTCACTGTTTCTGATTACTCAACATATGAGACAAAATTTTTACTCGTAACGTCAGTAGAATTGATGTAGCTTTAATCAGCAAAGTTCGTTTTACTTCAACTTAAACCAAAGAAATGACATCATATGTACACAAAACTATTAGACAGACTGGGTTTTACCTTTCCTAAATTTATACAAACAATAATCTTGTTTACGGTTAAAGTTAGAATTGTTTCAATTCAGCGTTTTAGAAGCTGAAAACGCATAAAAATTTCAAATGTGTTTTCTCGGAACGTCTATGTTAAGAACTAAATTTTAGTTACACAAATCCATTATTCCTATTGTCAATGATACTAAAGACGACATACTTGTATTTCACTCTTTCTGATTACTCAACAAATGAGACAAAATTTTTACTCGTAACGTCAGTAGAATGATGTAGCTTTAATCAGCAAGTTCGTTTTTACTCTCAACTTAAACCAAAGAAATTACATCATAGTAAACAAACTATTTAGACAGACGGGTTTTACCTTTCCTAAATTTTATACAAAAAATAATCTTGTTTACGGTTAAAGTTAGAATTGTTTCAATTCAGCGTTTTAGAAGCTGAAAACGCTTAAAAATTTCAAATGTTTTTCTCGGAACGTCAATGTCTAAGAACTAAATTTTAGTACACATATCGATTATTCCTTTTGCAAGATACTAAAAACGCCATAGTTAGCATTTCACTTTTTGATTACTCAATATGGACATAAATTTAACTGTCAACGTCAGTAGAATTGATTAGCTTTACATTTAGTAATCTTCTTCGAGTCCAGTTAGGTTTAGTACCTCAGATATTTTGTGTGACTCATATCGTCAGTAGATATTACATACTTTAATTTTGCAAAATTCGTTTTTCCTCAACTTAAACCAAAGAAATACATCATATGTAAACAAAACTATTAGACAGACTGGGTTTTACCTTTCTCCAAAATTTATACAAACAATAATCTTGTTTACGGTTAAAGTTAGAATTGTTTCAATTCAGCGTTTTAGAAGCTGAAAACGCTTAAAAATTTCAAATGTGTTTTCTCGGAACGTCAATGTTAAGAACTAAATATTTAGTACACATATCGATTATTCCTATTGTCAACATACTAAAGAACGCTATAGTTGTATTTCACTTTTCTGATTACTCAACATATGAACAAAATTTTTACTCGTAACGTCAGTAGAATTGATGTAGCTTTAATCAGCAAAGTTCGTTTTTACTTCAACTTAAACCAAAGAAATACATCATATGTAAACAAAACTATAGACAGACTGGGGTTTTACCTTCCCTAAATTTATACAAACAAATAATCTTGTTTACGGTTAAAGTTAGAATTGTTTCAATTCAGCGTTTTAGAAGCTGAAAACGCTTAAAAATTTCAATGTGTTTTCTCGGAACGTCTATGTCTAAAACTAAATTTTAGTACACAAATCCATTATTCCTATTGTCATGATACTAAAGGACGCATATTGTATTTTCACTTTTCTGATTACTCAACAAATGAGACAAATTTTTACTCGTAACGTCAGTAGAATGATGTAGCTTTAATCAGCAAAGTTCGTTTTTTACTTCAACTTAAACCAAAGAAATTACATCTATGTACACAAAATTATCAGACAGACTGGGGTTTTACCTTTCCTAAATTTATACAAAAATAATTTGTTTACGGTTAAAGTTAGAATTGTTTCAATTCAGCGTTTTAGAAGCTGAAAACGCTTAAAAATTTCAAATGTGTTTCTCGAACGTCAATCTAAGAACTAATTTTAGTACACAATCGATTATTCCTATTTGTCAAGATACTAAGAACGCCATATTGCATTTCACTATTTATGATTACTAACATAGAGAGACATAATATTTTACTCAACGTCAGTAGAATTGATTTAGCTTTAATTTAGTAAAATTCGTTTTTACCTCAACTTAAACCAAAGAAATGACATCATATGTAAACAAAACTATTAGACAGACTGTGGGTTTTACATTACCCTAATTTATACAACAATAATCTTGTTTAACGGTTAAAGTTAGAATTGTTTCAATTCAGCGTTTTAGAAGCTGAAAACGCATAAAAATTTCAATGTGTTTTCTCTGAACGTCAATGTCTAAGAACTAACTTTTAGTAACATATCCATTATTCCTATTTACAAGTACACAAGGTGTCAGCGGTGGGAATCAGGGTTTTGTGATTTAGTGGTTTGCTAATACCACAGGGGTTCACTGTTAGTGACTTTTATACGGTTGTCACATTGTGTAGAGGATCTTCTTCGAGTCCAGAAAGGTTTAGAACCTCAATATTTTGTGTGACTCATATAGTCAGTAGATATTACGTAGCTTTAATTTCCAAAATTCGTTTTTCCTCAACTTAAACCAAAGAAATAACATCATATGTAAACAAAACTATTAGACAGACGGGGTTTTACCTTTCCCTAAATTTATACAAACAATAATCTTGTTTACGGTTAAAGTTAGAATTGTTTCAATTCAGCGTTTTAGAAGCTGAAAACGCTTAAAAATTTCAAATGTGTTTTCTCGGAACGTCTATGTGTAAGAACTAAATTTTAGTATACACATCGATTATTCCTATTGTCAACATACTAAAGAACGCCATACTTGTATTTCACTGTTTCTGATTACTCAACATATGAGACATAAATTTTTACTCGTAACGTCAGTAGAATTGATGTAGCTTTAATCAGCAAAGTTCGTTTTTACTTCAACTTAAACCAAAGAAATGACATCATATGTAAACAAAACTATTACACAAACTGGGGTTTTACCTTTCCCTAAATTTATAACAAACAATAATCTTGTTTACGGTTAAATTAGAATTGTTTCAATTCAGTGTTTTAGAAGCTGAAAACGCTTAAAAATTTCAAATTGTTTTCTCGGAACGTCTATGTATAAGAACTAAATTTTAGCACACAAATCCATTATTCTTATTGTCAAGATACTAAAGGACGGCATACTTGTATTTCACTCTTTCTGATTACTCAACAAATGAGACATAAAATTTTTACTCGTAACGTCAGTACAATTGATGTAGCTTTAATCAGCAAAGTTCGTTTTTACTTCAACTTAAACCAAAGAAATTACATCATATGTACACAAAACTATTAGACGGACTGGGGTTTTACCTTTCCCTAAATTTATACAAACAATAATCTTGTTTACGGTTAAAGTTAGAATTGTTTCAATTCAGCGTTTTAGAAGCTGAAAACGCTTAAATACTTTAAATGTGTTTTCTCGGGACGTCTATATATAAGAACTAAATTTAGTACACAAATCCATTATTCCAATTGTCAAGCTACTAAAGAACGCAATAGTTGTGTTTCACTCTTTCTGATTGTTCAACATATGAGACATAAATTTTTACTCGTAACGTCAGTAGAATTGATGTAGCTTTAATCAGCAAAGTTCGTTTTTACTTCAACTTAAACCAAAGAAATGACATCATATGTAAACAAATCTATTAGACAGACTGGGGTTTTACCTTTCCCTAAATTTATACAAATAATAATCTTGTTTACGGTTAAAGTTAGAATTGTTTCAATTCAGCGTTTAGAAGCTGAAAACGCTTAAAAATTTCAAATGTGTTTCCTCGCAACGTCAATGTCTAAGAACTAAATTTTAGTGCACATATCGATTATGTCTATTGTCAAGATACTAAAGAACGCCATAGTTGCATTTCACTATTTCTGATTACTCAACATAGGAGACATAATATATTTACTCGCAACGTCAGTAGAATTGATTTAGCTTTAATTAGTAAAATTCGTTTTACCTAACTTAAACCAAAGAAATGACAATCATATGTAAACAAAACTATTAGACAGACTGTGGTTTTACATTACCCTAATTTTATACTAACAATAATCTTGTTTAAGTTTAAAGTTAGAATTGTTTCAATTCAGCGTTTTAGAAGCTGAAAACGCATAAAAATTTCTATTGTGTTTCTCGAAACGTCAATGTCTAACAACTAACTTTTAGTAAACATATCCATTATTCCTATTTACAAGTACACAAATGGTGTCAGCGGTGGGATCAGGGTTTTGTGATTTAGTGGTTTGCTAATACCACAGGGGGTTCACTGTTAGTGACTTTTATTACGGTTGTCACATTGTGTAGAGGATCTTCTTCGAGTCCAGAAAGGTTTAGAACCTCATATATTTTGTGTGACTCATATAGTCAGTAGATATTACGTAGCTTTAATTTCCAAAATTCGTTTTTCCTCAACTTAAACCAAAGAAATAACATCATATGTAAACAAAACTATTAGACAGACCGGGGTTTTACCTTTCCCTAAATTTATACAAACAATAATCTTGTTTACGGTTAAAGTTAGAATTGTTTCAATTCAGCGTTTTAGAAGCTGAAAACGCTTAAAAATTTCAAATGTGTTTTCTCGGAACGTCTATGTGTAAGAACTAAATTTTAGTATACACATCGATTATTCCTATTGTCAACATACTAAAGAACGCCATAGTTGTATTTCACTCTTTCTGATTACTCAACATATGAGACATAAATTTTTACTCGTAACGTCAGTAGAATTGATGTAGCTTTAATCAGCAAAGTTCGTTTTTACTTCAACTTAAACCAAAGAAATGACATCATATGTAAACAAAACTATTACACAAACTGGGGTTTTACCTTTCCCTAAATTTATAACAAACAATAATCTTGTTTACGGTTAAATTAAGAATTGTTTCAATTCAGTGTTTTAGAAGCTGAAAACGCTTAAAAATTTCAAATTTGTTTTCTCGGAACGTCTATGTATAAGAACTAAATTTTAGCACACAAATCCATTATTCTTATTGTCAAGATACTAAAGGACGGCATACTTGTATTTCACTCTTTCTGATTACTCAACAAATGAGACATAAAATTTTTACTCGTAACGTCAGTACAATTGATGTAGCTTTAATCAGCAAAGTTCATTTTTACTTCAACTTAAACCAAAGAAATTACATCATATGTACACAAAACTATTAGACGGACTGGGGTTTTACCTTTCCCTAAATTTATACAAACAATAATCTTGTTTACGGTTAAATTAGAATTGTTTCAATTCAGCGTTTTAGAAGCTGAAAACGCTTAAATATTTAAATGTGTTTTCTCGGACGTCTATATATAAGAACTAAATTTTAGTACACAAATCCATTATTCCAATTGTCAAGCTACTAAAGAACGCAATAGTTGTGTTTCACTCTTTCTGATTGTTCAACATATGAGACATAAAATTTTTACTCGTAACGTCAGTAGAATTGATGTAGCTTTAATCAGCAAAGTTCGTTTTTACTTCAACTTAAACCAAAGAAATGACATCATATGTAAACAAACTATTAGACAGACTGGGGTTTTACCTTTCCCAAAATTTATACAAATAATAATCTTGTTTACGGTTAAAGTTAGAATTGTTTCAATTCAGCGTTTTAGAAGCTGAAAACCTTAAAAATTTCAAATGTGTTTTCCTCGCAACGTCAATGTCTAAGAACTAAATTTTAGTGCACATATCGATTATGTCTATTGTCAAGATACTAAAGAACGCCATAGTTGCATTTCACTATTTCTGATTACTCAACATAGGAGACATAATATATTTACTCGCAACGTCAGTAGAATTGATTAGCTTTAATTAGTAAAATTCGTTTTACCTCAACTTAAACCAAAGAAATGACATCATATGTAAACAAAACTATTAGACAGACTGTGGTTTTACATTACCCTAATTTTATACTAACAATAATCTTGTTTAAGTTTAAAGTTAGAATTGTTTCAATTCAGCGTTTTAGAAGCTGAAAACGCATAAAAATTTCTAATGTGTTTTCTCGGAACGTCAATGTCTAACAACTAACTTTTAGTAAACATATCCATTATTCCTATTTACAAGTACACAAATGGTTGTCACGGTGGGATCAGGTTTTGAGAATTAGTGGTTTGCTAATACCACAAGGGTTCACTGTTAGTGACTTTTATTACGGTTGTCACATTGTGTAGAGGATCTTCTTCGAGTCCAGAAAGGTTAGAACCTCAGATATTTTGTGTACTCATAATCGTCAGTAGATATTACGTAGCTTTAATTTCCAAAATTCGTTTTTACCTCAACTTAAACCAAAGAAATGACATCATATGTAAACAAAAATATTAGACAGACTGGGGTTTTAACTTTCCCTAAATTTATACAAACAATAATCTTGTTTACGGTTAAAGATAGAATTGTTTCAATTCAGCGTTTTAGAAGCTGAAAACGCTTAAAAATTTCAAATGTGTTTTCTCGGAACGTCTATGTGTAAGAACTAAATTTTAGTACACATATCGGTTATTCCTATTGTCAACATACTAAAGAACGCCATAGTTGTATTTTACTGTTTCTGATTACTCAACATATGAGACAAAATTTTTACTCGTAACGTCAGTAGAATTGATGTAGCTTGAATCAGCAAAGTTCGTATTTACTTCAACATAAACAAAAGAAACGACATCATATGTACACAAAACTATTAGACAGACTGGGGTTTTTCCTTTGCCAAAATTTATACAAATAATAATCTTGTTTACGGTTAAAGTTAGAATTGTATTAATTCGGCGTTTTAGAAGCTGAAAACGCTAAAAAATTGTAAATGTGTTTTCTCGTAACGTCTATGTATAAGAACTAAATCTTAGTACACAAATCCATTATTCCTATTGTCAAGATACTAAAGAACGCCCTAGTTGTATTTCATTCTTTCTGATTACTCAACATATGAGACATAAAATTTTTACACGTAACGTCAGTAGAATTGATGTAGATTTAATCAGCAAAGTTCGTTTTTACTTCAACTTAAACCGAAGAAATGACATCATATGTAAACAAAATTATCAGACAGACTGGGGTTTTACCTTTCCCAAAATTTATACAAACAATAATCTTGTTTACGGTTAAAGTTAGAATTGTTTCAATTCAGCCTTTTAAAAGCTTAAACCGCTTAAAAATTTCAAATGTGTTTTATCGGTACGTCAAAGTCTAAGAACTAAATTTTAGTACACATATCGATTATTCCTATTGTCAAGATACTAAAGAACGCCATAGTTGTATTTCACTATTTCTGATTACTCAACATATGAGACATAATATTTTTACTCGCAACGTCAGTAGAATTGATTTAGCTTTAATTAGCAAAATTCGTTTTACCTCAACTTAAACCAAAGAAATGACATCATATGTAAACAAACTATTAGACAGACTGGAGTTTTACATTACCATAATTTTATACTAACAATAATCTTGTTTACGGTTAAAGTTACAATTGTTTCAATTCAGCGTTTCAGAAGCTGAAAACGCATAAAAATTTCAAATGTGGTTTCTCGAAACGTCAATGTCTAACAACTAACTTTTAGTACCCATATCTATTATTCCTCTTTACCAGTAAACAAATGGTGTCAGCGGTGGGATCAGGGTTTTGTGATTTAGTGGTTTGCTAATACCAGATGGGGTTCACTGTTAGTGACTTTTATTACGGTTGTCACATTGTGTAGAGGATCTTCTTCGAGTCCAGTTAGGTTTAGTACCTCAGATATTTTGTGTGACTCATATCGTCAGTAGATATTACATAACTTTAATTTGCAAAATTCGTTGTTCCTCAACTTAAACCAAAGAAATAACATCATATGTAAACAAAACTATTAGACAGACCGGGGTTTTACCTTTCCCTAAATTTATACAAACAATAATCTTGTTTACGGTTAAAGTTAGAATTGTTTCAATTCAGCGTTTTAGAAGCTAAAAACGCTTAAAAATTTCAAATGTGTTTTCCCGGAACGTCTATGTGTAAGAACTAAATTTTAGTACACACATCGATTATTCCTATTGTCAACATACTAAAGAACGCCATAGTTGTATTTCACTGTTTCTGATTACTCAACATATGAGACATAAATTTTTACTCGTAACGTCAGTAGAATTGATGTAGCTTTAATCAGCAAAGTTCGTTTTTACTTCAACTTAAACCAAAGAAATGACATCATATGTAAACAAAACTATTACACAAACTGGGGTTTTACCTTTCCCTAAATTTATAACAAACAATAATCTTGTTTACGGTTAAATTTAGAATTGTTTCAATTCAGCGTTTTAGAAGCTGAAAACGCTTAAAAATTTCAAATTTGTTTTCTCGGAACGTCTATGTACAAGAACTAAATTTTAGCACACAAATCCATTATTCTTATTGTCAAGATACTAAAGGACGGCATACTTGTATTTCACTCTTTCTGATTACTCAACAAATGAGACATAAAATTTTTACTCGTAACGTCAGTACAATTGATGTAGCTTTAATCAGCAAAGTTCGTTTTTACTTCAACTTAAACCAAAGAAATTACATCATATGTACACAAAAACTATTAGACAGACTGGGGTTTTACCTTTCCCTAAATTTATACAAACAATAATCGTGTTTACGGTTAAAGTTAGAATTGTTTCAATCCAGCGTTTTAGAAGCTGAAAACGCTTAAATACTTTAAATGTGTTTTCTCGGAACGTCTATATATAAGAACTAAATTTTAGTACACAAATCCATTATTCCAATTGTCAAGCTACTAAAGAACGCAATAGTTGTGTTTCACTCTTTCTGATTGTTCAACATATGAGACATAAAATTTTTACTCGTAACGTCAGTAGAATTGATGAACCTTTAATCAGCAAAGTTCGTTTTTACTTCAACTTAAACCAAAGAAATGACATCATATGTAAACAAATCTATTAGACAGACTGGGGTTTTACCTTTCCCTAAATTTATACAAATAATAATCTTGTTTACGGTTAAAGTTAGAATTGTTTCAATTCAGCGTTTTAGAAGCTGAAAAAGCTTAAAAATTTCAAATGTGTTTCCTCGCAACGTCAATGTCTAAGAACTAAATTTTAGTGCACATATCGATTATTTCTGTTGTCAAGATACTAAAGAACGCCATAGTTGCATTTCACTATTTCTGATTACTCAACATAGGAGACATAATATATTTACTCGCAACGTCAGTAGAATTAATTTAGCTTTAATTAGTAAAATTCGTTTTACCTCAACTTAAACCAAAGAAATGACATCATATGTAAACAAAACTATTAGACAGACTGCGGTTTTACATTACCCTAATTTAATACTAACAATAATCTTGTTTAAGTTTAAAGTTAGAATTGTTTCAATTCAGCGATTTAGAAGCTGAAAACTCTTAAAAATTATAAAAGGGTTATCTCGGAACGTCAATGTCTAAGGACTAAATTGTAGTACACATATCCATTAATCCTATTGTCGAGATACTAAAGAACGCCATAGTTGCATATCACTCTTTCTGATTACTCAACATATGAGAAATAATATTTTTAATCGTAACGTAAGTAGATATTATGTAGCTTTTATTTGAAAATTTCGTTTTTACCTCAACTTAAACCAAAGAAATTACATCATATGTATAAAAATTATTAGACAGACTGGGGTTTTAACATTACCCTAAATTAATACAAACAATAATGTTGTTTACGGTTAAAGTTAGAATTGTTTCAATTCAGCGTTTTAGAAGCTCAAAACGCTTAAAAATTCAAATGTGTTTTCTGGGAACGCCAAAGTCTAAGAACTAAATTTTAGTACACATATCAATTACTCCTATTGTCAAGATACTAAGAAACGCCATATTTGTATTTCACTCTTTCTGATTACTCAACATATGAGACACAATATTTTTACTCGTAACGTCAGTAGATATTATGTAGCTTTAATTTGCAAAACTCGTTTTTACCTCAACTTAAACCAAAGAAATGACATCATTTGTAAACAGAACTATTAGACAGACTGGGGTTTTAACATTAACCTAAATTTATACAAACAATAATGTTGTTTATGGTTAAAGTTAGAATTATTTCAATTCAGCGTTTTGGAAGCTGAAAATGCTTAAAAATTACAAATGGGTTATCTCGAAACGTCAATCTCTAAGGACTAAATTTTAGTACACATATCCATTAATCCTATTGTCAAGATAATAAAGAACGCCATAGATGTATTTCACTCTTTCTGATTACTCAACATATGAGACATAATATATTTACTCGTAACGTCAGAAGATATTATATAGCTTTAATATGCAAATTTCGTTTTTACCTCAACTTAAACCAAAGAAATGACACCATATGTAAACAAAACTATTAGACAGGCTGAGGTTTTAAAATTACCCTAAATTTATACAAGCAATAATGTTGTTTACGATTAAAGTTAGAATTATTTCAATTCAGCGTTTTAGAAGCTGAAAACGCTTAAAAATTACAAAAGGGTTATCTCGGAACGTCAATGTCTAAGGACTAAATTGTAGTACAGATATCCATTAATCCTATTGTCAAGATACTAAAGAACGCCATAGTTGTATTTCACTCTTTCTGATTACTCAACATATGAGACATAATATTTTTAATCGTAACGTCAGTACATATTATGTAGCTTTTATTTGCAAATTTCGTTTTTACCTCAACTTAAACCAAAGAAATTACATCATATGTAAACAAAACTATTAGACAGACTGGGGTTTTAACATTACCCCAAATTAATACAAACAATAATGTTCTTTACGGTTAAAGTTAGAATTGTTTCAATTCAGCGTTTTAGAAGCTCAAAACGCTTAAAATTTCAAATGCGTTTTCTCGGAACGCCAAAATCTAAGAACTAAATTTTAGTACACATATCAATTATTCCTATTGTCAAGATACTAAGAAACGCCATATTTGTATTTCACTCTTTCTGATTACTCAACATATGAGACACAATATTTTTACTCGTAACGTCAGTAGATATTATGTAGCTTTAATATGCAAAAATCGTTTTTACCTCAACTTAAACCAAAGAAATGACATCATTTGTAAACAGAACTATTAGACAGACTGGGGTTTTAACATTAACCTAAATTTATACAAACAATAATGTTGTTTACGGTTAAAGTTAGAATTATTTCAATTCAGCGTTTTGGAAGCTGAAAATGCTTAAAAATTACAAATGGGTTATCTCGGAACGTCAATGTCTAAGGACTAAATTTTAGTACACATGTCCATTAATCCTATTGTCAAGATAATAAAGAACGCCATAGATGTATTTCACTCTTTCTGATTACTCAACATATGAGACATAATATATTTACTCGTAACGTCAGAAGATATTATATAGCTTTAATATGCAAATTTCGTTTTTACCTCAACTTAAACCAAAGATATGACACCATATGTAAACAAAACTATTAGACAGGCTGAGGTTTTAAAATTACCCTAAATTTATACAAGCAATAATGTTGTTTACGATTAAAGTTAGAATTATTTCAATTCAGCGTTTTAGAAGCTGAAAACGCTTAAAAATTACAAAAGGGTTATCTCGGAACGTCAATGTCTAAGGACTAAATTGTAGTACAGATATCCATTAATCCTATTGTCAAGATACTAAAGAACGCCATAGTTGTATTTCACTCTTTCTGATTACTCAACATATGAGACATAATATTTTAATCGTAACGTCAGTACATATTATGTAGCTTTTATTTGCAAATTTCGTTTTTACCTCAACTTAAACCAAAGAAATTACATCATATGTAAACAAAACTATTAGACAGACTGGGGTTTTAACATTACCCCAAATTAATACAAACAATAATGTTCTTTACGGTTAAAGTTAGAATTGTTTCAATTCAGCGTTTTAGAAGCTCAAAACGCTTAAAATTTCAAATGCGTTTTCTCGGAACGCCAAAATCTAAGAACTAAATTTTAGTACACATATCAATTATTCCTATTGTCAAGATACTAAGAAACGCCATATTTGTATTTCACTCTTTCTGATTACTCAACATATGAGACACAATATTTTTACTAGTAACGTCAGTAGATATTATGTAGCTTTAATTTGCAAAATTCGTTTTTACCTCAACTTAAACCAAAGAAATGACATCATTTGTAAACAGAACTATTAGACAGACTGGGGTTTTAACATTAACCTAAATTTATACAAACAATAATGTTGTTTACGGTTAAACTTAGAATTATTTCTATTCAGCGTTTTAGAAGCTGAAAATGCTTAAAAATTACAAATGGGTTATCTCGGAACGTCAATGTCTAAGGACTAAATTTTAGTACACATATCCATTAATCCTATTGTCAAGATAATAAAGAACGCCATAGATGTATTTCACTCTTTCTGATTACTTAACATATGAGACATAATATATTTACTCGTAACGTCAGAAGATATTATATAGCTTTAATATGCAAATTTCGTATTTACCTCAACTTAAACCAAAGAAATGACAACATATGTAAACAAAACTATTAGACAGGCTGAGGTTTTAACATTACCCTAAATTTATACAAACAATAATGTTGTTTACGGTTAAAGTTAGAATTTGTTTAAATTCAGCGTTTTAGAAGCTGAAAACGCTTAAAAATTTCAAATGTGTTTTCTCGGAACGTCAATGTCTAAGAACTAAATTTTAGTACACATATCCATTATTCCTATTGTCAAGATACTAAAGAACACCATAGTTGTATTTCACTCATTCTGATTACTCAACATATCAGACATAATATTTTTACTCTTAACGTCAGTAGATATTATGTAGCATTAATTTGAAAATTTCGTTTTTACCTCAAATTAAACAAAGAAAATTACATCATATGTAAACAAAACTATTAGACAGACTGGGTTTTTAACATTACCCTAAATTTATACAAACTATAATGTTGTTTACGGTTAATGTTAGAATTGTTTCAATTCAGCGTTTTAGAAGCTCAAAACGCTTAATAATTTCAAATGTGATTTCTCGGAACGTCAATGTCTAAGAACTAAATTTTACTACACATATCCATTATTCCTATTGTCAAGATACTAAAGAACGCCATAGTTGTATTTCACTCTTTCTGAATACTTAACACATGAGACACAATATTTTTACCCGTAACGTCAGTAGATATTATGTAGCTTTAATTTGCAAAATTCGTTTATACCTCAACTTAAACCAAAGAAATGACATCATATGTAAACAAAACTATTAGACAGACTGGGGTTTTAACAATAACCTAAATTTATACACACAATGATGTTGTTTACGATTAAAGTTAGAATTGTTACCATTCAGCATTATAGAAGCTGAAAACGCTAAGA
This sequence comes from Reticulitermes speratus, assembly GCA_021186555.1. Lineage (NCBI taxonomy): Eukaryota > Metazoa > Arthropoda > Insecta > Blattodea > Rhinotermitidae > Reticulitermes > Reticulitermes speratus. The sequence continues at coordinate 17,160,231 of JAJKFL010000007.1, read as the reverse complement.
ATTTCAAATGTGTTTTCTCCGAACGTCAATGTCTAAGAAATAAATTTTAGTACACATATCCATTATTCCTATTGTTAAGATACTAATCAACGCCATAGATGTATTTCACTGTTTCTGATTACTCAACATATGAGACATTATATTTTTACTCATATCGTCAGTAGATATTATGTATCTTTAATTTACAAAATTCGTTTTTACCTCAACTGAAACCAAAGAAATGACATCATATGTAAATTAATCTATTAGACAGACTGGGATTTTAACATTACCCTAAATTTATACAAACAATAATGTTGTTTACGGTTAAAGTTAGAATTGTTTCAATTCAGCGTTTTAGAAGCTCAAAACGCTTAAAAATTTCAAATGTGTTTTCTCGGACCGTCAATGTCTAAGAACTAAATGTTAGTACACATATTCGTAATTCTTATTGTCAAGATACTAAAGAACGCCATAGTTGTATTTCACTCTTTCTGATTACTCAACATATGAAACACAATATTTTTACTCGTAACGTCAGTAGATTTTATGTAGCTTGATTTGCAAAATTCGTTTTTACCTCAACTTAAACCAAAGAAATGGCATCATATGTAAACAAAAGTATTAGACAGACTGTGGTTTTAGCATTAAGCTAAATTAATACACACAATAATGTTGTTTACGGTTAAGGTTAGAATTGTTTCAATTCAGCGTTTTAGAAGCTGAAAACGCTTAAAAATTTCAAATGTGTTTTCTCAGAACGTCAATGTCTAAGAACTAAATTTTAGTACACATATCCATTATTCCTATTGTCAAGATACTAAAAACGCCATAGTTGCATTTCACTCTTTCTGATTACTCAACATATGTGACATAATATTTTTACTCGTAACGTCAGTAGATATTATGTAGCTTTAATTTGCAAAATTCGTTTTTACCTCAACTTAAACCAAAGATATTACGTCATATGTAAACAAAACTATTAGACAGACTGGTGTTTTAACATTACCCTAAATTTATACACACAATAATGTTGTTTACGGTTAAAGTTACAACTGTTTCAATTCAGCGTTTTAGAAGCTGAAAACGCTTAAAAATTTCAATTATAATTTTTCTGAGTTTTGAGCTTCTAAACGCTAAATTGAAACAAATCATTCTTTAAAAGTTCACAACATTATTGTGGGTATAGGATTATGTTAATATTACGATGGCAGACAGTCTAGTAGGATTCCTTTCTTGTCACGTCTTTATTATGTCTTTAAGTTGATGTTAGAACGGTTAATGCCAATTAAAACTTCATTATATCTACTGACGTTACGAGTAAATATATTATAACTCATATGTTGTGAAATCGGAAAATGATAAATTTAGAAACTTAAAACTGACAGTTGGAGAAGTTAAGTGTGTTAAAATATCAGGCTTTAGACATTCAATTTCCGAGTATGCACTTTCGAAACTTTTATGAGTTTTGAGCTTCTAAAACGCCAAATTTAAAAAATCATACTTTAAAAGTAGACAAAATTACTGTGGGTATAAGATTAGATTAATATTACCAAACCAGACAGTCTAGTAGTTTTCCTTATATGTGACGTCGTTATTATGGATTTAAGTTGAGTTTAGAACGGTTATTGCCAAATAAAGTTGCACTATATCTACTGACGTTACGAGTAAATGAATCATAACTCATGTGTTGTGTAATCGGAAAATTGAAATACAACTTTCACGTACAGAGGAACACAAGAACAATAAATTCAGGTACTCAAATTGGCCGTGGGAGAAGTTAAGTGTGTTAAAATTTCAGGCCTTTGACATTAACGTTCCGAGTATACACGTTTGAAATTTTTATGCTTTTTTAGCTTCTAGAACGCTAAATTGAAAAAATCATACTTTAATAGAAGACAACATTATTGTGGGTATAATATTAGGTTAATGTTACGAAGCCATACTGTCCACTAGGTTTTCTTACGTGCCACGACTTTATTATGGCTTTACGTTGAAATTAGAACGGTTACTGCCAATTAAAGCAGCACTAAATCCACTGACGTAACGAGTAATTGTAATATAATTCATATGTTGTGAAATCGGAAAATAATGCATTCAGAAACTTAAAATTGACTGTAGGAGAAATTTAGTGTGTTAAAATATCAGGCTTTAGACATTGACTTTCAGAGTAAACAGGTTTGAAATTTTTATGCGTTTTGAGCTTCTAAAACGTTAAATTGAACAACTCATACTTTAAATGTAGACTACATTATTGGTGGTATAAGATTAGGTTAATATTACGAAGCCAGGCTGTCTAGAAGGTTTCCTTATATGTGACGTCTTTATTATGGATTTAAGTTGAGTTTAGAACTGTTGTTACCAATTAGAGATGCACTATATCTACTGACGTTAAAAGTAAATGTATTATAACTCATATGTTGAGTAATCAGAAAAGGGAAATACTACTTAGTCGTAATTAAGTATCACGAACAGAGGAATAATACATTCAGGATCTCAAATTGACTGTTGGACAAGTTAAGTGTGTTAAAATATAAGGCCTTAGACGTTAACGTTCCGAGTATACACGTTTATAATTTTTCTGAGTTTTGAGCTTCTAAAACGCTGAATTGAAACAAATCTTTCTTTAAAAGTTCACAACATTATGGGTATAGGATTAGGTTAGTATTACGAAGGCAGAAAGTCTAGTAGGATTCTTTACTTGCCACGTCTTTATTATGGGTTTAAGTTGAGGTTAGAACGGTTAATGCCAATTAAAGCTGCACTATATCTACTGACGTTACGAGTAAATGTATTATAACTCATATGTTGTGAAATCGAAAAAAAAATAATACATTTAGAAACTTAAAACTGACTGTTGGAGAAGTTAAGTGTGTTAAAATATCAGGCTTTAGACATTAAACTTCCGAGTGAACACGTTTGAAATTTTTATGCGTTTTGAGCTTCTAAAACGCTAAATTGAAAAAATCATACTTTAAAAGTAGACAAAATTATTGTGGGTATAAGATTAGATTTATATTACGAAACCAGACAGTCTAGTAGTTTTCCTTATATGTGACGTCGTTATTATGGATTTAAGTTGAGTTTAGAACGGTTATTGCCAAATAAAGTTGCACTATATATACTGACGTTACGAGTAAATGAATTATAACTCATATGTTGTGTAATCATAAAAGGGAAATACAACTTTCACGTACAGAGGAACAGTGGAATAATAAATTCAGGTACTCAAATTGGCCGTGGGAGAAGTTAAGTTTATTAAAATTTCAGGCCTTAGACATTAACGTTCCGAGTATACACGTTTGAAATTTTTATGCTTTTTGAGCTTCTAAAACGCTAAATTGAAAAAATCATATTTTAATAGAAGACAACATTATTGTGGGTATAAAATTAGGTTAATGTTACGAAGCCAGACTGTCCAGTAGGTTTTCTTACGTGCCACGACATTATTATGGCTTTACGTTGAACTTAGAACGGTTATTGCCAATTAAGGCTGCACTATATCCACTGACGTTACGAGTAATTGCATTATAATTCATATGTTGTGAAATCGGAAAATAATACATTCAGAAACCTAAAAGTGACTGTAGGAGAATTAAGTGTGTTAAAATATCAGGCTTTAGACATTAACTTTCCGAGTATACAGTTTTGAAATTTGTATGCGTTTTGAACTTCTAAAACGCTAAATTTTAAAATCATACTTTAGAATTAGGCAACATTATTGTGGGTATAAGATTAGGTTAATATTGCGAAGCCAGGCGGTCTTGTATGTTTCTTTACTTGTCACGTCTTTATTATGGCTTTATGTTGTGGTTAGAACTGTTATTGCCAATTAAAGCTGCTCTATATCCACTGACGTTACGAGTAAGTGTATTATGACTTATAAGTTGTGTAATTGGAAAATAATACATTCAGTGACTCAAACTGACTGTAGGAGAAGTTAAGTGTACTAAAATGTCAGGCCTTAGACATTAACGTTCCGAGAATACAGTTTCAAATTTTTATGCGTTTTTAGCCTCTAAAACGCTAAATTCAAAAAAAATCATACTTTAAAAGTAGACAAAATTATTGTGGGTATGAGATTAGGTTAATATTACGAATCCAGACAGTCTAGTAGTTTTCCTTATATGTGACGTCGTTATAATGGATTTAAGTTGAGTTTAGAACGGTTATTGCCAATTAAAGCTGCACTAAATCTACTGAAGTTACGAGTAAATGTATTATAACTTATATGTTATGTAATCAGAAAAGGAAAATACAAATTTCACCTACTTAAGTATCACGAAAAGAGGAATAATACATTCAGTAAGTGAAATTGGCAGTGGGAGTAGCTAAGTGTGTTAAAATTTAAGTCCTTAGACATTAACTTTCCGCGTAAACACTTTTGAAATTTGTATGCGTTTTGAGCTTCTGAAACGCTAAATTGAAAAAATCATACTTTTATAGAAGACAACATTATTGTGGGTATAAGATTAGGTTAATATTACGAAGCCAGACTGTCTAGTAGGTTTCTTTACTTGTCACATCTTTATTATTGCTTTAAGTTGTGTAATGAAATAAAAACATTAGAAAAGTTTTTATTGATAGATTATCGGATATGTTACATTTTTAAGGACTTACTCAAGGCCATGATCCAGCCACGGGTCAGCTTTCAAGAAATTTGCATTTCTTTTTGTTAGTAATGGAAATTTGGGAAGCATTTATGATGGGTTAGGAGCAGTTAAGCAGATTAGGAATAGTTAAGCAGGTTAGGAATTGAGGAACTGATGTTATGTGGGATTTGATTGGTGCATGATATATGATTGATTAGTTACTATTTTATTACGATTACGCAGATAGAATTATTTAGAATTTGGGACTTTTGTAATTAAAGTGAGTGAATGAGATTGCAGTGAATTTATGCACGTGAGAAGGTGATGCATTTTGGTTTTAGGAATGCTGTTAGCATGTATGAATTTTGTGTAACAAATTATTTGTGAGAACAGTTAGAATACTGTGTGGAAAATTTTATTTGTTTAGAGGTATAGAGCTTAAGTTTACTTGTAACAGTTAGTCCACACACACTTGACTTGGTGAGAATGATAACCTCAGCATTTTTGCACTTGCATGTTGGAGTACATGAGAACCACAGCATCAGCATATTCCTTATTAGGTTATGATGTTTCTTATTGGTTAGTTAATGCAGGGACTAGAAGTAAATGTATTAATTTGATTGGATGAAAAGGTAGGAGATGTAGTGATGTAGCCATGTTGATGACGAAACAGGGTGTGGTTTGGATGTTATTAAGTATAGGTGAGAACAATGCATGAGACGCTTTTTTGGACACTTCTTTCGGAACTTTATTCGGCGCAAGATGTGAGACAGTTTGGACAGCGGATTTTAAATTTTAACTTGTAAAATTTTATGAAGAAATTACGATGTGAAATTAATTGTGAAATACTTAATTATCTGTGTGAAGATATTTTGAAGGAGTAATTTGAAGTTAACACAGAAATTAAGTTAATATAACGTGAAATGGCAGTGCAGCACCTTATCTTGTGGTTACGTAGTACGTTGGCAGTGAAAATGCTATACTTATGCACCCGTATAATACGTGCCAGTATTTGGAAGTATGAACGGGCAATTGAGTTTGATGAATCCAGAGGGAACATGGATTATTTTGTAACACAAGGTAGGTTGGCAAAGAATAAGTATTTTTGGAATGTTTATATGTTTAATTTGAGAGTTGGTACTTGGAAGGAAATTTTGAACTTGATGAATTTTAATATGAAGTATTAACAAAAACAATTATTTAGTTAGGAAAATTGTGTAAAGTTGACGCAAGTGTGAGTGGGCCAAACTGAACGGGTAATATATTTTTAGTAGAAAACTGTGTGAGTAATTGAAAATTTAAAGGAATAGGTTATATGGAATTGTCTAGGGAAATGATTAAATTGGATTAAATTGTATGGGAAACGTTCAACTTTGTAAACTGTATGAGGAAAATTTATTTATTTGTTTATTGAGAAATTATTAATGGGATTTATATTTTATTGTGTTGTATGTTAATTAGGACTTCGTTGAGTTAAATAAATTTTATTATTTACTTTGGTTATATAAATTGAGAGTGGTTTAATGGTTTTAATAATTGTGAGGAAGAAGTACCATCCCAAGTATAATCACATCCCAAGTGTAATTAATTCCTTAAAGAACTAGGTAAATCCCAAGTGATAACTGGTAGCAGCATTAGTGGAGGTCAGAGGATGGTATGGTTATACCAAAGCAGTTAGGTGAGGCTAGCTGGGCTAGGCACACCTGCGGGGGTCACTCAGCCGGGCATCGACTGAGCTAGACGCCCCACTATAGAAGAGATGAAGCAGTTGTTAGTAATCTGCTTTAAATTTAAAAACTTTCTGGTGGCAGCACTACTATAGGAGAGATAGGGTGAAGATGGACGCAGCGGAGTACTGCTAGGCTTCACTACTGATAGACTACCCAGGGGCGGATACCGCCTGGGCGCTATAGGAGGGTTGGTGTTGTTATACACTGACTATTTGAGACGCTACTGAAGGGTGACAGTATGTCACCAAATCCCTGAAGTTTCAAGCACGCTCAGGTCACAATACCAGTAGAAAGGTTTTCTTCGAGAACACTCTTGCTCTCTATATAAGGAACCCCTTTCTTACAAATGGTGTTTCAGCGGTGGGATGCGAAAAATCCAGTGATACGACAAAACCGAGGGATTTGAAAAACTATTGGGATTAGGTAATTTAGTGATACGAATAATTAGTACGGATAGAATAAATCCAGGTGGGATTGTGTATAATACTTGGAATTTAATTTAATTTGATTTATTTAATTGATTAAGAATTGAAAGAAATTTTGCAGTTGGTCACACGCTCACACACACACTTTATTTGCACTGCCAGTGAAAGTATTGTGATTAAGAAATTAACGCTAATCCACGTGTAAGCTATGGTCAAGTACAAAACTTTGTAGAGCCAACAGCTGTGGTAGTGTTAGCGTAAATTTTAGTACAGGTTGTTTACTTTGCGATTGATGTAAAATTATGACACTGTATTGGGAAGTGGTCATAATTTACGCGTAGAAAGCTATAGTTAAGAAGTAGAAAATGTTGGGATTTTGGGTGTGAAATTCTTAGTTTATTTGTTTATACTGTACGTTAAGATAACGATGAATTTATATTCAGTAGAAACGTACTAGTGCCAGAAAGAAGGGAAGGTGACATTTTATTGGTTTCCGCAGAGTTGTATGTGAGATTTTTGGTACTTATTATTTTAATTTTTTTTGCTGACTTACAAGGTTTAGCTAGATTTAGGAAAAGAAGAAATACGGTTGTTTGGTTCTTGGAAGCAGGGAAATGCTATCGCAAGGGGGATAGCCAACCCTTCTGCGCTGACAATATTCTCTGATTCCGACGACAAACAAACTAGGAAAGACAGTTATGTTGAAGTTTCAAGCACGCTCAGGTCACAATACCAGTAGAAGGGTTTTCATCTAGAACACTCTTGCTCTCTATATAAGAAACCCCTTTCTTAAACTTGTATGAACGTTTATTGACAATTAAGCTGCACTATATCTACTCGTAATGACGTTAAGACTAAATGTATTATAACTCATTTGTTGTCTAATCGGAAAATAATACATTCAGGAACTCAAACTGGCTGTGGGAGAAGTTATGTTTGTTAAAATACCAGGCCTTAGACATTAACGTTCCGAGTAAACACGTTTGAAATTTTTAAGCGTTTTGAGTTTCTAAAACGCTGAATTGAAAAAATCGTACTTTAAAAGTAGACAACATTATTGTGGGTATAAGATTAGTTTCATATTGCGAAGCCAGACAGTCTAATAGGTTTCCTTATATGTGACGTCGTTATTATTGATTAAAGTTGAGTTTAGAACGGTTATTGCCAATTAAAGCTGCAATATATCTACTGACGTTACGAGTAAATGTATTATAACTCATATATTGTGTAATCACAAAAGGGAAATATACCTTTTGTGTACTTAAGTATCACGAACAGAGGAATAATACATTCAGGAACTCAAATTGACTGTGGGAGAAGTTAAGTGTGTTAAAATTTCAGGACTTAGGCATTAACGTTCCGAGTATACACGTCTGAAATTTTTATGAGTTTTGAGCTTCTAAAACGCTGAATTGAAACAAATCTTCGTTTAAAAGTACACAACATTATTGTGGGTATAGGATTATGTTAAAGTTACGAAGCCAGACTCTCTAGTAGGTTTCTTTAATTGACAAGTCTGTATTATGGCTTTAAGATGAGAGTAGAACGGTTATTGCCAATTAAAGCTGCACATATCTACTGACGTTACGAGTAAATGTATTATAACTCATATGTTGTGTAATCGGAAAATAATGCATTCAGAAACTCAAACTGACTGTAGGAGAAGTTAAGTGTGTTAAAATATTAGGCCTTCGACATTAACGTTCCGAGTAAACACGTTTGAAATTTTTATGCGTTTTGAGCTTCTAAAACGCTAAATTCAAACAATCATACTTTAAAAGTAGACAACATTATAGTGCGTATAAGATTATGTTAATATTACGAAGCCAGACTGTCTAGTAGGTTTCCTTAAATGTGACGTCGTTATTATGGATTTAAATTGAGTTTAGAACGGTTATTGCCAAATAAAGCTGCACTATATCTACTGACGTTAAGAGTAAATGTATCATAACTCATATTTTGTGTAATCAGAAAAGGGAAATATAACTTTCACGTATAGAGGAACAGATGAATAATACATTCAGGAACTCAAATTGGCTGTGGCAGAAATTAAGTGTGTTAAAATTTCAGGCCTTAGACATTAACGTTCCGAGTATACTCGTTTGAAATTTTTATGCGTTTTGAGCTTCTAAAACGCTGAATTGAAACAAATCTTTCTTCAAAAGTAGAGAACTTTATTGTAGGTATAAGAATAGGTTAATATTACGAAGCCAGACTGTCTAGTCGGTTTCTTTACTTGCCATGTCTTTATTATGGCTTTAAGTTGATGTAAGAACGGTTATTGCCAATTAAAGATGCACTATATCTACTGACGTTACGAGTAAATGTATTATAACTCATATGCTGTGTAATAGGAAAAATAATACATTCAGAAACTTAAAAGTGACTTTTGGAGTAGTTAACTGTGTTAAACTATAAGGCCTTAGACATTAACTTTCCCAGTATACAGTTTTGAAAATTTCATGCGTTTTGAGCTTCTAAAACGCTAAATTGAAGAATCATACTTTAAAAGTAGACAACATTATTGTGGGTATAAGATTAGCTTCATATTGCGAAGCCAGACTGTCTAGTAGGTTTCCTTATATGTGACGTCGTTATTATGGATTTAAGTTGAGTTTGGAAATGTTGTTGCCAATTAAAGCTGCACTATATCTACTGACGTTACGAGTAAATGTATTATAACTCATACGTTGTGTAATCATAAAAGGGAATTACAACTTTCACCTACTTAAGTATCTCGAACAGAGGAACAATACATTCAGGAACTCAAATTGACTGTGGGAGAAGTTAAGTGTGTTAAAATTTCAGGCCTTAGACATTAACGTTCCGAGTATACACGTTTGAAACTTTTATGCGTTTTGAGCTTCTAAAACGTTGAATCGAAACAATTCTTTCTTTAAAAGTAGACTACTTTATTGTAGGTATAATATTAGGTTAATGTTAGGAAGCCAGAATGTCTAGTAGGTTTCTTTACTTGTCACGTCTTTAATATGGCTTTAAGTTGATGTTTGAACGGTTATTGCCAATTAAAGCTACACTATATATACTGACGTTACCAGTAAATGTATTATCACTCATATGTTGTGTAGTCGGAAAATAATACATTCAGAAACTTAAAAGTGACTGTTGGTGAAGTTAAGTGTGTTAAATATCAGGCCTTAGACATTAACTTTCCGGGTATACAGGTTTGAAATTTTTATGCGTTTTGAGCTTCTAAAACGCTAAATTGAAAAAAATCGTACTTTAAAAGTAGACAACATTATTGTGGGTATAATATTAGGTTAATATTGCGAAGCCAGACAGTCTAGTAGGTTTCCTTAAATGTGACGTTATTATGGTTTTAAGTTGCGTTTAGAACGGTTATTGCCAATTAGAGCTGCACTATATCTACTGACGTTACGAGTAAATGTATTATAACTCATATGTTGTGTAATCAGAAAAGGGAAATACAACTTTCACGTACTTAAGTATCACGAACAGAGGAATAATAAATTCAGGAACTCAAATTGACTGTGGGAGAAATTAATTGTGTTCAAATTTCACGCAATAGACATTAACGTTGCGAGTATACACGTTTGAAATTTTTATGCGTTTTGAGCTTCTAAAACGCTGAATTGAAACAAATCTTTCTTTTAAAGTACACAACATTATTGTGGGTATAGGATTAGGTAAGTGTTACGTAGCCAGACTGTCTAGTAGATTTCTTTACTTGTCACGTCTTTATTATGGCTTTAATTTGAGGTTAGAACCGTTATTGCCAATTAAAGCTGCACCATATCTACTGACGTTACGAGTAAATGTATTATAACTCATATGTTTTGTAGTCGGAAAATAATACATTCAGATACTTAAAAGTGACTGTTGGAGAAGTTAAGTGTGTTAAAATATCAGGCCTAAGACATTAACCTTCCGAGTATACAGGTTTGAAATTTTTATGCGTTTTGAGCTTCTAAAACGTTGAACTGAATACTTCTTACTATAAGAGCAGACAACATTATTGTGGCTACAAGATTAGGTTAATGTTACGACTATAGTCTGAATAGTAGGTTTGCATACATGTAACGTCTGTATTGTTGGTTTAGGTTGAGGTTAGAAACGGTTTATGCCTGTTAAAGCTGCACTATATCTACTGACGTTTGCGAATAAAACTATTATAACTCATGTGTTGTGTAATCAGAAAAGGGGAAATACAACTTTCACTTACTTAAGTATTACGAACAGAGGAATAATACATTCAGGAACACAAATTAACTGTGGGAGGATTTAAGTGTGCAAAAATTTCAGCCCTTAAACACTATCGTTCAGATTATAGAGGTTAGACATTTTTATGCGATGTGAATTTCTAAATGGCTGAATTCAAAATTTCTATGACAATAACAGTAACCAATTTTTTAGTATTTAACTTACGTTCTCTAATTGTGTGTAGTGGACATAAAGTTCACTATCGCAGAAATCAAATATAGAAAAGAAAGTTCCGAGTAAAGACGTTAGAACTACTCAGAAGTTGAGAAATCATAAATTGTGAAATAAAAATTTCACGTAAATAAATGTCAAAAACTGATGAATAATACATTCAGAAACTCAAACTGACTGTAGGAAAGGTTAAGTGTATTAAAATTTCAGGCCTTAGACATTAACGTTCCGAGTATACACGTTTGAAATTTTTGTAAGTTTTAAGCTTCTAACACGCTAAATTGAAACAATTCTTACTTTAAGAATAGACAACATATATAATATATAAAATAGGAGAGCTTTATTACTATTTTCATCATATACATAACATGACAAAGAACTGTTGTTAAGCTGTGCCATTTACAAGCTTCTGTACTTCACACAATCTTCAGGAACTCCTCCCTGTCCGCACATGTGGCCATGACAATCATAGAATAGTAAGAGTAGTGAAAAATAATGAACAGCTGAAAAAGCACTACCTTTCGAGCTGCTCTACTTAGAGCAAGCTGTGCTTCGGACATTTATGCTTGTATCGTTTATACATATGAATCAAATCAAGGAGAGTATATTGTCCGATGGCCCCGATAAGTGTATTTGTATGCAAGTGACAGTTGGAATAGAACCGGGTTGCTAATCGCCGGACTTATGCCTGGATAGATTCGACACCCAAAGAAGAGCGAAGGCGGAGTATGGGCGTACATCGCGGGGAGGAGGAAATGACACGCAAACATTTGTTTTGCACAATTTCAATCTGTTGATACGTCGAGTCACTGATCGAGCACCATACCGCAGCCGCATAATTCATGGCTGAACGGACAGCTGCCTTGTATATATGCCGTTTCGTGGCCACTGAAAGGGTAGAGTCGTTGGCCACAAGGGGGAAGAGTTGTACTAGTAGACAACATTATTGTGCGTATAAGACTAGGTTAATGTTACGACGCCAGTCTGTGTTGTAGTTTTGTTTACATGTGACTTCTTTATACTTGGTGTATGTAAGGTTAGAACGGTTATTGTCTGCTATAGCTGCATTATATGTACTAACGTTACTAGTACAATTATATCTCAAGTGTTGAGTGATCAGAAAAAGTGAAATACACCTTTCACGTACATAAGTATCACGAACAGAGGAATAATACATTCAGGAACTCATATTGACTGTGGGAGAATTTAAGTGTGCTAAAATATCAGCCCTTATACATTGTCGTTCAGAGTATAGAGATTTGAAATGTTTATGCGTTCTGAGCTTCGAAAACGCTGAATTGAACAATTCTTACTATAAGAGTAGACAACACTATTGTGGGTATAAGATTAGGTTAATGTTACGACGCCAGTGTCTAGTACGTTTGCTAACATGTGACGTCTGTACTGTTGGTTGAGGATCTTTCGGCGTTTTGGTATGTTTTATTATAGTTCGGAGATGGTGTGATTTTAAATCTTAGCCTTTATAATATTTATATACAAATTATGATGTGGTTTTAATTGTGTAACTCTTAATTTCCTGTGTGAGTATTTTTGATAAAGGTATTTGAAATTACCCACAGATATTAAATTAGAAACATCTGGTGAAAATATTGAGGAGTGAAATACTATGTTTACATAACTTAATAGAAATATGAAACGATTTTGATAACTAAGAACTTGAATTGAGACATTGAAGTTGTTAAACACTTGGTTAAAATTTGCTATATGAAATATGTGGTAGCAGAGAGCAATGACCCTGAGTAAATGAGGATTGCAATTTTAGTAGGAATTAACATGCACATTGTGAGTTGATGTATAATTAGGGTTAACTGACATTAACTGTGAAATTTTTATATTAAATATTGGTTTGATTAAGATTTGAGTTTTGATGCTCATAAAATAATGTTTTGTAATATGTTAAAGGATATATTGTAATAGCTTATTTGATTAAAATATTTTATATTTTGTGTTAGACCCTATCAATTTTCAGTATGATGTATTACCGTCAAGAAAAAAAGCAGTAACGCATGATAATCCGAGCGGGGGTGATTTGTAATAAATATTGATAGCGTGTGAAAATTTTTCAATTGCTTTATGTATAGCGTAAACTCAGGCCACGCATGACACATGGAGGTTTTCTATGAGCAGTTCAGCTCATAAGGAAACACTCCACTACTAATGGTGGCAACGGTGTGATGCGAAACACAAGGGATTTAAAGTCCAGTTCGGATAAGATAAACCATTGGGTATAGAATAAATCCAGGAGGCATTTTGAATGAAATGCTTGGGATATAAATTGTATTAAGAGAAAGAATATTTTCAGTTTTACACACAAACTTGTATAGCATTGCCAGTAAGAAAATTATGGTTAAGAAATTAACATTATGCCACGACTAAGCTATGGATAAGTAAGAAACTTTGTTAAGTTTGGTTTGAAAACTTTAAATATTAAGAGTGTATTTGAAGGTACTATGTGTGGTATGGTTAGTGCAAATTGTAGCACAGGATGTTGACCCTGTGACTAATGTGTAATTATGTCACTGTAAGTGAAACAGTCATAATTAATGTTTAGAAAGCCATTTTTAAGAAGAAGAAAATGTTGGAATTTTGGGTATGAAATTCGAAGTATATTTGCTTACACAGAACGTTATTAGAAGCACGATGAATCTATATTCATCAAGAATATTTACTGCCAGACAGATTGAAAAGTAGAAATAACTGCAAATTACTGGGTGGTAATAACAGGATGTAAATATGTAAATTTGCTAAATTATTGCATGATTCTCTGGAAGGGGAAGTCGTCAGGCCAATGGACAGGCCATCCATTCAGCTCTCATGAAATTCTATCCACTTCAGAAATCCTACTACTGTAAAACCTACTACTACTGATTTAACCATACACTATAAATCGAATCATCCACTTCAACATAAAACAGCTGCATATAGATACATGTTAAACAGGCTCCACAATTTACCACTTTCACAACTACATAAAGAAAAGGAACTGAACAATATATTCTACATAGCAAGACAGAATGGATACCCCATCACACTAATTAACAAGCTGAATAAGAATATACTCAATAGGAAGGAAAATACGAGGGATAAACATATACAAGAGGAGAAAAAAGCATGGGTGATTTTCGAATATCACAATCCGATAATAAGAAAGGTCTCCAACATTTTCAGAAACAGTAACCTCAAGATAGCATACCGGACAAGCAATAAAACACAAAATATACTAAAACAAAACCGGAACACCAATGACATCTATACAAATAGTGGGATTTATAGTTTACAATGTAAAACCTGTCAAAAACATTACATCAGGCAAACTGGACACAGCCTGAAGGCTCGTGTTTTAGAACATCATAGATACATCCGACCTAACGAACCAAAATCGGCATACGCCCAACATATTCTAGACCATGGACATGAATATGGCCCACTTGATGAAACCATGACATTGGTGAAGACCTGTAAGAAGGATAGGTGCATGAACATTCTCGAACAATACTTTATACAATCATATCGAAAATTGGAGACACTGATCGAGGAACAACATCCGATAGAAGACTATTTAATTTTGTCATTCCTCCACCCCCTCCACAGCACAGGTATAAGGGCTCGATACGTACACAACACACAAATCAGTAGGCAGACAGACGTCACTCACCCGGATACTGCATCACAGCTAACCAACACAGGTAGGTCGCACAATAATTATAATGCATTTTTTTAAATGTATAAACACCTATTTACTTTAATCTGATATGACATACCTAATTAAATTCATCTTTTGATAGATAACGTAACACCATGCCAAAAACCAGTAAAATATACATCTGAGTACCGCCCGCAAGGACAATACCGGTCAACGTAAACAAGATAACAAAACGTGCTTCTAGTGAACAGTACCACATACGCAACATAATGTGCTCGCAACTAACGCAGTGTCTACAGCATAGTGTACGCAACAAGTGATTTGCAACACCTATTGGAAGTGATCTCAAATACGACGTGAATTTTAGAATTTATTATTTTATTATTGCAGTTTTATAGTACCCACACGTGACTGTTTTAATCCACATCTCTGGAATAACCTAATGCATGTGTTTGTAATATGTAACTCAATTGCCCCTGATGATGGCCGGTTAACTGGCCAAAACATATGTAGGGCTTTTTAACAAACTATTAATTTTAATAGTGAAGTGCATGTGTTGGTGAATTGTGCAATTATATTGACAAACATGCACGGTGAAAACAATATTAAGTATGATACATATAATTGCACGCATAACATGATTTAAGCTATGGTCAAAACACGCGTAACATACTTATCGTTCAAAATGAATTCAAAACTTCCATAATAAAATTGAAACTTACTTTACTTTACATGGCTGTTATGCACACGGTTGCTTCAGACTCAGAACTTGCTAACTGGCACCTATTTGTCACATTAGGATTTACGTGAAGTTACTTTGACGTCGCTGCCGTAAGAGGTCTCTCGTGCATGTTTCTTCCTTGCCCAATGAAAATGAAAGAGGGTGTCTACGAGATAGTGTACAAGGTAATTTTTAGACAATTGTGGAACTTGACATACCTCACTGGTGGGCATGTGGACAATTTTTCATCGTTATTTAATATAAACATACATCGTTCCCAAAAAACAGAAAGAACAGAACTGAGATGCTTGCGCAATTTTTGAAGGAGGTTCTTGACGCATGTCAGAATGCTGGACTGCAAGTTGTTGCCACTGTGTGACATGGGTGCCAACAATGCCAAGGCCTTGACACTGTTGGGTGCTCCTGCAACATAAGCATTCTTCAAGTTTCATAATACAGAAATTGCGACAGTATTTGATCCTCCACACCTCCTGAAATGTAACCTGAACCTATTCCATAAGTATGATGTGCAGGTGAAGCCTGAGCATCTGGACAATCAGCTTCCTGTTATCGCTAAGTGGCAACACATTTTGAATGTGTACAAGTTTGATAAACCGCATCAAATCCGACAACTGTATAGGCTTACAGACACACACCTGAACCCTGTGGGACAGAATGCAATGAAGGTGAAGCTGGCAGCACAGGTGTTAAGCCACACTGTAGCAGCAAGTAAGTATATCCTCGTATGTGCAGGTAAGAAATATTTCACTGCATTCAGTTATTTGTAATGCACTGTTTTTAAGGCATTGGTTACATGAAGACAAATTTTCAATAAAACAAATACACTGTTAATATCTCTAGATGACAAACTATTTCTACACGATTCTAAATGTTTTAACACTGCAGTATACCTTACTGCCCTCTTTTTAAAGAATAAAAAAATTTTAGTTTGTTTATATCTTGTCCTACATTCAATATTGATGTGTTAGAAGTGGAATATCACTTATATATAAGATGAAAAGTAATGGACCAAGAACACAGCCCTGAAGAACTCCATATCTAACTGTAAGGCAACTTGACAGGCAATCTTTCATTTGATTCTTTTCTGCGTGTGCACCTTTTAGTTGTTGTGTTCTGTTATTCAGTTTTCCAATTATGTCTTCAATAATTGTGGCAATTGCATCCTTTTTGAAGATTTATTTTTCCTAAATCCAAACTGAGATTTATTAAGTATATTGTGTTTGTCTAAAAAGGTTATTAGCTGGTTTGCTAACCTTTGAAAGACCTGGGACAAGAGTAACTCAGTTTCTGGAAAAGCATTGTTAAATAGACTGTAAGTATAAATATCATAAGTATTGAGAGCAATTTCTTTCATCAGACATCACATTGTATGTTTCATCAATGTATACTATTCATGAACCTACCTTTACTTGTGTGAAGGTCGTAAACATGAAAATAAAGCTGTAAATAGGTTGTGTTAAAGTATTTGTTATTAGAGGAATGGCATTTGTACATATGTATAATGAAAGGCAAAGGTCCTGGAATTGGATATATCCATGTTGCAGTTTTTCCAGCTTCCAGAAGAAATTCTGAGTTTTTTAGAAATTTCGTGCATTACTTTTGGAGTGACTGTTGTAATTTTGCAACATGCATTTTTGGATTCACAGATTTTAATATACTGGCTATTACTTTGAAGGCATAATTTTTAGTTTGCATATGATTGGACCATTTTATTATACATTGCATTCTGATGTACTTTGGAAAAAAAAAAAATAGTGAAATGGGTGAGTAATTTGTCATACTACTGTAACGTGCTTATTACCATGGATCGTTTCTTTAGCGTGGGTGGTTCCCACATATATCGTCAATACACCAAAATTAACATAAACAATTTACTAATAACAATCGAGTAACACACTCCGTACTTACAGTACATGTAGTATACAACAGAAAGAAGGTAATTTAACAAAACTCGTCGGTTGAGACCAGAGAACCCTTCTCATCTCGACCACTTGGTAGCGCCGATCTGATACAACTTCCTTCAGACGCCGGCCCTACCAAGGACCCAAACAATCCTTGCCGAATCCAAATTTTTGGTGAAGAAGGCCGAAACCGGATTTCGCTCCTCGTAGATCAGAGCTGGTTGCAGAGTGATCAAGTAGAAAGAAGCAGCTTATTAGGTAAACTATGGTCGGGTACAAAAGTGAAAGTTAGGGGGTGGAAGTGAGCTGACAGAACAGTACAACTCATGTTTGTAGGGGGTATAGGCTGGTGGATCTCCGTGGAATGTCAAGATTTAGGCACGGCACAACCTCCCCCTCAAACTCGTCCCACGGGGCGAGAGATTTTGTAGTAACTTGTTAGCACCTCTGTGGTCCAGCTGGTGGTTGCATCATCCGGAGACTCGTATAGGTGTTGCGTCGTTTCCCGTATATCTCGTTCAGCGAAAAATTTACTGAGAGCCTCTTGCTCTTCCCGTCGTTTGGTTTGTCTGGAGTGGCCATGAAGTTAATATACACAACAGAGACATAGCCTGCACCCTAACCTAAGTTTGTCTCGAGTGGCCATTCAGATAATATCCGTCGAGGACAAGGTTGAAATATCGTGCCGACTGAAACAGAGACATAGCCTACAAACTAACCACACTTTGGAGGTGCAACGCACATAATGTTCCAATTCTTGACACTATTGGCGACTACCTTATAAAAGTGTATAATACACGTGAGTGTTGGCAGATCGCGGAAGGTGCAGATGATCTACTAAAAATTTAAATTCATTGGGTGGCACTAATGCACTTTAGGTCCACCACAGCAGGAAAATTTTCTATAGGAAGGATGACAGAGTGAGTCTAGAAGGCTATGTGTTGTAGGGGGTATGGAAAGAGGAGGAACAACGTTAAAGTGGAGAGGGCGTTGATGCGCGCGCAGGCTGGAGCGACCAGTCCACATGTGTGATATTAGAAGCGATGAGGCCTAGGTCTTTCAGGAACTGCAACGCATCGTCTTCGACGAGAAGAGATAGAGAAGGAAGGCCGTTGTCACGACACCGTCTTCGCGGATGAATGATGCCCCTTGACGTAGGCCCTGCACGTGCGGCATACGCGCGACTGGTAGGCCTTAATAGTGTCCGTGATATGAGATGTCATAATTATATGGCACAACACTTTCACAAAAACAGGAAGACCGCGACACTGTACTGTACTACACAGAGCGATAGCCGTTACTCAATTGAGCGGGACGAGGTTGAAATATCGCGCCAAGTGTAAGACACACAGCCGAACACGTAAGGCAACGCCCTATCGACAGATCCGTTAACTTGTGTGGGACGGATGGAGGGTAGGGTGCATTCGGCCACACCGTGAACAGGTAGTGTAATGAGGGGGACGAGGTTGAAATATCGCGCTGACTGTAACAGAGACATAGCCTACACTCTAACCTAAGTTTGTGTCCAGTGGCCATTCCCTTCATATACAAAACAGAGACGTAGCCTGAACGCTAACCTAAGTTTGTGTCCAGTGGCCATTCACTTAATATACAAAACAGAGACATAGCCTGAACGCTAACCTAAGTTTGTGTCCAGTGGCCATTCACTTAATATACAAAACAGAGACATAGCCTGAACGCTAACCTAAGTTTGTGTCCACTGGCCATTCACTTCATATACAAAACAGAGACATAGCCTACACGCTAACCTAAGTTTGTGTCCACTGGCCATTCCCTTCATATACAGAACACAGACATAGCCTACACGCTAACCTAAGTTCGTTTCTTTGAAATGAGCGCTGCAAGTTGAAGTAGGGAGAGAGGGGCGAGGCCACAACGCGCCATGCAAACCACGCCCCTCAGCGTACAGGAACATCGTCACTGCACACTGGATACACAGTGGTGGACCTAAAGTGCATTAGTGCCCATTGGGTATTCCTTTAGGAATTGTATCAAACTACGATGGACGTTTAGAAACCGTTCTAAAAGCCATGGAACTGCACCATTATTTTCGGTTCATTATAACATCATATTGTGCAGGTTTTGTGAAACCGTATTCACGAATATTTGATTTGGCACTGGGCCAGCTTGATAATGGGAGGATAAAATCACACGAGGCTGTTCGTGTTGGTGACTCACCTGAAATAGATTACCTAGGTGCCGTGAGGGCAGGATGGAATGCCATTCTGGTACATCAAAATGCCAAGGTGACTGAACAGGCACTGATAAACTTAAGCATCACCACGGTGCATCCAGTGTGCAGTGACCAACTTCAACTACGCTGGAGGGAGTGGCGTCGAGCGTCGTTGTAGCCGCGCCCCCCCCCCCTCTCACTCTCCTTCAACTGTTATTGTGTTACAGTCTGCGCGATATTTCGACTTCGTCCTTCTCACTCTGCAAGTGGTTATGGGTCTGTGTATGAAGTACGTTGCTACTGCACGCACAATAACGTTAAGATGTACGTTATGTGGCTGTTACATCGGTGTGCGTATTAACGACACGTCTGCAGAGAAACTGAGGTTACCTAACGTTAGGTTAGGTTACTTTAGGTGTATATTAACTATACAGCCACAAAACACAAACTTAGGTTAGGGTGTAGGCTGTCTGTGTTCTGTACATGAACTACATGGCCACAAAACACAAACTTAGGTTAGGGTGTACGCTATGTGTACGATATTTATACCTCGTCCGCCTCACTCCACTACCTGTTCACAGTATTATGGTGCCGGATTCACCCTCCCTTCCATTCCTCCCACATAAGTCAACGGATCAGTCGATAGGGCGTTCCGTTACGTCATGGCTCTCTCTCTCTCACACAGTTCGCGTGATTTTTCAACCTCGTCCCGCTGAATTCAGTAACGGCTCTCGCTCTGTGTAATAGTGTGCCCTGCTCTTGCTGCGTTCACAGTGCTTGTGACCGTTTTGTGCGATATAAGAATGTCAGCTCATATCACGGACACTATTAAGGCGTACCAGACGCATATCGCGCGTGCAGTGCCTAAGTCAAAGGTCATTGCCTATCCGCGAAGACGGTGTCGCGACCACGGCGTTCCGTCTGTATCTGTTCTCGTCCAAGACGGACGCCTTGCAGTTCCTCAAAGACCTACGCCTCATCCCTGTTAATATGCAGTGTCCCGCGTGCCATGCCGAGATGCGTTGGTGTTGCAGGCCTCATACCACCGACGGATATGTATGGGTCTGCCGGAAGGTTGTCGACGGCCGTCAATGCACTGCCTCCCGCAGTTTTCTGCAAGCCATCTCACCCTGCTGCAGGTGACGCTCCTTACTTACTACATTCTGCGCAGACTACCCTCACGCACCATCCGTCTGGAACTGCACATTGCAAACCACACTGCCACCAACTGGACGATGTTCTGCCGAGAGGCGATGATGGATTACGTCGCCCGTTCGTCCGAAAAACTCGGCGGTCCCGGCAAGACCGTCGAGATTGACGAAAGCTGCTTCGGGAGGCGAAAATACAATAGCGGCAGACTGCGCAACACAACGTGGTAACCAGTATGTTGATCTAGAATTTGTATTTTAAAATCACAGATATTTTCAATCATACATATCTATGCATAAAAACTAGTGTCGTGATAATAGTGTTTTGTATGTACTGATGTTGGACTTACATGCATGGTTGTCTTAGCAGTGATGATCCTACAAATAATCATATAAAAGCACAGATCCTGTATGATCTACACTAGATGATCTACAAAATAAATTCTATACTAGAGTGAATAATCTAACAAACACTGTTTTTACTACAGAAGAGATGGATATCCTGAATTTAGGTTTTACCATAGTTTCGAAAAACCTATAGCAACTAACTTATTTAAAATTGCCATTGAAACAGAGAATTACTAGATATAAATATACAACATGCCTATCGACTTCAAGCTACCAAAAAACTAAACCATATTAGGAATTCATGTGCATCATATAACTATGTACATAAAAGACAAATGTATACCATTAAAAACCTGAAAAACAAACTAATGTCAAATAATGTATTAGTACAAGCAGACCAAGGTAGAACGATAGTTGTGGTAGATAACAGCATATACGTGGAAAAAGTAAATATAACTTCCTAATAACGAACCAATTCTCAACACTTCTAAGAGACCCTACAGACAAATACCAAAAACAACTACAGAAAATACAACAACAAAGTAACAAGATCATTGAAAAACAAAAAATCAAATATCTATTCCAAAACAAACCCAGACCCCCAACACTAAACACACAACTAAAATTACATAAACCAAACATCCCAATACAACCCGTAGTAAATAACATCAATGCTCCTACATACAAAGTAGCAAAGTTTCTCACTAAGATACCCAATGAACACTTAGACCTTAATAATCAATATGTAGTTAATAACTCAACAAACTTAGTTCATGATCTTGTAAAATTTAAAATCAATAACAATCATAAATTCCTTACGTATGACATTAAAGATTTGTTTGTAAACATCCCTATCCAAGAGATACTACATATTCCAGGCCAATGCCTCCAATACAAAACCGTGGATTCTACAACCAAACTAAAATAATACAATTAATGAAAACAGTTCTATCTCAAATCTACTTTAAATTTAACGATAACATATACCAACCACCGAAAGGAATAGCAATGGGCTCCCCCATCTCAAGTATAATTGCAGAAATATTCTTACAATACTATGAAAATATATTTATCAAACACCTCTTTGAATCTAAGAATATAATATATTATACCAGATATGTAGATGACATCTTCATCATATATGACAACACGATAACAGATCCAAATATGTTAACCTGCAGTATGAATGATATACACCAAGACATCACCTTCAAACCCACACACGAGACTAACAATCAAATAAACTTCCTAGATCTACTTATCATACATAATGAATCTTCAACTGAAATTGACATCTATAGAAAACCCACCACTACAAACACAATCATTAACTTCTTTTCAAACCATCCTATAGAACATAAACTCGCAGCATACAGATACTACATTACATGCATGAACTCACTACCCATATCCACCACTCTGAAACAAAAAGAATGGAATACCATACAATACATAGCAAAAACCAATAACTTCCCTCACACAACCATACAAAAATTAAATTGATCTATACAAAGGAAACTTAACGACCATACAATACATAATAACACACAAATCAGACCCAAAAAATGGGCCATGTTCACATACTATCATCCTTCAATCCATCATATTACCAACATGTTTAAGAACACCAACATAGGCATAGCATTATGTAGCACCAACAATATTCATAATTTACTGAAAACCACAAAAAACAACACAACAGATCAATACACAAAAAGTGGGATATATAAATTAACATATACTACATGTGAACGTTCGTATGTGGGACAAACTGGCAGACATCTAAAACAAAGATATAAGGAACATATTAGATAGATTCAGAATGACACATAATCAGGTTACGCTACACATATTATCAATAACCTACACGAATACGGAGATAACAACGACAGCATGTCCATACTAAAACAAACAAAGGTCCATATATGAATATATTAGAACAATTCTACATCCAATTATTTGCATATAAAACCAAACTGATACGAGAACAAAATACAGGAGACTATAACCCAATATTCCGATTTATTTACGACATCCAAAAAGTCACTCTCCCACGTGACCGTGACCTACTTAAATACCGGATACACAACTCAATAGCCAGTACTGTTCTCACCACCCAACAGACAACTTACTCCGATAAACAGGTATGTACAACGTTGACTACTTCAACTTGCGTTCTACCTATGAAAAATTCATATTAACTTAAATACAAATAGCAATTTTATCTTATATTTTGTATGTTTCAGGATATCAAAACAGCATAGATTGTTCAACTTTAAATCAATTTTTAACTTTTATTTGTTTTAAACAGTGTATCTGAACAATTGTAAAGAACTCATGTAAATAATTGTGCCAGTTGGTGTAACTAGTCTGCGACTTTAGATAATGTGTCCCTGAAGATGAACCCAGGTTAGGGGTTGGAAACATGTAGGACGGTGAAAGTGCACAAATAGTGTGATTAAATTGTACATGTGTCGGACTTTAAATATCCTGTATGATATTCAGTTTTATCCACAACAATCATTAGACAAATAGATGGGAACTGCAATTAACAAAGAAAGATATAGTTTTATTGTAGGCATTTGTGCCTAGTCTGATAGCTTGTATGGCCATGTCTCTTGCTGATCCATTGAGACATTCACAGTTGTTATATCATTGCTCTAAACAGACACAGCTCAAGAAATGATGTGACATCTGTATGAAAGCCAATTCAATGAAATGCTTTCCACTTCCCACAAAACTCGACCCACTTTCACTAAATCTTGAACAACTGCTGCAGAGGTCTACAAATTTTCCAAAAATCGTAGGAGCCACCTCCAAATTCTAGGTGCCAGAAGGGCGACATGAAATGAGTTTGATACTGAGGACTCACAGTTTTGTTGTGACTTGTGAATCTGTTATCTGGCACTTTCTGCTTGGTGCATATGAAGTTAGACACGTTCTTTCCAGATTTACCAAAGTGGCAGTGGTTTAGGTTGGTGGAACTGAGACCTTACAACTAGTTCTGTGTGGGCAAGCTGGCTACAGCTTGCCATTTCCTCATGTATCTGCCATTCCTTGTCTCTTGAGATGGCTATCCTACCCCATTCTTGGTCCTCCATTAAGTAGTCTTTAGTCATCAAGCCATGTAGTTTGATACCTTGACGACGAGGCAGCAAGTCCCTCTAAAATATACCTATCTAAGAAACTACATGGCATTACATCTGAGAAGACCACAATCTTCAGTGTTTCACTTCCATATAAAATACATTTATACCAAATTATTGTGCTTTTATGTTATTCGTACATGGAACAGTTCAGTCAGAATGCTTACAGACTGGATGACCAAATAGTCCGGGGTTTAATTTCTTGCAGAGAAAGGGTATGTTTTATTTCCTTTATAAATTCCAGACCCTATAAGATCGGTACCCAGCAGGGCACCAGGAGTCCTTTCAATGGGGGTAAAGCAACCAAGGCATGAAGCAGTCCATGTAATTGTGCATTTTGAAACTTATTTTTCACCAGATTTTCATTGCGTTGATATGTTCCGTGTATGAATCATCACCAATCATGGGAATGTGACTTAAAATAAAACTGAAACTACAGCAAAGAACTCATGTGACTATTATGAAAAGAAATAATAAAATTTACTATCTTCTGGGCATGGCACCATATAGTGTGGTGAAATTTACCAAGGTATTGGAACACACTGTGGCTCCATCTTCTGAGGAAATAGGAAATTCTACTTGATGATGACTACAGGTCAGACCCCTCCCTCACCTTTGTAACTAGTAAGGTCGGTGAGTGGACTACCCCAGGTCCTGAGATAACAGTTCACTGTAAAATTAATACATTACAATATTCTTTGACTTTGACGTTTACAGACAATATTCACTTAAATCAACTGACTTTATAATGTACAATGATAACAACATACACAAGTTATTGTTTCATGGAGATCTCATGTGAGAATTAATATTACAAACCAATAAAATGCACAAGTATGGAAATTTCAAGAAAACGTAAAATTCAGAGTACTTACAGAAACAAGTATATATGCATACATGTCAGTCTCATGACTATCCCTTCCCCCCACCCAGACAAGTTCCATTTTCTTAGTACTGTGGCTCTCACATTCTTCTTTAATTTTATGTTATATATCTTCAATTGGAAATTCCTTCCTCTTCATGTTTCTCAATTTCTGTCCTTTGATTCTCTCAATTCGTTTTTTCTTTACTTCTCTTTTGTTTAAGTGTTTCTTTATCTTTCGTTTGGATGCTTTCTCTGGATCTGTCAAAACCTGCAACAACAAAATTTTCATTTTCACTTAAGACAGTGAAAAACATAGCAGATGTGTAAATACTGAAGCATATTACTTAATTTCTATGAAAATGGTATACAGCAACTTGTATCATATCAAGACAGCTTATGTAACTAACTCACTGATTTTACTGGTTAGAAAGCTTGAAGGTAATATATGGTAAAATCCCCATTTAAGGTTTCTTTGGGGAGCAGTGTATTTGAACAGTAAATGGGGAAAATCTTAAATGGAAGAAATTTAACTGAAACTGAACATGAAATGATGGAAACCCTTCACTTCAGGATCAACTAATGGGAATCCACTGTCATAATATAACAAACAGTTCTTGAATTAGAGTTTGTATTCAATTTTTAAGGCAATAACAGGCAGTGTATGTATTCACTAACAAAGGATTCCAACGGCATGAAAAGACAGGGAAGTCTAGGACTTATTTCCCTTACACTAAAAACAGAAATTTTATGCTGACTTTACAACTCTAGTTACGCATGTAATCCCACTGCGATTTAAGTCAATGCTGCAAATAATTTTTCACCAAAAACTGCAAAAATAACGTTGAGAAAATCCATAATCTTTCTCAGAGACAAAAAGCTGCTATAAAACTCTCAGAGCAATTCCACAATAAAATAACACTCAATGTAATGCTGAGATAGGACACAGTTGCCCATTAACAGCTGTTGCAGCTGCAAGTTACAGAATCTTGTTTTATTAAATATTGTTCATTCCGTGCATTGTCGATAACTAATTTGCAATACCGAGACCACCAAAATGCACAATATTGTTTCTTAGATATATACTCGTACAGTAAAACCTCTATGCATCATCTTTCAGGGGGATGGAAAACAAAAACGATACATACGGGGAAACGATAGTGCCGGGAAACCATAAAAAATTGTAGATAAGAACAATTTAATGATTATTATTACTTCTTGCTGAAAACATCTTTCGTGACGTTTGTTTTGTGCAAAGTTTACCCCTCAATTCAAAGTACGATTTGTCAAGGCCTACAAAACTTTCACGATCACCGTCACTCGTGCTGTGCGCGTAAAAGAAAGATTTCACTTTCATCAGCACTTCATGCGTCTCAGCAAAGCTCGGCACAACTTCGGGTTCGCCATCTTCTTCTTCTCCCTTTCCCCCCTCCACACTTCCGGACGCCACGAGGCTCACGCACAGCTCCTGCACTGTTTCTACACCACAAGTTGCCACGTGACTGCCCACAGAGACGTAGTCCTCGAATTTATCTTTGTTCATGCCACTGAACTTTTTCCAAACTTGGCGGAAATCGTCGTCATCGTTGGTCAATACGACGTCACTATCGCCTGAAGATTGTCCCTGCACGTAACCAGCTTTCCGAAAACAATTTTCGATTGTGTGCTGGGTTACTTGTTGCAAAGCTGCCACAGTGTAGTGCAAAGCTTCCAACACGTTTATCTTCTTTTTCGTATATTTGCCTGCATCCATTAAGCAAACAGCTGTTTGCACGAGGCGTTTTCTATAAAGCTGCTTATTACACTTTATTACCCCTAAATCAAGGGGCTGGAACACACTTGTACAATTTGGCGGGTACCGTATTACTTTTACATTTCTTAGAAACGATGTATACTTTGGATGTGTGGCACAATTGTCCACAAAGAGGAGAATGTTCCTGTTATGCGCACCCATACTTGCGTCTAATGAATGCAGAAATGAAGGAAAAATGTCTGTGGTCATCCACGCTTTATTGTTAGCGAGGTATTTGGCGGGTAATTTTTTTCACATTCCCGAAACATCGCGGTTTAGGAGATTTTCCGATAACAATCGGCACTTGTTTGTCACTTCCATCACTGTTAACACAAAGTAAAACAGTAAGTCTGTCTTTAGAGTTTTTCCAGCCTTGACAAGACTCTCATTTGAGAGCCAAGGTTCTATCAGAAGCACTTTGTAGAAGAGCCCCGTCTCATCCGTGTTGTTCGTAGCCCTCCAACAAAGATGGCAGTCTTTCCAGCCACGCTTCCGTGCTTTCGCTGTCCACTGCCGCACTTTGTCCGTCTAAATTCTTGTATACTAGGCCATGCCGGTCCTTAAATTTCGCTATCCAGCCGTTGGATGCAGTGACATTTTCTATATTCAGCTGCGCTGCCATCATTTCCACAAAGAATGGTTCCATCAACTGGAATATTCGACGCCCGTGCCTGCTGGTACCACGTGAAGAGTACACTTTCCAACTCGGCGAATGTCGACTCCCTCCGTTTTCCTCTTCTTACTGGCGTTACCACATTTTTCTCTCTGCTCTCGGATTTCGTCCTTCTTTGCAAATATGGAGTTTAGTGTGCCTGGAGCCAACCCAAGGTGTTTGGTAATGTCGACACTTTTCTCTCCAGGATTTTTCTCTTCCTCTTCTACTATTTTCAATCGCTCGTGCAGAGTTCTCACTTGCTTTCTAGGTTGGGACATGGTCCACGGATTTTAAAATAAATAACAGGAATAAAATATAATGAAGTAATAAAAACAGGAATGAATTAATAACAAAAATAAAATATTAAAGGAAACTAATTGAGTTTTATGCAGTATTGCTTTGGTTCGTTTCCTGATGATGATCCATCCCTTGGGGATCAAAACATGTAGGAATGTTTTGTGTGGTTTTAAGATATAAATATCTAAGAAACAATATTGTGCATTTTGTTGATCTGAGTGTTGCGAATTAGTTACTAAATCTTGGTACATGACATGAAAACTTTAACCTGCACTACACTTTAAGAGGCATGATATGGGTGTAAAGAAAGGAACATCTTGAGTGAAGTTTCTTCCATCCCACAGAACCTTAACATGCTCACCTGTTGTGTCCGAAGTTTCTTACGATCAGCCCGTCTTGTGGCCAAACTGATTTGCAGACGGGAAATATGCCGCATATATACCTCCATTCCCAATTTCTTTTTTATTAAATCAGACACCTGTTTGGCCAGTTGACACAACTGTTTCCCTGAATCAGATTCATCAGTTCTCACCAACTCACGAGAAAGTGGTGCAAGCAGTTGATATGCCACGGGAGGAAGTCCATCACGGCCCAAATCCAGAGCAATAGCACCAATCCATTTGAATACTGCTGTACGCTATATTGCATGACAAAACGATAATCTATATCAAACAATGAAATATCACTACACCATGCAGCAGCTGGATAATGATCCCTTTGGCATATAATACTTATATTAATCATCAAAATGAAAGCAGAGTACAGTCAAACCCTGAAATGGTGCCACTTTGTTCACCAACAATTTGTGGCATATCAAGGGCGGTAGTAAATTGAAATACTGCACAATACGGAATTCCTATTCACAGAGTTACATGGGTGCTAACTGAGGGTGCTGCTGCACTGGGGAGGGGGACACTATATAAGGGTTTGATAGTATGCACAATGATACTATGATATTAATATAATTTTGATAAGCTTGAAATAATGTTCCTCTGAAATACTGGTAACCACATATTAGAGTACAGCAGGCCTGTCAACCTAAAAACTGGCAGCAGACCAAATCTGAAATGCAATTTTGCACTGCAACATGTAATGTCACATTCCCTCATCATTCTTCATTTGCAAATTTTTCAATGCAGAAAAACACAAAGATGTAAAATACTCCTTGTATTTAATTCAGGAAGATGTCGTCTGTCTGTTATGCAATAACAATATTAAGTAAGGAGTGTAAAATGTGAGTGGACCACTTCATAAATCTCTGTGGGCTGTGTGTTCTGACAGGCCTGGACTACACTCTCATAACCCACGAGACCACAGTGTGAATCTCCACTGCAGTGAAAACCATAGATCTCATACACTATACTAAATATAAGTTCAGTAAATATTACATATATGCTAAATATACATTCAGGCTTAATGTCTCAAGACAACCCTATGATGAATTATCCTGCATGTTAAACTTTGGAAACATGTCTTGACTGTACTTTTCCATACTGTTGATGTTTTTAGACAACTGTAGATAAGCGAATCAAAAACAGTGGTACGTAAGTCCACTGAATAAAATCCATACAGTCATCCTGCATTTATGATGGCAGAACTGTAGCCCTGTAAAAGCTTTCTGTGTTCATGCCATGAAGGCATAAAGAGGAGTAGAGGTATAGCTCTGCTCATTGTTAACTCAACATTAAATGCAGTTTAGTGGTCAGCTTCATGCTTCAGCTGCTATATCCCTGGCAAAGAACACAAGTACCCAATGAATAAGAGACTGTGTGCATCTCCAGAGCCAGTTTGGATGATGGGGCTAAGCTGTGTTCTTTTTTTTATATTGTTCATTCCGTGCATTGTCAATAACTAATTCATAACACTAACTAACTAACTAACAAACTCCATGGAGCACGGTCCTTCTTGAGAAGCTAACAGGTCATCAGCTAGTCAAGAAATTCCCCGCGTTTTATGGAACCCGAAGGTTCATTACCGCACTCACAAGAGCCCGCCACCTGTCCCTATCCTGAGCCATATCAATCCAGTCCATGCCCCCCCAACCCACTTCTTGAAGATCCATTTTAATATCATCCTCCCATCTATGCCTGGGTCTTCCAAGTGGTCTCCTTCCCTCAGGTCTCCCCACCAAAATCCTGTATGCACCCTCACCCATACGTGCTACATGCCCCGCCCACCTCATTCTTCTCGATTTGATCACCTGAATAATATTTGGTGATGAGTACAGATCATTAAGTTCCTCGTTATGTAGTCTTCTCCACTCCCCTGTTACCCTGTCCCTCTTAGGCCCAAATATCCTCCTCAGCACCCTATTCTCGAACACCTTCAGCCTATGTTCCTCCCTCAGTGTGAGAGACCAAGTCTCACACCCATACAAAATGACAGGCAAAATTATAGTTCTGTATATCTTAATCTTTGTATTTTTGGATAGCAAACTGGAAGACAGAAAATCCTGCACCAAATGATAACAAGCACTCCCCGACTTCAATCTGCTCTTAATTTCTTCCTGAATGGAATTTTGATTTGTTAGGGTTGTTCCCAAATATTTGAACTGTTCCACCCTTTCAAAGGATTTATTATCTAACTTTATGTTGTGATTTTGTCCTGCATTCTGATTGCGAGACATGACCATGTACTTAGTTTTCTCAGCATTTACTTCTAGACCAATCTCCTTACTAGTGACTACCAAAGCTTCTGTGTTTTTCTTTATAGCATGTACGCTTCCACCCAATATATTAACATCATCAGCATAAACTAGAAGCTGATGTGTACCATTCAATTTTAAGCCCTCCTGGTTTGCCTGAACCCTCCTAATGGCATATTCCAAAGCAAAGTTGAAAAGCAATGGTGATAAAGCATCTCCTTGTTTCAAACCATTCTTAATAGGAAATGTGTCAGACAAATGTTTGCCTACCCGGACTCTGCTATAGGTTTCATTTAGACACATTTTTATGAGCCTTACTAGTTTCATAGGGATACCAAATTCAATGAGTATATTTGTAAAACTACGATCGACAAAATGAACAATATTGCTTCTTAGATATTTATATTATATCACATAAAATATTCCTACATGTTTTGATCCCGAAGGGATCATCATCAGGGAACCAAGCAAAGCAATACTGCACAAAACCAAATTAGCAACCTTTGCACACAGTAGACATGATGGAAAAGAGTCAAGTAGTTGAAATGTAGGCAATTCCTGTTGTTGTACAAGAGTACTGGATACAGTATCTCAGAGGCAGCCTATGTACTTACTGTACTTAATGTAGGTTGCCTGAGATACTGTATACCAAGATCCAGTACGCTTGTAAAACCATACTACCAGGAATTGCCTACATTTTATCTATTTGACCCTTTTGCATCATGTCTACTGTATGCAAAAGCTGCTAATTTGGTTTTGTGCAGTATTGCTTTGTTTGGTTCCCTGATGATGATCCCTTGGTGTTCGAAACATGTAGGAATATTTTATGTGATACTATAATATAAATATCTAAGAAACAATATCGTGCATTTTGTTGGTTTGAGTGTTGTGAATTAGCTGTGTTCTTTATTTTTTGCAGTCATTATATTGTGGCATGTGTTCTACTGCCAGCTAAAGTGATGAGTATGTTGATACAAGCTGAGGAGTTTCTACGTATAAATTCCAGCAATAAACACAGGAAAGCGTGATCAATGCAATGTGGCTGTCATTTCAAAGATGGAGTCCTACTAACGACATGTAAGCCACAGGTTTGTTGTGCAGTGCAAAGATATGATATATAGAGTGAGCCAAAAGTCACTTTGCACCTATACTGCATTCGTCAGGAACATCCCTCAGACTGAACTGTCACGTGTCTGTGCAAACAAAATAAGACATGTAGATGCATTTCTACAAGCATGTGGGGGGGGGGCAATTTTTAACATCTATTGTAACTTAAGTAAGTATGAGAAATGTATTTTATTATGAAATTTTTGAATATGCTCAGTCTACGGTAGGTGCACAGTGACATTTGGCGTATCTATATAAGTGGTGTGGGAAGCTGATGAGGAAATTCCTCACACTAAAGCTGGCAGGGATTAGACTAAACCAGGGCTAGTGTTACTAATAATCAGTGTTTATCTTTTCTGTGAATTGCACTAGGTTACATCTCTCTCCCTGCACCACAGCTGGAAGATTGAAGTTACAACAAACTAAACCCAAATTTTCTTTATGCTGATAAAAAACATCAAGAAAATCCTTTTACATTATTTTTAAATGTTACTTGTCTTAAATTTCTTAATCAGGAATGCATACTTCAATTATTTCTTAATTGTGAGAATATCTGTGTGTTTCCTGACCCTTCCTTTAATGTTCACAAACAGGTCATTTTAATAAACTTAATATACTTAATGTTACTAGTGTAAATATATATATATAAAACTTATATGTATAGGTCATTTTAATAGTACTCTAAGTTTAGGACTGTCTTGCATTGAATTCTGGTTCTCAACTGAGTAGGAAAGACTCAGGATATGCAACACAAGAATATGAAATTCCCTAAAAGGAATGTTCAACCAGCTGCAAATTCAACAAAGTAAACTCCAAACAGACACGAATATGGAACTTTACTGTGTATATATTTACGGAATAAGGATACCTGCTGATTTTCTAAAACGTTCTGCAAACAGTCTGTTTCATTTCCTACAAAATGGAAGTAATTCCATCATTTTATATCTTCTGATTCAAATAATATTTACATTTTTTTGTAACCCATGCACAAAATTTTAAATGGCCAACTCTGAGAATGTTGTAGCAGAGACCTAACCTTTTCCATTGAAATGGTTGTGCCTAGAGGTTAATACCCCAACATGTTTCTACCAGCAAGGGGTCATCATCAGTGCGGTCTCTGTCAACTTACTGTATAATTACATAAGATAAACTTATACACTTAACATAAAAAAGGAAGTAAATTAGTTGCTGAGTAGGATGTTTAACAAAGAAACAGCATTTTCAACCTTGCCTGGACATTATACAGTCAAAATCTCCCCTATATGAACAAAAGTGAAGAGAAAATAACCTGATTAGGGGATGGGAAGGGAGATACCTAGTGCCATGATCACCTGACATAATCCACCCACCAGTACACATCTTTGTTAGCTCCCAACATGACCACTCACAACCACTTCTTAGGACTGTGTATATGCCCAATCACATTACATTCCACAATTCCTTATCCCAAGATGATGACCACTTGTTGGTAGAAACATGTTGGGATGTTGGAGCATTATAGATTTTATTCAGTGGACTATTTATCAGTGTTGTGTTTGATGGTCTTGTTTATTTTAACAGTTTGGAAACATGACTTTCCTGCACGTAGGTAAAGAATACTTGCCAGAACATTTTTCTATGAGGGACAATTCAGAAATTTCTTGTATGTACTCAGTACGTGTTACACGCTGTAAATCAATCACAGTATTCACATGTCTTGTCCCTAGTATGCAGTCACAAAATTACATCGCTGTAACTACATGTATGAACAAAGGGATTTTATATACAAGACCTGAAAGTAACAAAAATTTACTGTCTGTGAATATTAATAACTTCTAAATGCACTGTTTACCTTCCTGTATCTTTTCACAAGTCATAGGTATAAAACATAAACAGCAAGGGAATGGGAATAATCTACAATGTAATGGACAGGAGAAGAAAATCATTAACATTTGTCAGCATAGGAATCTGACACCTGAATTGAACTGTTCCTGAATAAAATGCCATTGTGGTGTCAGGTACAAGGTTATGTTAAATCTGTAGTACTTTATGCAGTGTGACCTAACAGTTACCACAGCAGTTGACTTCGGTGCTTTAACTATCTCAACATTGACTATCTTCCTCATTCGCCGAATCATCCACAGGAGTGAAAGTTTAGTCTGATTATCTGATTCTTCCTCTGAATCCTGTTCCTCAGTTTCATCCGTTTGACCTTCTACAGACACATTCTTAAGTACTCTGCCCAAGAAAACCAAGTCCTTCACCACCTGCAAATACATAAATACTGTATTTACTTGAATATAAGATGAGAATTTTTTCCTAATTCATTATGTGAAAAATGGGGGGATCGTACAATTACACACAAAATTAAACATGTTGTGTACAGGTATTTTCCTGAAAATTACAACTGAACAGCAGTCAGCTGATATTTGGGTAAATACAGTGTTAGGTTGCAAACACTCAAGTACTGATAATTATTTACACACATCAACATATGCACATAATAAAGTTGTAAGTTATACATGAACTTGGACCCACCTACATGTTTAAGCGATAAATCGCCATCCTCAGGGAGATGTAATTACAAAGGAATATATAATACCAACACATCAATCTTACATGTACAATGTCAAAAATATATAAACCAGCAGCTATATTACAATAATGTGGATGCTATGGCTAGTATGATGCTAGAACGTTCCTGGTAAAAATTCACATGCCATTGTTTACAATGCAGTTATATGTATACAGACTTATAATGTCCACATTTTCGATCCAGAAGGATCAAGTCCCTGTGGCATGTATTGGTGTGTCCTGTGTAGGAAGGTGTTATATAAGCATACAACACTTTCCTTCACAGAAATTACCAGTAACGTTTCAGCATCGTACTAGCCATAGCATCCACATTATTGTACTTATAGCCGCTATTTTACATATTTTTAACATCGTACATGTGAAATGTATGTCTTTGTATTACATATTCCTTTGTAATTATGCCTCCCTGAGGATGGAGATTTATTGCTGAAATGTGTAGGAGGGTCCAAGTTTATGTATAACTTATAACTTTATTATGTACATATGATGGTGTATGTAAATAATTACAAACACAATGCACAGAATGAATAATATTAAACTCAAGTACTAACATAAGTATAATGGGACTGAAAGCAGATAATGGCCTCGTAAGTCACGTTTAGTAATTGCGGCCGGGATACTGTAGTCCGCAATAACTTGCTACAGGCTGGCTGGTCCAGGACTTGAACCCTGATTGGGGCAAGATTTTCTGTACCCATCCAGGGTGACCCTGAGGCCCACTCAGCCTCCTGTGGAATGGGTACTGGGGTCTCTTTTCAGCGGGTAGTGGCCAGGGCATGGCATCGATCACCTACCCTCCTTCTAAGCTTGGCACGTAATGGGGTACCTTACGTTTTGTACTTAATCCCAGAATTTAAGAACTAAAGATTATGCTACTTGTCATGGGAGAATGCAGTGACCCTTCAAAAATACTTATATCGGGCAGATTTTGCACACATTACCGATTTTATTATGTTAACATTGTATTTTATTTTTTTTTTTAATTTGAGGTTATATTGAGTTGGTATATTACCAAAGGCACAGTTTCCCATAGAAAATGAACTGGAATATTATTCAAGTAGAATAAAGTCAAAATCAGCCAGAAATAATATTATATAACAGAGTAATGAAACTGTAATGAATTAAAACATGAGAAATGTTTTGATTGATAGATTATTGGATATGTTACATTTTTAAGATTTTTTTTAAGGCCAGGATTTAGCCACGGTTCAGTTTTTAAGAGTTAGCATTTCCTTTTGTTAGTAATGTAAATTGGGAAACATTAATGATGGGTTGCATAGGTAGAATTATGTTGAAATTGCTTATACAGAGATGGAGGTAAAGTGAATACAGGACCCATTGCGATATATGTTAGAGACAGGTTACGTGATGCCAGAATTAGGCTTTGGGGTTTTAAACAAGATGACAGTTGGATGAACAGAGGGACTATTATTGGTTTAAAAAGCAGTTGGTTAAATTGAATTGGATAGGTATGTAGAAAGAGAGCTAGTTAGGTGTTGTATCCATTAGCAAGTATGCTAAAGAAAGATTTGTGAGGCTTACAGGAAAACATGCAGACAGATTAAGTTTGAAGGTGGGTTAGAAACGGGAAGCAGGCTAGTGATTGAGGAACTGTTTTGATTTTATGTGGGACTTGATTGGTGTATGACATATGACTGACAAGTTACTACTTTATTATTATCAGACAGAACCATTTAGAATTTGGGGACTTGGGTAATTAAAGTGAGCGAATGAGATTTGTAGTGAACTTGTGCATGTATTAGAGTGATGCATTTTTGGTTTAAGAAATGCTGATAGCATGTATGAATTTTGTGTAACAAATTATTGGTTAGAACAGTTACAATACAGTGTGGAAAATTCCATACACTTAGAGGTAGAGAGTTTAAGTTAACTTGTAACAGTTAGTCCATACACACTTGGCTATGTGTGAATGGCAACCTCAGCATTTTACACTTGCATGCTGGAGGCCATGGGATTGGCAACTTTAGCAAATAGTTAGGAGTTTAGGAGAACTAAATCAGGAGTAATTTGAAATTAACACAGAAATTAAGTAATTAAAATGTGAAATGGCAGTGCAGCACCTTATTTTGTGGTTACGTAAT
This sequence comes from Reticulitermes speratus, assembly GCA_021186555.1. NCBI lineage: Eukaryota > Metazoa > Arthropoda > Insecta > Blattodea > Rhinotermitidae > Reticulitermes > Reticulitermes speratus. Next base: position 17,123,916 of record JAJKFL010000007.1, on the reverse strand, counting down.
AAGTTGGCAGTGAAAAGTGCTATACTTATGCACCAGTATGATATACATGCCAGTATCAAGGATTACGAACAGGCAACTGGTGTTGTTGAATCCAGAGGGAGTATGGATTATTTTGCGACATAAGGTACGGTTGGCAAAGAATAAGTTTTAAATTCCTATATGCCCCTAATTTGAGAGAGGGACCTGGGAAGGAAATTTTGGAAACGTGTAACAGATGAATGTAATATTAAGTATTTAGAAAACACAATTATTTAATTAGGAAAATTGTGTAAAGTTTATGCAAGTGTGAGTGAGCTAACTGAAAAGCCAAACTGAATAGGTAACATGAAATTTTGTAGGAAAGAGTGAGCTAACTGAAAAGCCAACTGAATAGGATATGTGTAAATTTTGTAGGAAAGAGATGTTTAATATTGTAAATTAAACTGACAAGAACTATGATTTGCATAGTGTTAGAGAAATATTTAATTTGGGTTAATGGTAAGAGAAACATTTAATTGTGCAAATTATACGAGAGACAATTTTGTATACTGAGAAGGAAATATTAATGTGGATAACTAGGGAGTTTAAAAGTTTAGTATGGGAATTTATTTTTATGGTGTTGTTTATTAATTAGGATTAGTAGAGTTGAATAAATTTTACTATTTACGTTTGTTATAAATTGAGAGAGATTTTATTAGTTTTTATTAATTAAGAAGGAGACAGACATATAAATCCAAGTAAATGAGGAAATAACATCCCAAACCAGTAACCAAGTTAATTCCATGCAAGGAAGTAATTTCATAGTTGAAGTCAGTTACACAGCTGACTGGTATACCAAGGGAATCAGGTGATGCTAGATAGGCTAGGCACACCTACGGGGTTACTCAGTAAGGGAACACTGAGATAAACACCCCTCTAGATGAAGGTTGGAAGCAGTTGTTAGTAATCTGCTTTAAAATCCAAAACTAACTGGTGGCAGCACTACTATAGGAGAGATAGGGTGAAGACGGATGCAGCGGAGGATTGCTAGGCTTCACCATAAGTAGACGTTCTTGGGGGTGAGTACTGCCTGGGTGCTACAGGAGGGTTGGTGTTGGTAAACACTGACATTCAGACACGCTACTGAGGGTGACGAGGTCACCAATTACCTAGCTCATATACCCGCTCATGCCACGACTACCAAAAGAAAGGTTTTCTTAGAGCACTCTTGTTCGGTATAAGAAAACTCTTTCTTACAAAACATAAGAACAGTAATGGTGAAAAATTGGGATATATCAATTTGTCGAATGCCACGCACCCTTCAGTCACTGTTAAGGACAGTCAGGTTTTCTGATGTATCTTATGATGATGGAGGTCTTGTGTTGATCTGAACCAGCCAAGCAGTCATTCTACTTGTCTCAACAAGAGGTTATAAAATACTTGAAGAAAGTGAAGGACCTGATTGAAAATTAACTGCACCGGTGAATATTAACCCAGACCTAAGGATCCCTGATGAAAAGGCCTCTATTATTTCTTCTTACAGTCCCAGTTCAATTCTCTTCAATTTGATCACCAGCCACTTTTGTATCAGGTTTCAATTCACATCCCTCAAATATCAGATAATATAGTATCATTTTTTTTTGCTTGACCATAAGTGCCCCCTTGTGCTCCGCTAGAGTTGCACCATATACCGCATCTTGGGAGGTTTAACAATCGGTGAAGGACGTGAGAAAAAGATTCACTGTGATAATAACCTTTAGAAAGTCTAATGAAAACTCACCAGTGCTACAGCAGATGCTGAAAATGTTGCCCTCCTGACCGAATGAACTCGGCACAACTGCCGAAAACATTATTGTTTACTCTCTGGAGTTATTCCTTGGAAATTGTTGAAATCTCACGGCGTGCACTCAATGCACATGAAACACCAAATATATATATATATATATATATATTTTTTTTTTTTTTTTTTTTTTTTTTTTTTTTTTTTTGTCATGAAAGGGAGTTTGTGAATAAGTCCTGGATTTTCTGCACTCCAGTACTGGCTGCTCTGAGAATTCACCTCTCCACATAACGAAAACTATGCCTCAGAGAAAAACACTAACTGTGGATCAACTTCTCCATCATGTACGGACTGAAGAAACCAATTACAAAAATATATTCTTGCAACCAGATCACGCTCCTTCAAAGCATGAACTACCATTGCCTTACACGGTTGCAGTCATAATAGTTTTGTGGCCCTTCGTGCAGACGTTTCCAAAACATTCATCTCCTGAGCTGAGAAATTTTCTGCAACATTTTCCAGCACTCATATTTGAAAAACAGCTGCATTAAAAACAGACGCTGTTCAACAGTGTACCTGCATCGAGGCATGCTGTTACATTTCTGAAGGACTCACAAATGCATTTACGAGCAACAAATTCGATGATTCGTAGTGCAAGTCTGTTATCCCTGACAGCTGAAGTTACACTCCTGTTTGAAAACAGTGTGAGACAGCTTACACGGCCGTGTAATTAGGCGTGGTCTTTGGCCCCAACGTTCCCCTGATTTAACACCTTGTGACTTCTATTTGTGGGGAAGTTTAAAAGATAAAGTGTATAAAACAAATCCCCACACTCTGGAAGAACTAAGAAATAATGTCAGCCGTGAGATTTCAACAATTTCCAAGCAAGACCACCGGAGAGTAAACAACATCTTCCGCAGTTGTACTGAGTGCATTCAGTTGGGACGGCAACATTTTCAGAAAATGCTGTAGAACTGGTGAGTTTTTATTAGACTTTCTTAAGGTTATTATCACAGCGACTCTTCTTTTCGCTTCCTTCACTGACTGTTAAACCTCCCAAGATGTGGCATAGGACACAAGGCTAGCGAAGTGTCAGGCAGGTGCTTATAGGTCAAGAAGGAAAAAATTACCCTATATTTCCAGTAGAGTATAACAATAAGAACACACATTTTGATTGCAGTTTGCAAAGTACACATCTACATAAAAATATTACAATACAGACCTACCTACCAAAATTAGGAATGTGTGTTATCAGGTGACTGCCTGCATCATATTTATGGACAATTACTTCAGCAAGATATACTGTTCTAATACCCCATAGAAATACAGGCATATGACTGCCCTAGGTTCTGTATTAATCACAGGGACCCAATGAGAAGTAATATCCAAGTTTCTCCATGCAAGATCTCACATTTTGCATGTATGAAGTAATAGTGAGGTAATGTACTTGATGTGTATAACAGTTTTGTTGATACATATGTCTACAATATCCAACAACTGATGCAACCAGAACTATGATCTTTTGAGATGTGATGCCATGTATTTTGGTAGATGGGAACCAACATTTTTCAGGAACTGCTATCTCCATCTCTGCTCCAAAATGTTGGTACCCATCTACCAAACTATATGGCTTCACAACTCAAATGACCGTGATCTTGGCATTTACCACTGTCAGGAACTAAGGTCTGACAAATAACCGTTTATCGGCACTGTTGCTAGTGTACCTGTTCTACAAGTTCGGCTGTGACTTCATGTGGTTGAAGTTGTGCACAGAGATCCAAGACAAGTGACTTAAGCCTCTGCTTAGACTCACGGTAAAAGTAACCGCATTCATTTCTGGAAACACTGTGATGACTGGATGCTACTGCAGCTGCAACTTTGTTGACATTTAATGAGCTAAACATATGGCCAAGCAATTGTGCTGCTGCAAGACGGATCCACTCATGAGGATGCGCTAACAGGCCCTGGGCATTTTCTGCACACACAAGTAAGAATGTAACAGTAACTATACATATACAAGTTTTATTTCCAACCACTGCACAAAAGTAATTTTTAAGCTCCTACATCTTTCAGCTATGTATTGTAGCCACCATCAGGGAGCCAATAACATAATAAAGACATAAGTAGTGTATTGTACATTGGTAGATGGTAATATACACAAATTAACTTTTTATACAACAATTAGTCGCTATATAGTATCACTAAAACTGTACAGATTAAAATACATGTATAGTGTGAAAACATAAAATGTAAAAATGTAAAAGGCTTTGGAGACAGGCTTTTACATTTAAAAATTTTATGTTGCAGAACAGTTTGAAAATAAGTAATATCAAAACATACCAGAAATAAGGGTTTCTAATGAAAAACTTGGAATAACTTCAATGCTAAAATATAACACATTCTATTAAATAATGAAATGACCTGAAAAATCTGTTCTAAATATCTGTCAGTGTACACACAGTGGTGCCAACCACTTCCATAACATAATTACCATTCATTATTACATAACACTCATTTCAGTTTTATATTGAAATTACTGTGAATCTCTTCAACAAAAACTCTTACATATGTACCCACATGCAAGATGAAATTTTTTTTACATAATTTGTCACCTGCAAAATGGAAGGGTCACCTTATATTCATGCCCAAAGTAAAAGATGTTCTGTATAGGAATTATTCTGGAAATTAAAGATCGTGAAGTGAGTCATTTTATATTCAGGTAAATACGGTATTTCTGGTATGACTGTATCTCACTTTCAAACTGCTGTGACTTCCTTAACCTTTAAAAGCAAAATGGTAAAAATACATACTACCTGCAGCAACTGTAAGAAACACTGTATTTCGCCACCCAGTGTATTTATGTGTTGCGGTTCTGGAAAATTTTTACTTCTTATGGTTGGTTCTTACTGTGTCAAGTTTATTCTTGCAACATGAAATCCCATTCTCTGGAACATGCCTGGCTGCTTTGGCAGTCGTTATGTCTCAATTACCGCGTTTTGTAGGGATTTCATGACTAGTAACTTGTCACACCACTGCTCCATTATCCTTTATGGACATTTGGGGCGGCTCATTTCACAACATGACAGGCTAGCATCTGTCTCGATCGAAGGCTTCGTAAGGAACAGATGTGTATCACCTAGTCACTATGATTTTAAACTACAGTGACACCTGTATGAAACAGAACCTGGGCATAACAGAAACCTGTTTCTAACAAAAAATGTTTACTGTCCGCAAAGATCTGGAGTCCCAAGGAGTGAAACTTCAAGTACCTCTATTAAATGGAACCTGCCTGGAACAGAAAATGTTTCAGTCCCTTGCGGTTCTGTTATAGGCAGGATTCACTGCACAAATATTCTGTATTAATTGTGGAGTTCAGTTTTCCAACTCATTGTGTTGGTGTTATTTAAATGTACACATTAGTAACTAATGAACAAGGTGTTCCTAATCATCTGATACATACCGTATTTACCCAAATCCAAGACAACTCTAATTGAAGACAACCCCCCAAATAAAACACATCTGCCAAGGGAAAATGTATTTATCCAAATCTAAGACGACCCCCAAAAAATATAAGGCTGCTAAGAAAAAATATTTTACTATTAATTTCATACACTTAATACACAAAGCATGTCATATTCTATCTAACTTTACCAATCAGTGTCACTGTCTCAATCTTCACAGTCAGTGTCTTCATCTTTCTCACACTCACTTCCACAGCACACATTCCACAGCAAATCTTCATCAGTCCCATCCACTGCATTGGATATACAGCACTTCTTAAAATCCTTCACACTCAATTCTGGTGAGATGTGCCATCATGCCGTTATGATCCACATTGACTAATACATTTATATATTGTTGTGGTTTATAAGACTACTTGAACTCATAAAGATTCACAATTTTCTTCACAGATGGTGTTAGTGGCATTAAGAATTTTAAATACATGTGTCTCAATTTTTGTGTTGTGTCGGTGGTCTGATCAGTCTGAGTTCATGGCTGTTTTTATGGTTTTTAATTTGTGGATTGGTCCAGGTTTTATTTTTGAATCTTGTAGCTAATTTTTAATTTTTCAACAGCCATTTTCCTGTTACTACCCTTGGACTAGATCTGTTCTCAGTTGCATACCTTAACAAGTTATTTAAGATGACCTCACATATTTAAGTGCCGAATGTAAGGAAAAAACCTCGCCTTGCATTCGAGTAAATATGGTACTAGTTAATGCCAGTTGAATGCATCATCTTTTTTATACTGCCTGAATCATGGCCAGTCATATTTTGGGTCTTTATATTATATCAACACAATTAAGGCTTATCCAATGTTCCTACAAACAGTGTAACTGTGAAAGTCTGAATCGGTGCCCATAACTAATTAGTCTTTATGGCTGACAGGACTGTGCTCTCTGTGAGGTAGGATCTGAATTTTTATGATTATTTAATTCATGCCAACCTTAAAAAAAGGTCATATCATGGCTCTGGCAATTAGTCGTGGCTTCCCACTGAGAAGGTCTGGGCCAATCCATATGAAATTTGTGGTGGACAAAGTGGCACTGGGGCAGGTTTCTTTCCGAGTACTTTGATTTTCCCCTGTCAATAACATACCACTAATGCTCCACATTCATCTTCATCTTAATAGTACTTAATAGACAAGTGAGTATACCCTGCAACCTTCAAAGCAATGCTGTTTTGGATAGTGAAAAGCAATGGACTGGGAAGTACTTTCACATTGTCAGTCATCATAGCCATAAACTTTACAAATTCTTCCCCATGTTTCTTACTCAAAATCACTTGATTAATATACACTTCCTCCTGAGTCACCTTGTATGTTGAATATTATCACTGTCATGGCTAATACTTCTGTTTTATATTTTCTAGTGTTTGAATCTTAGCCTGCAGGCTAGGTATTGTGGATGGAAATCCCTACTTTCCTTGGTCTTTCCAGGCAAATAATAGAGTAGTATCATATTAAATTGTAAATGCTTCCATGTTTACCAATTATTTATCATTTACAAACTCAACTGTCATTCTATGACATACAACCCATGCAGATGAAAAAAAAAATAATATTAATGCACTGTAATCTGTATGGGTGGAGTGGTCCTGATGTGAGGGTGGGGGGATAGAAGAATTCATACCAAAAGCAGATAAGTAAAATTCTATCATAACTGTGACCTAATGCATGCTCCACCAAGATGCTGTTATGATCAAGATCTTATCAGATTATTTACTGTTAAGACTTACAAAGATGATAATGTGGATGACTGAACATATTCTATGGAGGTTGCTACATGCTGGTGGAGACATATTTCACCGTTTATTACAATGGAACCAAGGTAGCTGACTTGTTCAATAACACTTCAGACTTGTATCTGGGAGATGACCAGTTAAAAGTTGACGAGGACACTGACTATCCTGACAGATTGCTTGTGGTTTCACTTTCAAGGCACATTCTGGCATAGACAATGACTGCTTCCTTCAACACCTTTTGCAATTGATTATTCACTAATCACTCTACCACTTCACACTATACATGAGATACAGGATGTGTTATTAACAAACCATCAGGAATTAAATAAATAAACAAATAAATATCTAAAGACTAATCTAGAATGAATCTGAGACCTCATATTGTACCTGTAACACTTTCCAAATCATCCTGCCACTTTGATGCAGTGAGAATGTCTGGACAGAAGGTACAGATTTTCAGCAACAACTGCAGCACTTGGAAAAGATGGTGATCTCCCATTCGTTCATCTTTATCCACTTTGGCTGGATTGCCATCATTTGATCGTGCAATTCTCACGTATCTACCTGGCTGATTATCATCCATAAAATCTGCATTGAACTGCTGTACAATAAGTGAGAATAATTTTGGAAGACGGTTTTCAAAGTCTGACTTTTCAACAGTAACGAAGATTCCGCACAGCTGTGCAGCCAACCGACTATGCTCCACCTAATGAATAAGAATACAATTAATATAATACCCAATCTAAAAATTGATATCTATCAAATATATTATTACAGCTCAGCCGGTACAGTTACTAGGCCATGGGTTGGACAACCAAATAATTGGGGTTTGATTCTTAATGGAGGCAGAGATTGTCCTCCTCTCAACGTCCAGAATGGTTCTGGGGCTCATCCAGTCTCCTATTCAATGTGTACGTAAGGCTCTTGCTGAGAAAGGCAGCAGAGACATGAAGGTGACCACTTATCTACTGGTGATGTTAAGAATGTGTGCAGGTATATCCCCACACCCCGATACATCTTAATAGCATGGCAATTAGTTAAACAGAGGGACATCCCTATCCATACATCAAGTTCTTAACATTATAATAAAATTCTTATTGTAAATATGAATATCACTGTACTAGATGATCTTCAGATGAACTCTGCTCTCCAGAGTTAGTTAACACATTTTATCAACACAAAGGTACAGACAATGAGAAAGCCATAATGAACTGTCTTAAATCAAAGAGCAGCTACAACATGCTCCCTTCAATATCTGGGACCTGCACAACCTCAGTCTCCCATATGACCACCTGCCATTTATACCATGCATTGCACACTCCAACGATGGTTTTTCCTGCACTATGATCACACTTCCTTAATGCAATGAAGGACAGAACATTACCAAAGATGCAATTCCCACCCTAGAAACATTACCTGCATAGTAAATCACATTAAGAGTAACTGTATGATGACAGACTACTTACTGATGGCATAAAAACACACACCCCAGCATTGTATTTTCTTTTGTGTGTGAATGTAAGAAAATCTCCGTTTTTTCATAAGCCCAAGTGTGACAAAAAGTTATTTTTCATCAGGTAAACAAGGTATACTGTATATCAGAATCATTCTACAAAATAAAACACAATGCATACCTTTTTATCTTTCAACCACACAATAACTATGTCAAAGAGCTGATTGTGAGCATCTCTATCAAGTCTCTCTAACATAGTTTTGAGACAATGTGCAAGCATTTTCCTGCATTCTGGTGAATCATCATTTACTAGCTGAGCACCAAGCGTAATAAACAGAAGACCTGAGTGGGCAGTCAAGACATCCTGTGGAAAAACAAAGCAAATATTTTATGCTTAAAGCATATGGCTCAAGTATTTGAGTCTGTGACAAGAGAAAATTTTCTCAAATTCAATTCAGATATATTTCTTCTAGCTGCAAAAAACTGCAAATGTAATGGTAACATCACAATGTGTAATGAATATGAACACAGTACAAGATTTCTAGGATGTGAAGGTCAGTGCAAATTAATTTTGAACACATCTGCCATCATGCATTTTCAGTCACCAGGTACAAATTCGCATTCATACCAATTCTTTTGTTCACAAACACATACAGCAGAACCACCATTTAAGATTTTTTACCTTAAATTGAAAAATATTAACTAGGGATTTTGACAAAATCATATAGAAAATTTCTAACTGTGGTTATAAAAATAACTTTCACTCTAAATTTAAACTAATGACATTGTTCTGCCATACGTTTTACATTTATATTTTTTATTTATTTCATGGGACATGAAAGAGAAAAATGCTTGAAAAAAAAAACTGGGGTTTTTACTGCACAAAATATTCTGAGTCCAATCTTTTGTTAGCATGGTGTACAGTAACAGTAATAAGATAGCTTACACCCATGATTCATAATAAACCAGTAACCTGAGTCAGAACATGCTTATATGTAAACGGCTCCTGCCACAGGCTTTTTGACCAATCATATGCATATGAACTCTTGAGAACTGATAGTACACTGCTGCGATAGTTCACAATTGATTCCGACATTGATTCACTTACATTACACACCATCATGGTGTTACTTACATAACTCAAACATGACCCTACTTAAGGTTCCAAAATAGCATAGGGACCAAATTTTTGTATCTTAAATGTGGAACATCCCTAAAATCAAGAAAAATTAAATTTAATAAAATTACACGTTATTTATGTGGGGTTTTGGCTGGGACCACAAGAAATGAACCTGCAAAGTACAACGTGGGAAAACCTTAAATCAAATAACCTTAAATTTGGATTGTACTGTATTGATGGTCTTACTATCGGCATCACTATGAAAATTACTTTGCATATTTCTTTCCCCATTCACAAGTTACAAAATGGAGGTGGAAGATAAAATTATACAAGAAAATATGGTACACGAAACATATCCATCCTTCTTTCAAGAAATCTGAAGAGAAAATGTAGTTTCATTACAAAACCTGTATCTGTCTCTTTGTCTTCCATTAAAAATTAGCTAATTTTTAGGAAATGTACACTGCAGCTGCAAATTGTCTCCATCATCCTCATCATGTGTCTGTTTGTCCATCAACATGTAACAATTTCAGAACTGCTGAATAGATTTTTATGAAATTTTATACTGGGGAGTTTTACTAAACTCTGTTGATTCATTCCAGTTTTGGTGAAAAAGGTGTAACAATAATGAACACTTGACATGAAGATCTATGTGCTTCACACGAAATATTTTGGACAGCAAAAATTGTTTCAAAGTTTAACCTTTAATCTATACACACTGTTTTGATAACCCATGAACTAATTAAAAATAATTGTCAATTCACAACTAAAATTTATTGTCATTACAACATGTTTTTGACTGACTTGGCCATAAACAACAAACAATCACCCTTTTTCAGTACTCAGTAATCCATCAGTTTCCACATAACACAAAACCTTCCACCTAAATATAACCACTCACTATAACATAAAAGTTCCCTCTGTACTCCTATCCTTAGCATAAGAACTACAACAATTTCTGTATCTCCCTCTCTGAATTAATAACTTAAGTTATTATGTTGATTTCAGATTTTATATCTTCAAAACTAGATCACAGTCAAGTCACTAATATAAATAGAAGAATTCTTCAAAACTGTAAGTCTTCAAACTTCACTTAACCTTTAGTGGACGGGTTTAAATGCCAAGTGTATCTCGTGCTGGCTGGAGTTTTTCTCACTTAGCATGGACATTCAAATTTCCAAAATGTAGTGATTTAGAAATAAATCACATAAATTAGAGATCTAACGCTAGAAAGTCCAAACAAAAACTGATTTATGAATGCGTGATCATTCAGTTTGTATCACTTTTTATTACACTGCATCTTTACACATATTCTTCTGTTGTTATTTTAGTCCTACCTTCAGTCTTTACAAGAAGTTACTTTGTTTTATTCAGAATGTTCCAGACAATTTTGACAAGGTCTGTACATTTCTCCTCATGCAATTTTAGCCCTTTGGGTCAGATTTTGTGACCTTTGGTTTCATTGTGTATCAAGAGAACAACAATTTGTCCCTTCACAAATTCTTTTAAATGCTAGGTTCTTAGTGAAAAGAAAACCATTTCTAACTCTGATGTTACTTTAGCAGGTGCCTATTTGTGTTAGTCGTGCTGCAAGTGTCCACAAACACTTCAGAAGATATGGATTTGAATTCAAAATGACTAAATAGATGATATTGTTGAATTGATATTTGACCTGCATTCTGATGATAACTGACATATGACAGGAAATAAAAGCCAGTTACATTCCATCAAAGGGTTTACAAATGGGCTCAAAAGACAAAGCAAACGGAGAGGGCTGTCCAAGACTACAATAAAGATGCAAGTCCTGAGAGTGACGACACTACTTCCACATATATCTCCAGGCAATTCGGCTTAGAGAAAACAGATGAGTGCAACAAACACCAGGATTTACCAGGTAACTGGTGATAAAACTGGTGATAGACAAAATGTCTTCACTTCTTAAACATGACAGTTCTGAACAGCTTCCCCCTCCAGACTGCATTCATTCATTTATTCATTCTGAAGTCTGTCTTATGACAGGCCTGTAGCCTCTTCCAAAGCGAGTTCTCCAAACAGCGCGATCTAGTGCTCCTCTTTCAATTTTCAGTATCTTCTCTTTTCCTTAAGGTCATCCAGTAGCTGCTTACGTCTTCTTCTTCGTCTTCCCGTCATTTCTACCCTTCCCTCTAACTTTCCTTCAATCACGTGCTTTAGAAGTCAGTTTCTACACAAGATGTGACCAATGCAGTTACCCTTCCTTCTTTTTATTGTATGTAGAATATTCCTCTCCTACTTGACTACATGTAATACTTCATTTTTCACACGATTGGTCCAACTGATCTTCTCCATTCTTCTCCAGCACCACATTCCAAAACTTTCCAGGTATTTCTGATCAACTTTACAAAGTGTCAACGTTTCAGCACCATACAAAGCTATGCTCCAAATGTAGCACTTTACTTGTTTCTCCCTTAAATTGAAGTCCAATTTGCTGGTGAAAAAGATTCTTCTTCTTGTTGAATGCTGCTTTTACCATGGCAATTCTGGATTTAATTTCACGTGTACATCTGGCATCATTTGTTATCATGCTACCCAAATAATTCAAATATTCCACATTCTCCAATTGTTTTTGATCCATCACAATCTGTATTGGGGATGGTCGCCTTGACATTCTCATTACCTTAGTTTTTTCCACATTCATTTCCATTCCATAGTGTCTTCTAATTTCAGTTAGCCTTTCAATCATGCCCTGTAGCACCATTTCTTCCTTAGCCAGTAGCACAAGGTCATCCACAAATTTCACAGTGCGAATCACTTGTCCTCCTATTTTGAAGTCTCCAACCCTTCAAGAGCTTCCTTGGTAAGATACTTGTTGTACACACTGAATATAATTGGCAACAAACATCAACCTTGTCCACCTCCTCTTCCAATCTTCACACCTCTTCTCTCCCCTTGGTCTAGTCGTACTTTAATGCTCTGATCCATGTACAATTTGCTGATCAGTCTTTTGCACCAGTCTACCCCAGTTCCCTTTAGGATCTGCATTAATTTCATCCAGTTTACATGGTCAAATGCAAGCTGCCTGTCTATGAAGAAAGCAAAGAATTCCTCATCTATGTCCAAGATTCGTTCTCATATTATTTCTCAGCATCCCAATTGCATCCCTAGTTCCTTTTCCTCTTCTACATCCAAACTGTTCTTCTCCATGTACATCCTCAATTTTCCTTTCAATTTTTCTTCTAAGTATTCTCGCTACTATCTTGCTGTATGTGCGATGAGGCTGATTGACCGATGGTTGCTGCATTTTCTAGCTTTGGGTTTTTTCTTTAAGGCAATCATTGTAACTTCAATGAAATCTTTGGGCCACTCTTCAATTACACATTGCTGTTGATAAGCTGTGTCATTAATTTGAGACCATTTTCTCTGAACAATTTGAGTACATCCCCAGGTACATCATCTCCTGTAGCCTTCTTATCCCTCCTCTTCTTCATAGCTTTTTCCACTTCACTTTGCAAAATATAAGGGCCTTTCTCGTCTTCATCTACTTCTTCAGGTTCGACTCCCAGGTTTTCTGGTCAATTAGCTCGATCACAGAGCTCTGTAATACAATTTTCCCAAATTTTCAGTACTTGTGTCTGATCTATTATTATAGTCCCTTGAGAGTCTACAATGCCATTTTTTTTAATTGGACTGCATGTGGGGCCAAAATGACATACATTTCTGATTTTCCCTCTTGTGGAACTTGATTTAAATGGAGACTGTGGTACATCACCTAGTGACAGCAAGTTTTAAAAATCACAAAACATCTCAATAAACAGATACGTAACAAAAAGACTTACTCTGCTAAGTTTTCTGCAGCATGCTACCAAGTAAACTCACAGAGACCAATGTTTGGCATGCTAGGCCATTCACCAGTACTTTTCAGAGACCAGCATATGGTCGCATAGGACAATAAAGGTTTATTATTACTCCACAATTTCTGTATCACTTACTGTCATATTCATTCTATCCTACATTTCAATTCCAGATCCACCATTAAAATCAGCTCTTAACCCATAAACTACAAACGCGCTCTATAGATACAGTAAAACCCCTATTTAATGAACTGCTGGGGGATTAGAATATATTTCACTAAATCAAGGTTTTCATTAAATGGAGGTTTATTTGTTTATATGGAGCTATTGTCAGGACATGAAAAAATCATCAGTAAATCCGGGATTTCACTAAATGCGGGAACATTAAATCGAGGTTTTACTGTATTCTATAATACTAAAATCTTCAAACCGTCTACACTCAAGGAAAGAATGACTTAAAACCAGGCAACTACTCTACAAAATCTTCTAAAAATAAAACTATGTAATATAATTAAATACTCAACATAAAACAACCTTGAAAAAGGTAAAAGCTAGAACTTTCAAGGCAATATTCTTGCATACCTTTAGAATAACTAAGAATATATACAGTTTCAAAATTACATTAATAACATGTACCCTTTATGTAAAACATAAGATCTCATTTCTTTTTATAAAACTTAATGTTGCAATTAACCTCCCAAATACAGTCGAACTCGTTTATAGCATCATCGAAGGGACCGAAGAAATTGTGTCTTTATAAACGAGTGTCTGTCTACTCAAGGTGTATGGTAAAAGTGATGGAAAAATATTTCAAGACAAAACACAGGCCTGCAGGCATATTACTTAATGTTAATGCTATAATGTACTTCAAATTTAAATTACAATTAAAATTTAGAAATAATAAAAATTACTCTTCTATAATTGTAAATTTATGTACAGGTTTACGCTAAAAAATACATTAACTCAAAATTAAAAATTACAAAGAACAAAAATTGTCATGAGAAGAGGACCACTCACTGGTACACATTGTCACTTAAACCACTTAAGCAGCGCCTAATCGATGTCATTTCATTCAGGCTACTGAAATCACTTTACTCTTGGTCCTTTCTGTTCAAACACACTAATAATTTTGCAAATCGTTTGGATCGTAGAACGTGCAAGACCAAATTCCCGACACATGTCAGCTTTTTTTTTTCCATTTTCTATTTGTTGTATCACTTTAACTTTTCCTTCGATGCTCAAAACCTTCCTTTTATTTGTGACTGTAAACATGTTATCATGCTACCAGTCTCCTGTTAACTGCAGGAGTAGAAACATAGAGGGAAACTTTATGCACAAAGTGAATTACCATTAGTATTGTCATTTTCCAGACGTGGCATTTATGTAGCTACCTGAAAGAGAAGAAGGCTTGAATTCTCAAGGAAGAGGAGAGGGTTGAATTCTCAAAATAGTCTACTTCTTGGAAAATTATATTGAAAATGATGACTGACAATGTTGTTGTATCTGCTGTAAGTGCTCTTATGTACGTCGTACTAAGCAAGGCAGAAAAACACATGGTACCACAGAATCTACAACACTATAACTGAGGTGTTGCACAAACTGAGGCTGTTATAATCGAGTTCAACTGTATTTCGTTTTTTCTTTGTATTTCCTGAAGATGGCCAAGTTGGCCAAAACATGTTGTAATGAATAATAAGTACTAACAAATTTTAGTTGTAAATTTAAGGTTATTTTAAATTTAGCTTCAAAGGTGTCAAGAAGAATGAAACATTTAATGGCCAATAAACTTTTTCCATAACTCTTATGATTTTTACAATCTAGATGCAATAACACAGTGAACATAACAAAATTGTTGATAAAGAGTTGAAGTAAAGATTCAAGCCTTCTGGGATGTTATGCTGTGTCAACTGGTAAATAGTTACTGATGTTTCAAAGGATCATAGCGTCTTCAAAATATCAGTAATTCATTACAGGAGGCACAGCATAATATCCTAGAAGACCTGTATTTTCAGCAACACCGCTGTGAGAACCTCAAATCTTGCAAGCTGAAGCAACTCGGTTAATACAGCAGGACACACTGCTGCTGCATACTAATGCAGGAGACACACCAATCATATATATTCAAACCACCGCCGTGCAAAACACAATTTACAAATCTCAAGTTACTATCAATAATAAGACCGACGAATGCACTATATTGACCAATTTTATTCTGGTCTATTTCCCCTCACCCTACACGTGTTTCGGAACTTTAAAGTTCCATCTTCAGGGGCTTGTCTTCTGCTACTTATTATTCACACATTAAAAAACAGATTCACAATATGTACAATAGTCTGCTCACAGTCATAAAACCACTTGTAAAAATATTTGGAACACTTTAAAATAGTACGATATGTACAGTTATCAGTTAGAAATGTTAAAACTCTCGTAAAAGTATAAAAAAACTGTATGTTATAAGAACGTTGTAATTTGTCCGTGGCGTAGGCTGTTTGTTATGATTTTAAGTAACTACTGGCATAGTTTCTATAACTCCATGTTCGTTTCTTATATGTTGTGGTGCGTCTGTCCTGTCCTTACACATTACACCCTGAAAGGACAGGACAGACGCACCACAACATATAAGAAACGAACATGGAGTTATAGAAACTATGCCAGTAGTTACGTAAAATCATAACAAACAGCCTACGCCACGGACAAATTACAACGTTCTTATAACATACAGTTTTTTTATACTTTTACGAGAGTTTTAACATTTCTAACTGATAACTGTACATATCGTACTATTTTAAAGTGTTCCAAATATTTTTACAAGTGGTTTTATGACTGTGAGCAGACTATTGTACATATTGTGAATCTGTTTTTTAATGTGTGAATAATAAGTAGCAGAAGACAAGCCCCTGAAGATGGAACTTTAAAGTTCTGAAACACGTGTAGGGTGAGGGGAAATAGACCAGAATAAAATTGGTCAATATAGTGCATTCGTCGGTCTTATTATTGATTTAACAAAATGCACGGTGATAATAATGTGAAACTCAAGTTACTAGTTTTCGCTTTTCAATTAAGCCATCATCAGACCTATTCATTATCAAGAGCCATACAAGAAAACTTCTCAACTAAAGATTCTAGCACACACCAATGTTGCATACTAATGCAGGAGCACACACCACTGCTACATGCTAACACATGTGGTCACAAAAGTGGCTGTATGTTAAAGATGAGCATGATTAAATACATACAATTGGAAATGATGTAATAACAGACAACACCATCTCCAGAGCAGACTCTCGTCCTGACTGGACTTCATAGTTCAGTTGAGAAATGTAGAAAGCCAGGTGATGTTCCAGCTTCTTGCCTACAGGATAATCCAGAAGGAACTGATGGAATACCTACAAGCAGTACAAGAAACACTGTAGCATTATTTCTTCACGGTACAAATAAAACAATTGTTTTGCACTGCAGTGAAATGAGATAAAATCACTACTACTGTAATGCCACCTTCAGTGGCACAAGCTGCATTCCATTTTTCAAAACAAGGCTCTCATGAACATTATATGGCAGTCCCTAATTCACGAGTGAGATCATGGCAATGTTACCACTATGTGTGGTGCAGGAGATGTACCATTATAATGTATAGATTTCCACATTTCCGTATCTAGAGTTGCGAAACTGAGTGGTCTGGTAGGTCGTTACCAGTGTTTGTGAGTGACCATATTACACTCATCTTCAGGCGACAGCAGGATCCTTGTGAAAAAAGGTACCAGCCTAGTGTCCCATCCTACAGGGCACTGTTTCTCATACTGTGGTATGCATACCATCACTGGTACAACAACCAGTGTTTAACAGTATGCAGCCTCAATAAAAAATGGAAATATAAAAAAGGATAGGCATTTTAAAAATTAAATAAAACATAAGCTACATTTATTTGCTAATAGGCTCTATTGCTGGCACCATTATATAACACGTCCCTGCTGTCGTCAGTCCTTCTAATTTCAGCTTTTTTAACTTGAATACAAAAAAAGTAATGGTAGTACATCGAAATTGTTAAACTTCATTCAGTGGTATGTCAACAATAAATGTCTCAGAACTCCTGCTATAAAGGATTCACAATTTACAGTAGACCATGGTCCATTATGGGCTTTTACTTTAGTGAAACATCCCCAAATAATTACATACCAGTTGTCAACAGTGTATGCAGATGTAATAACTTTTGCACGAAACAATTTAGTTAAAAGTGCTCACAGTTCATTAGCACAGACAAAACCTTGAGATATACCTTAACAAAAACATACACCTCAATTTCTTTGTAGGGATAGTGAAAGCTTAAAGTAACAGCTTCCACCTTGTTGACACAATGTACATAAACGAATACAGTACAGTGCAAAAGTTCATCTGTTGCATGTGCTTGCATGTCAGTTTATGCCGCCTCATTATTAAACTTCAGTGTGTGTTTTTAAATGATCCATAACTATGCACTGAGCAATCAGATATGATATCAAAACCAACAAATGCACGTAAGTCTATGAAAGTATATTATACACATTGCATACCTCCCATTCTTCGGCCTCTCATGTGGCCACCTTCACGAACGTGCATTACACAGGACAGATACATTGAAATATTACAGAAGTTTTGAACCAATGCACAGATACAAAATATTAAATTTTTTTAAATACAGTGAAACCTCTATCCATCGTTCCCGTTACCGTCGTTGGCCCGCATGTATCGTCTGCCTTATTTGGTCCCGAAATTAGCCCCATATAAATAACACTATTTTTTCCCGCCTCCATTGTTCCTCGAACTGTCGTTTTCCCGCACCAATAGTTGAAAAATCACGGTCCTGACGCAACATTTTCCTGCACTGATAGTTTTTTTTTAAATTTGAAGCGATGGTTTAGTGCGCTGTGCGTGCATTGCTTTCTAAGTGACACCTGGATTGGCTCCATCAAAAAGTATGGAGTGCATTCTGTACTCTTTGCTCTCCATCCTTTTCTTTGGACTAGATGAAGACTTGGCAACTCTGTTGTGGAGCTTTACTTCATTGCAAGTGGTTCTGTGCATTCTGGTGTGCTTCATAGTTTCATACGTTACCCTGGTTTAATCATTTCCATCCTTTATTATCCTTTTCCTATAATATTTTATTTCTGTTATTAATTCATTCCTGTTTTTATTACTTCATTATATTTTATTCCTGCTATTTATTTTGAAATCCGTGGACCATGTCCCAACCTAAAAAGCAAGTGAGAACTCTGCACGAGCGATTGAAAATAGTAGAAGAGGTGGAGAAGAAACCTGGAGAGAAACGTGTCGACATTGCCAAACGCCTTGGGTTGGCTCCAAGCACACTAAACTCCATATTCGCAAAGAAGGACGAAATCCGAGAGCAGGCAGAAAAATGTGGTAATGCCAGTAAGAAGAGGAAAATAGGTAGGGAGTCGACATTCGCCGAGTTGGAAAGAGTACTCTTCTCGTGGTACCAGCAGGCAAGGGCGTCGAATATCCCAATTGATGGAACCATTCTTCGTAGAAAGGCGAAGATGATTGCAGCGCAGCTGAATATAGAAAATTTCACTGCATCCAACAGCTGGATAGCGAGGTTTAAGGACCGGCATGGCCTAGTATACAAGAAGTTAGTCGAAGAAAGTGCGGCAGTGGACAGCAAAAGCACGGAAGCGTGGCTGGAAAGACTGCCATCTTTGTTGGAGGGTTACGAAAAACATGATATTTACAACGCGGATGAGACGGGGCTCTTCTACAACGTGCTTCCTGATAGAACCTTGGCTCTCAAAGGAGAGTCTTGTCATGGAGGGAAAAACTGTAAAGACAGACTTACTGTTTTACTTTGTGTTAACAGTGATGGAACTGACAAACAAGTGCCGATTGTTATCGGAAAATCTCCGAAACCGCGATGTTTCAAGAATGTAAAAAAAAATTACCCACCAAGTACCACGCGAACAATAAAGCGCGGATGACCACAAACATTTTTTCTTCATTTCTGCGTTCATTAGACGCAAGTATGGGTGCACAAAACAGGAACATTCTCCTCTTTGTGGACAATTGTGCCACACATCCAAAGGATACATCGTTTCTAAGAAATGTAAAAGTCATACGGTACCCGGCAAATTGTACAAGTGTGCTCCAGCCCCTTGATTTAGAGGTAATAAAGTGTTATAAGCAGCTTTATGGAAAATGCCTCGTGCAAATAGCTGTTTGCTTAATGGATGCAGGCAAAGATACGAAAAAGAAGATAAACATGTTGAAAGCTTTGCACTACACTGTGGCAGCCTTGCAAGAAGTAACCCAGCAGACAATCGAAAATTGTTTTCGGAAAGCTGGTTACGTGCAGGGACAATCTTCAGGCGATAGTGACGTTGTATTGACCAACGATGATGACGATTTCCGCCAAGACTGGGAAAAGTTCAGTGGCATGAACAAAGATAAATTCGAGGACTACGTCTCTGTGGACAGTCACGTGGCAACCTGTGGTGTAGAAAGAGTGCAGGAGCTGTGCGTGAGCCTTGTGGCGTCCGGGAGTGTGGAGCGGGAAGAAGGAGAAGAAGAAGATGGCGAACCTGAAGTTGTGCCGAGCTTTGCTGAGACGCATGAAGCGCTGATGAAAGTAAGATCTTTCTTTTATGCACACAGCACGAGTGACAGTGATCGTGAAAGTGTTCTAGGCCTTGAAAAATCGTACTTTGAATTGAGGAGGAGTAAAGTTTACTCAAAACAAACGTCAATGAAAGATTTTCTCAGCAAGAAGTAATAATTATCATTAAATTGTTCTTATCTATAACTTTTAATGGTTTCCCGGTACTATCATTTCCCGTATGTATCGTTCAAATTTTCCGGTCCCCTGAAAAACGATGGATAGAGGTTACACTGTAATAAATGGTTTAAAATACATATTAAAGATTAAAATACAGATAAAAATATTTGTGATTCTAATGCGTAACGGATAGTATGTATGTAGTAAATCACCATCCTGAAAGCAAAAATAAGTGTGTGTAGGAGCTAGCTGATAATACATTGGTGGATAAAAATTATATACAGTACTAGAGAGATGAAACAGTTGTCAGTAAAATACATACCAAGCAAGGGTGTGTTGATGTTACCAGTATGGCAGACCACTCTGTATTGTAAGCTTGTCACATATGGGAGAGAGGTGGGTGGGGGTCATGCGCATGCGTGGGTGAGTTGTATATTGTAGACAAGAACAAAGAAGGGGTTACTATCCTTCTGAGATTGTTCAGTGATGACTGTATTGCGTCGTTGGAAAATTTGAATGTAGAAGTTTCCAACAAAGTCACCCGTCGACCTTTGTGGGCTTGGTGTAGTAAGGACATAGTAGTATCAAGGGGTCCATTTATTTTTGAGGATGTGGAGCACTTAGGTAGATTGGAGGTTATTTGAAGTAATATTTTGGACATGTTCTTTATATCTTAGTTCCAAACAAGTCCAGTTTGACCTATATAGGAAAGGTCACATGTATGGCATTGTAATTAGTATATACCACTGTGTGTATAGGGGTTGCTAGTTGCTATTGTGTGTAAGGATTTTGAGTAAGTCATGAATCGTGTTATTAATACGAAACGCAATTTGAATATTGGTGTCCCTGAAAAGATTTGTAATTTTTTGTATCACTGGGTTGTAAAATGTGAAAGAGACCCATTTGTAAGGTTGGAAGGTACAAAATTGTTTGTGGGTGGTAGAGATAATTTACGTGATATTTGTGTTTAAGCTTTGAAATTAGTGAACAAGATATCCATTCGTGATTTTAGGCTTCTGCCACAATGTTGAGATCTGCGCTCTTCTGGGTTATTACGCAGCGTCAAATGGTAAACGTTTACCATTTGACGCCGCATAATAGCCCAGAAGAGTGCAGATCTCAAGAAAATCCATTGATTCTGGCGATATGTAGATTTTGATCCATGGGGTGGTTGGAAGTAAAATGAATTGTGGTGTCTGTAGACATGGGTTTCCAACAAATATGAATATCAAGTCCCTGTGTTTCTCTGTGGATAAGAAGGTTAAAAAAACTAATAGTAGCATTTGTTTTGTGTATGTGTGTGTTTAAACTGAAGATTGGAGTGGAGAGAGTTGTTATACACCAGAATCTGGTCAGATGTGATTTGGGTTTGATCATAAATATCATCCACATAACGGGTGTATAAGATAATTCTAACGTTATTCTCATAACATGTTTTATGATCAGCTTTTCATAGTATTGTAATAAAATTTCTGCAATCAATCCTGATATCGGTGATCAAACCCATGTCTACCGACACCACAATTCATTTTACCTCCAACCACCTCATGCGACAAAAACTAGCAGCCTACAGATTCCTTACGAACAAAATGCATTTGTTGTCCCTTACATCTCAAAACCAACACAAAGAATGGAATGCCATTCCACATATCGCCAGAATCAACGGATTTCCTTGGTCATTAATTTCAAAGCTTAATACATGACTATGACATAAATTATCTCTACCACCCACACACAATTTTGTACCTTCCACCCCTAAGAAATAGGTCACTTTCACATTTTACAACCCAGTGATATGAAAACTTACAAATCTTTTCTAGAACACCAATATTAGAATCACATTTTGTACTAATAACACGATTCATGACTTACTCAAAATCCTTACACACAATAGCAACCCCTATACACACAGTGGTATATACCAATTACAAAACCATACCTGACCTTTCCTATATAGGTCAAAATGGACATTTGTTTGGAACTAACATATACAGAACATGTCCGATATATCACATCCAATAACCCCCAGTCTGCCTATGCGCTTCACATCCTCCAAAATAAACATGAATATGGACCCCATAATACTACTATGTCCTTACTACACCAAGCCCACAAAGGCCGATGAATGACTTTGTTAGAAAACATCTACATTCAACTTTTCCAGTGATGCAACACAGTCATCACTGAACAATCTCAGAAGGATAGTAACCCCTTCTTTGTTCTTGTCTACAATATACAACTCACCCACGCATGTGCATGACCCCCACCAACCTTTCTCCCATATGTGACTAGCTTTCAATACAGAGTGGTCTGCCATATTGGTAACATCAACACACCCTTGTTTGGTATGCATTTTACTGACAAATGTTTCATCTCTCTAGTACTGTATATAATTTTTATCCACCAATGTATTATCAACTAGCTCCTACACACACTTATTTTTCCTTTCAGGTTGGTGATTTACTACATACATACTATCCGTTACACATTAGAATCACTCACAAATATTTTTATCTGTATTTTAATTTTTAATATGTATTTTAACCATGTATTATTTTTTAAATTTAATATTTTATATCTGTAGATTGGTTCAAAAACTTCTGTAATATTTCAATGTATCTATCCTTTGTAATGCATCTCCCTGAAGGCGGCCACATGAGTGGCTGAAACATGTGGGAGGTATACGGTGGGCATAATATACATTCATACGCTTATGAGCATTTTTTGGTGTTAATATCATATGTAATTCAGTGTGTGTTTATGTGAAATGGCCAATGCTCTAATTGTTAAGCATAAGGGCAACAAGCAATTAACAAGGCTAAAAATACTGTTAAGTCTGTAAGATGGCTTGCAACTGTAATGATAATGGCTACTTACATAAGCAGACCAACCATCTTTAACATTCAAAGAAAGCTGCATAGGGTTTACTTACAATGCCCAGTAAGAAGATGTAGAGCCTAGGTGCATGAAGCAACAGAAGGAAGGTGAAATATAATTTCAGTTTAAGTAGCATATGAATGAAAGTTCTCAACATGAATTTTACTTCAAGTACCAACCACCCACTCTGAGTTTGCTCCTGGCAGCTTCACATAATGTTCCTGGTCACCCAGATTTCAAAAGGACCACTTATACAATGTGCTAAAAGAGTTGGGCTTTGTATATGTGAAGAAAGAAAATAAAGCCATTATGACTGGAAGAAATGATAGGATGCCAATAAACAATAAGTATCTTGTTCATATCAAGAAACTGCGAATGCGATGAATCGCTGGCTAACACATAAGGAAATTACAATTACAACACAAAGATAGGCTTTTCTTGCAGGACTTTCTTGTGGTAATGTGTTTTCTAATAATTTTAACATAATATTTCATTTGCCCATTAATTTCAAAGTTACCTGTCGTGCCTGTAGACGGACGTGCGAAAATTCTGAAGTGATACTAAGTTTTGCCACCTTGTTCATGATATCATGTATTTCAGGTGCCACAAGCTTGCGGGTTAACACAGCCTTGAGCAGAGCAAATGCAGTTGCTTGGCGGTTGAAGTCATACATATCCTGTTCTGCATACAGTAAAAGGGTCTTCATTTGTTCAGCCCCTATAACATGATATTTGACATCTCTCACCAGCACTGCTACCACCTGAAATTTATATGCATTCTCATTACATACATTATGCATTTATTTATAAATATTATAAATAACAAATAAACATAAAATATATAAAAGTACTGAATTGAAGGAGCTTTTTATTCTGTCAACATGATCAAAAGAACTTCTTTCTTCTGTCAACACAACTTTATTAATAAACAATGCTTCTTGTTTACAATTAATTTAGCTACATGTTTTGGCTTTGTGCTAAACCCATCCTCATGCTAGGCGCTAGAAAAATGTACAAATACAGAGTGATTCAGGAGGACAGGTCAATATTGTGGGAGGTGATAGTATTGGTCATTGTGAGGAAAAAAGTTCATATGAACATGTGTCTAATTCTAAATGGTTACTGAGCTAGAGCTGTTTGAATCTACAAATACAAAAGCATTGTGAATGGTACTAAAGAAAGACAAATTATGTAGTGTTAATTTAATTTTAATTTTATGTTTAAATAACAAATTTCTTATGCAGAAATGACAAATTTGTTACAGTTCACAATAAATGACCGAAAATGCACCTCAATGATCTAAATGCACTTTGCAACTCGTGTGTGAAGATCACGTGTTGTTCATCTGAGTTTTCGAATATATATTGTGAACTGTAATAAATCTGTTATTTCTGTGTAACAAGTTTGTTATTTAAACAATAAATTAAAATTAAATTAACAATCTCGTACTTTATTACCATTCACAATGCTTTTATATTTGTAGATTCAACCAGCTCTCTCTCGGTAACCATTCAGAATTAGATACATGTTCATGTGAACTTTTTTTCTCACAATGACTGATACTATCACCTTCCAAAATATTGACCTCGCCTCATGAATCACACTGTATAAAATGGTAGTGAGATATTACCTGTAACAAGTTTGTTATTTACTTTATTTAGCCCTATGACTTTGGTGTGTTTATTATACAAGTTAAAAATTTTACATAAGGAGGATTGTTTACTGAAAATGTTGTGTTGATGAAATAACAAAGTATATTTATACATCTATGTAACAGGTTAGCAAAAGCAGTGATGCACCTAAATGTAATTCTTGAATTTTGTCACTTAGTGACAGTCATTTTAGAGCTCCCAGTGCCATCAGGTTGGCAGCTGTACAATAATTAAAGAGTAACATTTTACTGTCTAGTAATAAAGAATTGTAAATTTCTTCATTATACAGGGATTACGGCCGCATTTTAACTTGGAGAAAGGGCATTAGTCTACAAAATTCTTGGCCTGCTGGACTTTATGCATACATAATTGTAATGCAATGCAAGGCCGACAAAATTGAGGTAATGTGTCTCAGTCCACAAATATTATCCTGAGGCTTTTGTACAGTTGTTCAGTTCTTCCATGTAGACCGTAAAATATGCTACAACTGCCCCCTTCTTGCTCCTTTTCAGTCTACAACAGATGATCATCATATGGTCCCATTTATCATTAAATAATTTATGTATGACTGATAAATCTATGATGCAACCCACAACACACACCCAATTCTGAAGAAAAGTAAACTGATATAAGAAGTTCAGCTTGTGATATTTCAGGCTTCTGCCACATTGTAGATAAAGTCTTCACACTTCTAGGTTGTTACATAGTATATCTTGGTAGTTGTTTACTGATGTTCTGGGACAGCCTATTGGTCCCATTGATAGGGGTCAAGCAGACTGCTTGACCCTTGAAAATGGGATAAATAGGCTGTCCCAAAATGTTGGTAAATACTGTATATTCTCGAATCTAATCCGCACCCTTTTTACAGTTTTAGAAGGCTAAAAAATCAGATGCGGATTAGATTCGCGTGCGGATTAGATTCGCGGTCGAGAGCTGGATTTTGGAAAAATGATTTGAGCTGCTGTACGTGCCGTAAGAACAATATAATACAATAATCTATTATTTTATTATTTATTATTATAATTTATTATTCATCAGACTCGCCGTCATCACTCATAACTGAATCGTGATCCGTGCTCTCCACCCAGTCACTATCATCTTTATCTTCAACATCGTCCTCCCATACAATGTATCTTCGGATCCGTCCAAAGCATTGCTTATGCAACACTTCTTGAAAGATCTGACGATAATGCTCTCCAGGATGGCTTTCCATGCAGCCGACACCCACCGCGCCACTTCTGAAGGAGCTGCGCGTTTGATTTTTCCAGTTGCTGTTAACTCACGGGTAGGATCCGCAATCCAGGTCAGATATTGTTGCCTCAACCTGTCTTTAAAGGGCTTATTAATGGATACGTCCATTGGTTGCAACACTGATGTCATTCCACCCGGAATGACAACAAGCTCAGTTTTCATCTTGCGGAGCTCGTCCTTCACGGAATCAGTGAGATGCCCTTTGAATGCATCAAGGACAAGCATTGATGGTTGATTTAAGAAGGCTCCAGGCCTACAACTCCATACTATTTTCAGCCACTCCAACATTAGCTCCTCCTTCATCCATCCTTTTTCCTGGACCCTGACTATAACGTCCTTCGGAAACGCCTCTGATTTGGGTAAAGTCTTCCTTTTCAAAATGAGCAAGGGTGGTAGTTTTCTCCCATCAGCAGTTGCTGCCAGCATCACTGTTAGGCGAAGCTTTTCGCATCCAGTGGGTTTCAAAAGTACCTCCTTTACACCTTTCTTCTCCACCGTGTAGTTTGGTGGCATATCAAGATAAATAGCCGTTTCATCGGCATTGGCAATTTGCCCCATCAGAAAATTTTCCGTCCTCCTCAGGTTGGTGATGTACCGCTGATAATTCAACAACTTTTGTTCAAAATCTTTTGGGAGCTTTTGGCATATCGTCGTCCTATGCCGCAACGCCAGCCCCATTCGGCGCATGAACCTTATGGCCCATCCTTTACTGGCTTTAAAACAACTTCGAGGAATGTTCAAAGATCTGGCCTTCTTTATCGTCTCCTCGCGAAGTAGATCATAACTCACAAACAGTCCAGTCTTGCGTCTCTCTTGAAAAAACGTGAAGACTGCATCATCAATTTCAGGAAATCGTCCTTTCTTGGGTCCAGTGAATTTCCTTCGTGACGCCTCACACCCGCTGATCACTGCCTTGTTTCCGCCACAGTCGAACGTTGCTTTCATCAACTCCAAAAATTGCAGCGGCTTTGCGGTTTCCATTCTCCTCTGCGCACCGAATAACTTCACGTTTGAACTTTGCCGTATATGAGAGTCGTTTAGATTTCAGGTGTCCCTCTTCCATAACTACGGTACACGACAAATTGGAACAAGCACCTCCCACGTTTCAACAACTACGGCGCGAGGTGGCTTCAGACGAGATTGCGTACGTCTGTTGAGAAAGGCCCCGCCTCTATCGGTATGACTCATCGGCCACAGGCGTATCGTCGGATTTTAACGCATTGGTAACATCCAATATTATTCAATCAGTCGCCCCGTGGGCAAGGGGTGGTTGAAGGAAAGGTGCGGATTAGAACCGCGAACTAACTTTTTTCGTTTAAGAAATCGCCAAAAACTGAGTGCGGATTAGATTCGGATGCGGATTAGATTCGAGAATATATGGTAACTACCAACATATGCTGTGTAACAACCCAAAATTCTGAAGACCTCAAGTTCACCTTGTTTTTGAACAGTAAGTGTTTTACTGAAAAATCCAAGTAAAACTCACTTTGAAAGCTGCCACAACCAAATCAAAGTTGTCTCCTTTGCTAAGACCAGCTGCTGCATATTTATGTAGCAACTTAAATACTAATGCAGCAACATTCTGTATGTTCTCCCGAAGGGCAGGAAGATCCATTCTCAGAACCCAGCCCATGCAATGAAGTGCTACAGTAGTAACCTGAAAACAAAATATACTGTATAGCTTCTACAAGCAAGCCAGATGGGTGTGTAAACAATGAAAGTGAACTAAGGGTAATATGTACACAGAAATTATTTTATATAATGTGTTATTAACACACTGTGTACTGATTACATAGAAAGCCATTAATTTCTGTCCTATACAGTAATGTAATTTGATATTTTCTTACACTGTATCGTCAAGACACATGTGAGTGTTCACCTGGTTCACTTATTAGATAAGGGTTGTTAGCAGCTTGAGGTAAGAAGTTTATGTCTCCAAGTAGCAAACACAAACCCTTACAGGCAAAATGGAACCTACACACTACAATTACCCAAAACAATACCATAATTTCTGGACTACCAGTCCACATTTAACTTTTGTTTGTCCATTATAAAATACAGTAAAACCCCTATTGAACGTTCCCGCATTTAGTGAAATCCCGGATTTTGTGATGATTTTTTCATGTCTCAACAATAGCTCCATATAAACAAATAAACCTCCATTTAATGAAAACCTCGATTTAGTGAAATATATTCTAATCCCCCAGCAATTAATTAAATAGGGGTTTTACTGTACTCCCTTGCATAGGACAGTTGCAGATGATGACAGTATTTTCTCTGAATTTATGAAACTACAGTAATATGTTTTTCTGATGAGTGTCACAGTGAAGCAATACAGATTTACTCATCTAATGTCTATAGAAATGCAAATTTCCAGTAAATTTTCTGTTTCCTGTGTCCAACCATAAACCTTATACAGACCACACAAACAACATCAGACATTTATTCCATACTTTTGCTAATATGAGTCATGTAGAACTGTAACCTATTCACAGCCCTGCTCTGATAGTGTAAATGGTGCAGCTGCATGTTTGACTCAATAACAGAATGGTAGAAACTTGTGCAGAACAGTACAGTTGAATAGATGAGTAGACAGTACAAATGGCACTACAGTGTATCTTAATTACATGAGGTGGTGAATCTATCCAAACAGGATCAAAGGGCACTGATAGTTTCTTGGAGTAGAAGAATGTCAAACTGCAGAAATTCATAGGCACATGTTTGCTGTCTATGATATACATGTGTATCAAAGATATCTGTGATGAATTAGCTTGATATGTTTTGAGCATGCAGGCAGCAAACAATGGACATGCTAAGACCAGGAGAGGCTCACATTGTCGTTAATTCAGAGAACACTGTGCAAGTTCAGAATGCTGTGTGTGAGGGCAGATATCAGATCATTCATTCCCCATAAAATGGAAATAAACATCAGCATCGTCACAGTCCATGCAATTGTATAGGACCTTGAATATCACAACGTGCATCCCCAGTGGGTGCCACATCTACTAAACGATACACATAAGCAGCACCACCTGTCAATATTGCTGTAACATTTGCAGTAGTACCATACTGAGGGTGATGTGTTTCTGGGGTGGAGTGTGGATGGCAATGAGATGTGGTGTTACCTTTTGAACACAAAGAAAAACCAGCATGCATGCAAATGGAGACACCCCATATCACCCCTACCACAGAAATTCAAGTCACCACAAGAATCTGCTGGCAAAATGATGTTGACTGTGTTTTTTGATATTGAGCAATCTCTGTTTTTGGACTTAAAACCATGTGACAACACAGTCAATGCACACCGTTACTGTCAAACACTTCAAAAGCTGTGTACCACAAACAATAACAAATGTCTGGTTAAACTCACTGAAGGCATCAACCTCCTGCACAACAATGTCCATCCCCATGTGGCCCACAGAGTTCAGGACCAACTGCATGCCATGCTATGGGAGGTGCTCAAACGTTCTGTAGACAGCCCAGACTTACTGACATAACCTTGATTTCAGGCTTCTGCCGCGATGTTGATGAAATCTGTGGTCTTCTGGGTAATTACACGGCGTCGTGTGGTAATTATTTACCGACGTTTCGGGACATGTATCGGTCCCATCTTCACGGGTCAAGGTTCCAAGTATGAAAGAAAGCCTTTTACAAAGAAACTGGACAGCATAGCGGGGTGGGGAAACGTGCGATGTGACGACAGCCAATAGGATGAGAGAGGGGGTGGGTACAAGGTCACAATATGTTCTAGTGCAGCTGGGTGAGAATAATGGAATATCTCTTGAATGCGGCGAGAACTTGAAGGGACCGATACGTTGTCCCGAAACGTCGGTAAATAATTAAATAATAAAGGAGAAGTATGTGGAAGTGACGACATGTCTAAATAGGGCCAGAATGTCTTCACTAAAATGTTGCCTGAGCAGGTTAAGGGACTCCACAATAGGTACCCGGGTGAACAGGGACACCACGTCGAAACTGACCATCACGTCCTCCGGTCCAACACGTAGTGCTCAACATGTGAACAAACTCAGTGGAGTTTTTTACGTGATGTACGGGGCGTCCCACAAGTGGACTGAGTATACGTGCCAGAAACTTGGCGAGCTGGTAGGTAGGGGCACCAATGTTGCTTACAATCGGCCTCAAAAGCACTCCCTCTTTATGAATCTTGGGGAGTCCATATAACCTAGGAAGTCTAGAACCCGTGGGACGCAGCCGTTTGCAAACCTCCTCCGCCAGTGAGGACTTCTTAAGCAGAAGTATGGTTTTGCGCTCGACTGCCTCTGTGGGGTCCCTGGCCAACACCCTGTAAGTTGGGTCTTCTAAGAGGGCACCAATCTTCCGATTGTACCTACAGTGTTAAGTACCACTGTAGCACTGCCCTCGTCAGCCGGGAGGATTGTGAGGTCAGTATTTCCCCTTAGCGCCCTGAGCGCCTTCCTCTCAGCGCCGGTCAGGTTGTCCCTAGGTTTAGAAGAGTCCCTGAGAATCCTCACAGCCTCTTGTCTGGCTTCTTCAGCCGTCTCAGCAGGCAGTGTCCTGATAGCCTTCTCCACCCTAGTCACAATGTCCTCTATGAGCAAGACGGTCGGAGCCACCGCATAGTTCAGACCCTTCCGCAGGGCTGAGTACACAGCCTTATCCAACGGCTTGCCGCTTAGGTTCACCACCGTCTCCCCAGAGGCCATAGAGACTGGGTGTTGTGTTTTATGGAGGCGTAGATATTTATCACACTGTCTGGCTTTGCTGTCCTCGCCGATACGTGACGCCTTCTCGAACGTTAGCCGGTCGATCAGGGTCCAGTCCAGCTCAGACAGCGCACCAGCCACGAGTATGTGAATTTCCAGCAACTCACGAGAAATGCTATCCAGTTCACGCCTACTGTGGTGGATTCTTTCTCTGAGCAAGCGGAAGCCGGCGTGTTTGTAGATTCTGTCGGCGGCTTGGGATCGGATGTGGTGACGGAACTGTAGGAAGCGGGGTAAGGTGCCTTGATCCCTGCAACGTAGGAGGAAGGATAGCGAGGTGAGGAGTTTGGCTTTCTTGATTCGAAGTCTTTCGAATCTCTGGACGTGACGAAAAGTATCCTCCCCATAGAGGTGTACTAACCTTGATTTCAGGCTTCCGCCGCGATGTTGATGAAATCTGTGGCCTTCTGGGTAATTACACTGCGTCGTGTGGTAATTATTTACCGACGTTTCGGGACAACGTATCGGTCCCTTCAAGTTGTCGCCGCATTCCAGACATATTTCTTCCATTATTCTCACCCCGCCGCACTAGAACATATTGTGACCTTCTACCCACTCCCTCTCTCATCCTATCGGCTGTCGTCACATCGCACGTTTCCCCACCCGCTATGCTCTCCAGTTTCTTTGTAAAAGGTTTTCTTTCCTACTTGGAATCTTGACCCGTGAAGATGGGACCGATACGTTGTCCCGAAACGTCGGTAAATAATTACCACACGACGCCGTGTAATTACCCAGAAGACCACAGATTTTACTGACATATAATTTTCACACCTTCAGACGATTAAACAAAGTCTTCAGAGGTCATAAATTCAAGTTGAATGTTGCACAGGAGGTGGTCGTACACTGGTTTAGGCAGTGGCTTGAGGAATTCTTGGCAGACATGATATGCCAACTTGTGTACTAATGGGGCTCCTGTCAAAATGTCTGTGATGAATTTTCTACTGTTGCAATATCTCCATCTGTGAGCATCCTTGAATGGGTTGCAGTTGTACATGCTTCATATATGTGGTAGCTGCAGTTGTTCAAGTCATGCGTAAGTACTGTGGTAGTTTCTGGCTGCAGTTAAAATCCTCATTCCCAGTTCTGCTTTAATTACATGAGTATACAAATTCTTAATCTGAAGGTTATTCATTCTTTACAATTTTGGATACTATGAAGTGTATCTTTAATCTCCTCCCTGAGCATGGCAGCTGTTCCATGACCTATAGCATGTACAAAACCGCCCTCCACCAAGAATTAAGGGTTCACTTTTCCCCTGCAGTTCAACTTACCTTATTTTAAAAAAGGGCCTTAAAGTGCCAAACTTCAGCTTCTGACAATATTTCTCAACACATGATGAAGCTCTTCTCTTCAAATACTGGCAATTTCTCTTCAAAAATTGCATTTCTGTTTTTGCAAAGAATGTGGATTGATCACTTAAATTCCATCCTTCAGGGTTCCCCACAAACAATAAACACACACATTACAATCTGTCGACCCAGGATGCCACAATCCACGAGTGATTTTCTTCTATCTTAAAAAACACATGTCCTATAATTTTGTGCACATTCACTGCAAATGACTCGGCCTTTAAGGTCATTTAATGAAACTGCATGGGGATTTTCAGAACACTCTGCATAAGTATTGCAAATAAACACCATTTTTTGTACAGGCAACAATTTGAACATGCACTTGGACTGCTCAGTATGAATCACAACAGGTAACTGGGCGTGTGTCACACTCCACCGCTGATATGATGATGCAACACTTGCCTTGCATACACCAGCTTGCATTTCCTTGCATTCAGTGAACGAATTAAAGATACCGTATATTCTCGAATCTAATCCGCACCCAGTTTTTGGCGACTTCTTAAACGAAAAAAAGTTAGTTCGCGATTCTAATCCGCACCTTTCCTTCAACCACCCCTTGCTCACGGGGCGACTGATTGAATAATATTGGATGTTACCAATGCGTTAAAATCCGACGATACGCCTGTGGCCGATGAGTCATACCGATAGAGGCGGGGCCTTTCTCAACAGACGTGCGCAATCTCGTCTGAAGCCAGCTGATCTTTAGTTGTTGAAACGTGGGAGGTGCTTGTTCCAATTTGTCGTGTACCGTAGTTATGGAAGAGGGACACCTGAAATCTAAACGACTCTCATATACGGCAAAGTTCAAACGTGAAGTTATTCGGTGCGCAGAGGAGAATGGAAACCGCAAAGCCGCTGCAATTTTTGGAGTTGATGAAAGCAACGTTCGACTATGGCGGAAACACAAGGCAGCGATCAGCGGGTGTGAGGCGTCACGAAGGAAATTCACTGGACCCAAGAAAGGACGATTTCCTGAAATTGATGATGCAGTCTTCACGTTTTTTTCAAGAGAGACGCAAGACTGGACTGTTTGTGAGTTATGATCTACTTCGCGAGGAGGCGATAAAGAAGGCCAGATCTTTGAACATTCCTCGAAGTCGTTTTAAAGCCAGTAAGGGATGGGCCATAAGGTTCATGCGCCGAATGGGGCTGGCGTTGCGGCATAGGACGACAATATGCCAAAAGCTCCCAAAAGATTTTGAACAAAAGTTGTTGAATTATCAGCAGTACATCATCAACCTTAGGAAGACGGAAAATTTTCTGATGGGGCAAATTGCCAATGCCGATGAAACGGCTATTTATCTTGATATGCCACCAAACTACACGGTGGAGAAGAAAGGTGTAAAGGAGGTACTTTTGAAAACCGCTGGATGCGAAAAGCTTCGCCTAACAGTGATGCTGGCAGCAACTGCTGATGGGAGAAAACTACCACCCTTGCTAATTTTGAAAAGGAAGACTTTACCCAAATCAGAGGCGTTTCCAAAGGACGTTATAGTCAGGGTCCAGGAAAAAGGATGGATGACGGAGAAGCTGATGTTGGAGTGGCTGAAAATAGTATGGAGTCGTAGGCCTGGAGCCTTCTTAAATCAACCATCAATGCTTGTCCTTGATGCATTCAAAGGGCATCTCACTGATTCCGTGAAGGACCAGCTCCGCAAGATGAAAACTGAGTTTGTTGTCATTCCGGGTGGAATGACATCAGTGTTGCAACCAATGGACGTATCCATTAATAAGCCCTTTAAAGACAGGTTGAGGTAACAATATCTGACCTGGATTGCGGATCCTACCCGTGAGTTAACAGCAACTGGAAAAATCAAACGCGCAGCTCCTTCAGAAGTGGCGCGGTGGGTGTCGGCTGCATGGAAAGCCCTCCCGGAGAGCATTATCGTCAGATCTTTCTAGAAGAGTTGCATAAGCAATGCTTTGGACGGAACCGAAGATGATATTGTATGGGAGGACGATGTTGAAGATAAAGATGATAGTGACTGGGTGGAGAGCACGGATAACGATTCAGTTATGAGTGATGACGGCGAGTCTGATGAATAATAAATTATAATAATAAATAATAAAATAATAGATTATTGTATTGTATTGTTCTTACGTTGTTTATTAATTACGTTAATTACGTTATTGTTATATTGTACAGCAGCTCAATCATTTTTCCAAAATCCAGCTCTAGATCGCGAATCTAATCCGCACGCGAATCTAATCCGCATCTGATTTTTTAGCCCTCTAAAACTGTAAAAAAGGTGCGGATTAGATTCGAGAATATACGGTACATTCTATATAATGTGATATTGACAAGGAAAACAAACTACAGCCTAGGCAAAGAACAGATACTTCGGATTGTCCTAAACAATCAGATTGACTATTCATCTAATATGCATCATTAGCTAAGTTTTATTTTGCTGTTTCCTTACCTTAATGTGTTGGGCCTTGAAGCAGTCACAAAGGATTGGCACCATGGGGTCTATATATGGCCGAAAATCTCCCGTATGTAGTTTCTCCCTTTTAAGAACAATGTGAAAGAGACGGAGACCAAATTCAACCAATAAATGTGCATTAGTTCGAGTTGATGTTCTGGCAGTAATGTTGAAACCTGAACGGTTCTTTGGAGCTTGAGGAATAATGAAACTGTCTGGACACTGCCTGGAGAGTAACCCTTTCTGAGCAGGTGTAATTTCTTCTTTCTTCAACCTCAGCGTTAAGTCAGGAATGCTCTCAGATGCTATTCCATACATGAATACAAGAAGGGACTCAACAGGCACAAAAGTGTTATCAGCCAAGCCCAACACAACCCGACGGAGACATTCAGAACATTTGTGAATGACTTTGAATGAATGTGAGTGTAACAAAATCTGGAAAATACAATGTAACAATGTACAATTACATTACTAAATCACAGTTACTTTACAATTGAGGTGACACATACATTGGGCTTTTTCATCATCCTGTTTCTACTAAACAAAGTCCATGAAAGTACTGAGTAACAAAAATACACTTGAAGATATGCAGTTTCCAACTTGATGCCACAGCTATCATACCATAACTGAAATGTAACTTACTAATCAAAGTGTAGTAGTGGATTACCTGGACAAGGTTCTGAGGAGAATATGACACTCATATATGCCTGCATGACTACAATGAACAGAAATATAAAACCAAAATAGCAGTGATAAGGTTGTCACTATACAGTGATGACAGAGTAGTCCAGATAAAGCTTCATGTGAGTGACATTTTAGGTCCTCACAGTGGTGCAATGGATATGACAGGGTAGAAGACAGAGGCAGCAAATTCCTCCCAAAGAGCAGTAAATTTTTCCAGACTACATGATGTCACATAGCAGGAAACAAGTATTCAAAGCATCATGTGATCTTAACCTAAACATTACATTAAAATCGGAGATCAGTTTCATGTTCTGGCTACTTAACCTCATGAAAAAATACCCATGAACCAGATGATGTAAACCTAAACAGACATGGAAATATACAACAGCCGGACAAACACGAGCTACCTTCAGAGCACAAAGTTGTTACATTTTCCTTATGTACATGTAATATACATGTACATATATGCATACTAAATGACCATAAAAGCTGTGCTCCCAAAAAGTGTTGAACTAATACAGCCAAAACTTAAACATATTCAACAGTAAATTTAAAAAGCTGACAAACAGGAGTAAGAAATCTGAAATATGACACTATGAGGTTTGTATGTCAAAACTGACATTCTTCTGTTCTCAAAAAATGCGAGGTCATGAAAAATTTCTTTTATGTTTTATAGGTACAGTCACTGTAGCTTTTGAAGTAAAGCTGTCTTGCACTGGACTGTAATGGCTGTAGGAGTGACACTTTTCACAATTA
Source organism: Reticulitermes speratus (assembly GCA_021186555.1). Classification (NCBI taxonomy): domain Eukaryota; kingdom Metazoa; phylum Arthropoda; class Insecta; order Blattodea; family Rhinotermitidae; genus Reticulitermes; species Reticulitermes speratus. Next base: position 17,088,033 of record JAJKFL010000007.1, on the reverse strand, counting down.
CTGAACATTACAATTAAGGATTCTCAAGATATTCATGCCAGGGGTAATTATTCATTTCACAGTTGAGTATGGTATTCAGTATTCTATTCAATAAAACATATCAATAATAACCATTTTTGTACCAACCTCTCGGAGTGGTACAATTAAATCCAAAAGGCATTTCTCTGTCACAAATTGTGCAAGGATCTGAAATGTATCATAGCTTTTAATTTTTCGAGCTTCATGAAGTTTTCCAGTGATTTGATTCACTTCTTTTTCTTCTGCTATAGCTCCAAACAAATCTTTCTTGCAAAGCTGCAAATAAACAGAATGTGAACATTCAGTAAGATTTTGGTGAACATACGAAAACCTATGTTATATGAGAAGAATGTAAAGAGCTCAATTATCAATGCCATTTCATTTCTAAGTAGGAACATCAAAGTAGAAATGCATTTCATAACTGCAGGATACACCCTTTTGAAGTCTAAAAGAAATAAAGAAATTATGAGAGACATAAAGTTTCATAAATAACAGAGCTTATGGTACAAAAGGGAAGGCATGAGGCTTTATGTTCTAATGCCAGTGACTATGAAGATTACTATCTTCTGGTATCTGACACCACATATTCTCGTTGTAATTTACCACCACTCTGGAAGAACACACTGCCTTCAAGCATACACTCTGCTGTAAATGACTTACTCTTCTACCTTGAAAAGGGAGGCAATATGTTCCTCCAAAACATTGGCAAATTATTACCAGACTACACAGAATCACAACCCAGAGGATAGCATTCTTCAATGCACAAGAAATTTCAAAGAATATAATGTCAGGAGGAGATCTGACAGAATTAAAAAAAAAAAATATTGAAATATCAAACAAAGAAAAAGAAGTTTGGAAGGACTTCTGAAACGATGGAAAGTTTTGTTGATTTTAAATTTTCCTTGTAATAAGAGTGTAAGCTTGCTTACCTCCAAGATACCCTGAAGACTGCAGTCAATGTCACCAGGTTGAAAGAGATTCTTAAGTGAAACAAGAACTGCATGAATGGTGTAAATGAGTACATGTACTTGATAACCTCTAGTAAGCATCACTGACATTTCATGCAGCAATGTACCCAAATATTTAGGACCTAGTGTCAAAATTATTTTCTGAAGGGTCTCACGAGTCACTCGCCGAACACTCTCCAGTCGAGACTTCAGGAATGTACACAACTTCAGTAGGATCCTGTTTGAAGCATAAAATACAACATACAACTTTAATAATATTAAATTCATATTATCCATAACAAAAGGCTGCTGTATTATATTCCCATACACTCACGAATTTTTACATTAGGAAGAAACTTTCTTCATGCCCACTACAAATACAGTGGGGCTTTCAGAACTACAGTTAATTGGTTCCTCAAAAGTGCAACAGACAGGAATAGATCTACATGCTATAATAATTTGTTATTCCACAAAAGTCATGAACACTAAATTCATTTTTCAGGTACAAACCAATAAAGGCTAGTTCAACAAGAATTGTTTTTAATTAAACATACAATGCGTACATCAGTTTCCTTTTTGAAGGGTAGATCACTCTACATCTAAATATGAAGGGGTACTGAAAAGTAATGCCTCCTAGTTTCTTTTACTTAAAAAAAAAAACATAGGAGTACAAAATCTGCTTGCAATTCGTTAGACCTTCCTGCACTGCGGGCTGCATTGTAAGCTCCCGCTAGAGGTCTCTGGTGGAGAGCAAAGGGAATATGGCAGTGCGGATGAAACAGCTGCAGCAGTGACACAGTTCCTGATGGCAGAAAACATGCCTCCCATAGATATTCATCAGCAAGTGAAAGCTGTTTATGGAGAGGAATATGTAGACATCAGTACTGTTTGACATTAGGCTGCAAGTGTTCATGATGGAAAGCCTGAACAAGACTCCCCAAAACCTGAGTAACAAACAGCAGAATACAAGGTCACAAATTGCACCCAATGAGGTTTACTGGAATCATGTTGATGAAGTCATTAAAGAGATCTGCTGTGTTTCTCAGCAGAAACAAGCAGACAAAACAAGCATTTCACATGAGCAATTGCAGGCAATAATTGCAGATCAAAGCTACCGAAAAATGCGTGCACGATGGTCGCCACAAATTTTCACTTCCGAACTGAACCAGAAGCAGGTGGACATTAGCCAAGAGTTTCTGCTGCGCTAGAAACGTGAAAATGACGAATTCTTAAACACTGTCATGGGAGATGAAAGTTGGGTGCATCACTTCAAGCCTGAGAACAAAAGACAATCAATGGAGTTCCTTCACAAAGTATCATCAGCACCAGAAAAATTCAAGACTGCAGCATCCACTGGCAAAGTCATGCTCCCAGTTTTGTGGGATGTAAAAGATAAGGTGCATTCAGAATTCATGCCTACTGGCACAACCATCAACTCTGAGCAGTACTGTGAAACACTGGGGAAGCTTGAAGCATAAATTCGATGAGTTCGTCCTCACATGGAGCATCCTCTCCTTCAACATGACAATGTTGAACTACACAAAAAGTGTGAGAACAACTGTACAGATTTGACGCCTTGGTTTCACCGTCTTGGATCACCCACCATATAGCCCCTACTTGATGCCGCTGAATTTTTATCCCTTTCCCAAACTGAAGGAACATCTTAGAGAACATAACTACATGTCAGAAGATGAAGTCAAGACAGCAGTTAAGTTATGGTTCCATCATCAATATGCACAATTCTATCACAACGGACTTATGAAACTACTTGAATGTTGGCAAAAGTGTGTAGACCACAAAGGTGATTATGTGGAGAAAAACTGTATAGACAAGAACGATAAGGTTAAGGAAGTTACCTATTTTGGTTTTATTCTAATATGCATAACCAATTGCTTATAAAAATTACCAGGCATTACTATTCAGTACACCCTTGTATAATAGTAGAGATAAAGTAAACTAAGACTCAAAATCAGCAAAGAACTGGTTTGAGAACCACTATCTAGCAATGATCCCAGTACAATGGTGCTGCTGAGCGATACAAAAGACACATGTGGTGACATGACAAAGGCTACACAAATAAATGACAGATACAGAAACAATGGTGTTAAACAGTAGACAACAAATATGAGAAATGAAAAAGTGGGAAGCTAAGATATCAAATTCCCAGTGTATAAACTCTTTTAACTTCCACTCTCCACTGTCTTACACAGTGCCAGGTCTGCCAATAGCACAATGATTTACAAATTCTTAACTTGGTGACCCATAAAAGATCTTTCATTTATTTCTCATGCAATGAGTGCTTGGCCAAAAGTCAGTAGCCTACAAACATACAGAAAATAAAAAAAAGGATAAACGTACAACTAAAAACAATGCTCACAAGCTTTGAATTTAAATTGGTTTACCAGAAATGGTCACACAGTTTTGTGCACTTAAAGAGGTAAAGGTCACCCATGACACGCCTCAATAGGCAGAGGGGAGGCGAAGGTATAGCTCCTACCCGTTTGCAACCCAGTGCTAAAGGAGGTGGGTGGTCAGCACCATGCTCTGGCCGCTTTACCCCCGGGAAAGACCTGGTATTCATTGTACAGCAGGCTGGGTGGGCCTTAGGGCCAGTCTAGACGGGTACGGAAAATCTCACCCTACCGGGATTTGATCCCCAGACCGTCCAGCCCATAGCAAGTCGCTATGCCAATTACACCATCCTGGGAACATTGTTTGTGTTTACAATTCATTTACATTCTCTAATAACCATGTTATAAAGCCCATTTCCTGGTAACTGTAATCATGAGGCAATCACAATCAGCAGACATCTCAAACCATGTAACTGCTTTTTCCCCTTGTCCAAACTAGTTTTGTTTTGGTGATATTTCTTCAAATCTTCTTTCTTTCAGTGTAACTTGATATCCCTCTGTTGCAAAAAAGGTCCTTCAGAAAGTCATAATTAATTACTCTTAGTCCCTTCTTTGGTATATAAGCCTAAATAGCTGTTAGGTAAATTAGTGGATGATCAGGATTTCATCCCAGGCAGGGAAAGGAATTCTCCTTTTTATCACTACATGCATAATGCAGCCAACTCAGTCCCCTGTCAAATGGATACTGCAGGCTTTTTCTCCGTGTGTAAGCAAAGCACGAAGCTGTCAACTCATCTCCATGCAGTGCCCAGTGTGCAGATGTGTGGAGGTTTAACTACACTCACCATACACTTCCAAGATTTGGTGCTCAATTAAGCACAGAAAGAACTCTACCTTTACCTATACTTTCTTTACTACATACTCTGCAATTTATATTAGATATTAGGTTTTCACAATGGTTAAAAGTTAGACTGTGGTCCCCCTCCAAAAACCAACCTCTTGCATCCCAATCGCAAAGTGGGGTAACATCTATAGGCGGCTAACAGTGACAATGGTTCACCCAAGCCAAGGTGTGAGGCATCGTGCCGAGGGCTGCATGGCACTGGGGTGGTGATAGCAATGCCGCTAATGATCCCCCCGGAGCACCAGGCAGCACTCCATTGTATTTATGCCTTCCACTTGTAAGGGGCTCTGCTGGTAGTGATTATTATTTTCCCATTACTCATGGGACTCTTATGGAGAAACACGAAACAAAAACCTATCAAAATCAGGGATGCTGTGGTACAGAAGTACCTGCCTAGCTGTGCTCAACAGGGGGCCAGCCAGTCTGGCAAACCACCCCAGGGAGCTGGTATTCCAAGCAAACCTAAGGACACTGAGAATCTAACAAAAGTCAAGGACTAATGGGCACAAAATGTCCCGAAAATGTAAATTTATTCAAAATAATCTGCATCATAGCAAGGCTGCGATGGCACTCCTTTGCCGAAAACTTGCTACAGGGGAGAGAGATATAGCACTTATTCAGGAACCCTGGGTTCATGGGGACTGAATAAGGAGGTTATGCAATACAAAGGGGACACTGTTTTCTGCTCCCAGATCCTGCATTTTTGTCAGGAACACAGTTCATGCCTTTCCACTGTCTGAGGTCTGTTCTAGGGATGTGATGATGGTGAGGATGACTTACATTAGAGGTGGGAGCATGAGGGAACTTACTGTTACATTGGCATACCTCCCCTATGATTCAGATAAACCACCCCCATCAGTGGGGTTAAGGGCAGTTGTTGACTACTGCAGTAGGAATAAATTGCAGCTCATTGTTGAATGTGATGCCAATGCATACCATATTATATGGTGGAGCACAGACATCAATCCATGAGGAGAATGCTTAATGGAATGTTTGGTTAGCACAAATCTCAATATTCTTAATAAAGGTAACAAGCCTACTTTTGTAATTAGTAATAGGAAGGAAGTTACAGACTTGACACTAGGGACTGACAAGATAGGGGACCTAGTGACTAATTGGCATGTATCTGATGAGATCTCTTTGTCAGACCACTGATACATAGCAGTTCAAGTGGGTGACCTGGAAGTTGCCTGGCTCAAATATCGCAACCCCAAGAGAACCAATTGGGAATCCTATCGGGAAGATCTAAAGGCAAATATAGGGGTTGTACCAAGGGTTATACACTCGGTGCAGGATGTAGAGCTGGCTGTTGGCATGCTGCAACAGTCCATCCTTTCGTCCTCTCACCAAAACTGTCTAGCCAGGGTGGCTCTCTCACCAAGGAGGGTTCCTTGGTGGAACAAAGAGATGAGCTGCCTTAAAGCTTCAACAAGATGGCCTTTTAATCAAAGGACTACTGTCAGGGGATCAAGGATGTATCTGAGAGAGCCAGACTCATGGGAATCATGGCCAGTCAGTCAGCCAACAGGGTGGAATCTATTAAGCTACCTGATAGCCAATACACACAATCTGGAAAAGAGACCCTGAGGGAACTATACAGAGTTCGTTTTCCAGGTTCTGCTGGAGAAGTAACCTTGGAAGGACAGAGGTAGCCAAACCTGAGAGCATTTGCTGCTCAAAGGGAGGAATGGGACCTGTCTAGAAAGGTCATTGATCAGTCTAAAATAAGATGAGCAATTAGCATATTCAAACAATTTAAATCGGCAGGAACTGATGGAATTGTACCTGCACTCTTGCAACAAGGAGTCAAACACTCAACGACTCATCTGTGCCATATCTTTAGAGCCTGCCTAGCAAGAGGGTATATACCCAAAGCTTGGAGGCAGGTCAAGGTGATGTTTATTCCTATACCTGGGAAGGCCAACTATACCGAGGCTAAGGCATATCGTCCTATTAGTCTATCGTCCTTCATGCTAAAAACGATGGAAAAATTGGGACAGGCACATTAGGGACGAGACTTTGGGGTTACGTCCCCTACATCGATACCAATTTGCCTACCAACCAAGGAAGTCCACTGAAACCGCACTGCATCATGTGATCACACATATGGAGGAAGCAGTGGAAAACAGGGAAGTTACATTTGGAGCTTTACTAGATATTGAGGGAGCTTTTGACAGCACCTCATATGACAACATAACAAAGGCTGCCAAACAGCATGGGCATGGAGACACGATCTGTCGATGGATCGACTCCATGCTGGGTAGCAGGAAAATCACGGCCACACTTGCAGGAGAAACTCTGGTGGGGTCTGTGGCCAGGGGCTGCCCACAGGGAGGTGTTCTATTGCCTCTACTGTGAAACCTAGTTGTGGACGAACTCATAGGAGAACTCAGTGGGAATGGCTACTATACACTGTGATATGCAGATGGCATTGCTATCCTCAACCGCGGAAAATTCCCGAACACCGTCTCAGAGCTTCTACAGGAAGCTCTGAGTATGGTATAACAGTGGTGTGATAGGACACAGCTGTCTATCAATCCATAAAAGGTGGTGATAGTACAATTCAACCCGAAGAGAGATTTAAAGGGCCTAAAGGAACCAACCCTCTCCAAACACACATTACAGCTGACTACCAAGGTCAAATACCTTGGACTTATTCTGGAAAAGGGATTGAAATGAAAGGTACAGCTGAAAAATGTGATAACGCCTGCAGGGCACATGTGGTAAAATATGGGGTCTGAAACCCAGGGTGGTGCATTAGATCTACACCATGGTGATCAGACCCATATTGACCTATGCCTCCATGGTTTGGGGGCCGAGGGTCAGGTACAATTTCAGCAGGACAGAGCTCAGTAAGCTACAGAGATTAGCCTGTCTGGCTATTACAGTGGCGCTGAAGACGACCCCAACAGCTGCAATGAAGGTCCTCCTGGGACTTCCTCCTCTTCATGTGATGAATGAGGCAGAGGCCCAGGTAGGGATACAGGCTAATGTGTAACCAGCAGTGAAAACCTAAATCCACTAACTTTGGTCACACTAAAAAATCTAAGGATATGGAGCACAAACCCATCCTACAGATGGGGTCTGACAAGGATGCTTCCGAGATATGCATACCAGAAGCCATTCACAGTCAAGTTCCCTGACAAGTGTGAATGGCAGAATGGGTTCAACCCAGACAACAAAGGCAGAGTGGTCTGGTACACACACACAAAGGTCCGAGACCAATAAAGGCACTGGTGCTGGGGTGTATAGATGGGGGTCGAGAAGAGGGCACAGCTTCAGTCTTGGGCTCCACACCATGCTATTCCAGGCAGAAATATACGCCATTAAGGCTTGTATAATGGAGAATATAGAAAAGGACTACACAGGTAGGAACATCTATATTCTTTTCAACAGTCAGGCAGCTATCAAGGCCCTTGACAGCTTCCAGATAAATTCCAATTTAGTCTAGGACTGCCATCATTCCCTGGTGAAACTGGCAGAACATAACAGCATCCAACTGGTATGGGTGCCAGGACACATGGGAATTGAAGAAAATGCAACAGCTGATCAGTTAGGCAGACAAGGCTTCTAACCTCCACTCATAGGACCTGAGCCTGCTCTTGATATATCTGCAAAGATTGCCAGGGGGGTGATCTGGGTCTGGATGAGTAGGAAACATGCGGAGCATTGGCAGTCCATATGTAGACAAAGGCAGGCTAAGGGCTTTCTTAAAAAAATCCTCTGCAAAAAAAAAAGCTGGTGAATTGCTCAATCTGAGTAGAAACCAGCTAATAATAATGATAAGGTTGCTAACAGGACACTGTCATTTAAAAGGACACCTATTGAAACTGGGGCTGGTAAACAGTTCCAAGTGTGATACATGCAAGCAGGCATCTGAAACGGCCTCACATGTTCTTTGTGACTGTGAAGCTTTGGCTGCACTAAGATTCAGGCACCTGGGTCATCATTTTATGAAACCAGGTGACTTGGAAGACATCTCTGTCAGCATGGTACTGCACTTTGTTCAAGGTGTGGGACTGCTGAATGAATGAGCTAAAGGGTTGCACAAAAGACTGATAACAGTCAAGGTGTACGAGTCACTGTGGTGCCCACCCTTCCATATTCTCTGAGTCTCTAGACTGTGGTCTTCTGGGTTATGACATAATGTAGCCTTATAGATGGGACTACCTAAGCACGTCAGTTATATAATTTCCATTGACAATAATACACCAGAATGTATGAGAACAATATTTTTATGCAATCTTTTTATGATTCACAGTTCCTGAATCCCATGATTTGTTATGAATTGTAAAGTTTAAACAAGGTGATGCCCAGAAATCTGCAATTCAGTCAGACAGTAAGACTGAACTATTGCAACTTCCAAGGTGTGATATAAGTCAGTTTAGAACTTACTATCAGGCTACTGTTTATTATTTACATAAAATTTTAATCTTGAAAACATCACACTGCAGGAAACAAAATATCAGAATATCAGAATACTGCATTAGGCACTCTGTATATAATTACTTCATAATCTAACACGATTCTTACATGCTCAGATACGTATTATAAACACTTACCCAGGTAAGTTATGGTCCAGCATGTGAGATGGGAGGCGCTGAAGTAGTTTAACAGCAGCAAGAGCAATGGGTACACGGAGAATTCCTTCATTCTCCTTACCTAAGGTTGGCTGTTTCTTGTTCACTTTATGAGACAATTCCTCTTGAGTGAACTGTGCCATTACCCGATGAATTTGTGGCAGAAGCCCTGTTGTTATGGTTTGAATCACATGTGTGGCAACAGACTTATTAAGAACTGTGTCTCTGTTAACAGCTGGAACAGGAGCTGATGCCATTTCACAAGTTGCATCACATTCATTTTCTTGTACTTTGCAAATAACATCCTCTAAGTCTAACAGACTCTCTAACCTGTCCACCAATTCTTCAGGGCCTGCTTCTTCTATTGTCTTATTTGCATTATCTTTAACAGAGTCAAGTATACCAGTTTCCCCTGATACTTCATCACTTTTATTTACGGGAACAGTCATAACACTTCCTGAAGGATCCGGGATGCTACAAACTGACACATCTTTTTTATCATTCACTTCTACTTGCATTAATTCCACATCTCCTGCTTCTATGTTTTCACTTTTGTCCTGTATAGCAGAAATTTGTGCCTTTGATAAGTCAAAGTGAAATGCATCAAGAATAGCTACCACAGTACGAACCAACTGTTTCTGGAAGTCAATCTCATAACGAAGCTTTGCCAAGTAGAAACGTAGAATGGTTTCATATTGATGCCAGGGCAACAATCGACACACAGTGCCAACAGTCTGCAAAACAAAGTACAATACTCTGAAAACATGATCCACCAAACACATATTCAAAAATGAACGCTCTGAAATGTTTAAAATTCTCCATACCGTGCAGGTACTTATTATAACAACGTGTAATACCACCAACTTGTATACAATATTCAAGTAAAATGTAAAAAACTTCATAAAACTCCCAACATTTTTCGGTCTAACATCACACCATCCTCAGGAGAGAAACACAGAACACTGAAATATACACAAGCCTAGTTGATTACGAATTCGTTAAAAAACATTTGTCAAAAAACTAATGGGTCAGCTTCCAATAGCAAGAGTACAACCTGCACAGCCATTTGTGAATTATGGTGTGGATTACGCAGGACCATTTTATGTCAAACAAGCATCTCCAAGGAGCAAGATTCAAGTGAAATGGCAATTAATTTTGAATTAGTTAGCAATTGACTTCAGATGCTTTTATTGCTGCTCTTCGAAGATTTTTTGCACGAAGGGGGAAATGTTTAAACTTGTACTCGGACAATGGGACATCATTTGTTGGAGCTCATCATGAACTTCAAGAACTCAGGAAGCTTTTTGCAGCGGACACACATCCAAAACGTCCAATCCATAAACTAGTGGTTCTACCCACAGAGGGTTAAATTCCGGTTGTGGTACCTTTCAAGTGAACTCAATGGGGGGAGTGTGTTGGGGATTTGTTTATGTTTAGAGGCGACTTAGATGGTAGAATCGAATGTGATTATTGCACGTGGTGAAATACAGGCAACACAGTGGTGGGGATTTTGTTTATGATTCGAGGAATGATGACGTAAGCAAGGTGGTGTGATGCGAGATTGAGACAATTGCATCATGTGGCGTCAGTAGTCTTCTCAGTGCGCGAGAAGGACAAAGGAGTGAGTGATGTGATGCAGAAGTTGCATGAGGAACAGTGCACAATAACATTAGTTATTTACACATACACTGAACAAAAGTCTTTTTCTACCTTCTCCAGTATGTACTTTTCAATAGTTATGTTGTATTTACAAAATCCAACCCTAATAATTCCCACAAATCATTCCTACATTACTCAGTGAAAATCTTATACACACAAGAGAAGATGTATCATGACCATCATCATCATCATCATCAAATGAGTCGCAAGACTCGAGCAGAACGCCTACACTAACTCCACCAAAATGAGCCCCGAAAAGTTACCCACCTGGCAGGCTTCATGGGAAATTGAAAAACCATAAACTCATGAATATCCCTCCTACAAAGAAAGACAAGACACCTACACGAAGATGCCGAGTGTGTATATGGAAAAATATCAAGAAAGAAACGAGATTTGTTTGCGCGCATTGCGATATTCCTCTCCATCCAGAAGATATCACGATATCATACACTGAAACATTACTAAAGGTGTGCTCAAAATTTCAAATTTTTATCTCTTATAGTTTCTTCGTAATTGATTTTTTTATAAGACGCCATGCCAGTTGTTTAACATTCAATAAATCCCTGGCAATTTAATGCCCTCAGGGATTTAAATACCCGGCAGTGAACGTATTAACAAACCATCTGGGAACTGACCCCTAACACCAGTAGGAAACATAAGAAGACTATCTAAAGCACTGTTTGGGGAGTGGATTAAAGACAGCTAGGAATGACATTTCACCAGAATCCATCAACAAAGGTTTTAAAAAGTGCTGTGTGTCAAATGATGTGAATGGAACAGGAAATGATATCCTGTGGCAGGATGGCCATGAAGAGAACTCTTATGCTATTGATGATGTGTAGGCAGTGATTAGTTAACCCTGTGGTGTGTCTGTGACTTCATATTACAAGAAGTCTAATATTTTAACTTTGATGCTTATTTAATTTCAGAATTTTAAACACGAAAATACTGTGATATAAAAATGTGGCTGTGTGAATACAGGTTTCTTCCTGAAGAAATTAAGATTATGAGGGGGGGGGGGGGGGGGGCATGTTATAGTTGGGTAAATACAGAACTGGGGAAGTCAATGCTAGTCACATGTGGTATAACTTTAGTCAACTCAGTGATTAAAAAACAGCTGTAAATTGCAATGAAATTTACTCCTCTTCAGGGGTGCTTTGTGGACTCATAAGCAGTTAATATCTAATTAATTTGACAGTACCTGATGGAAAACAACATTATTTAAATTTTGCACACTATGAATGTGATACTTTGCTCCAAGTATCTTAGGTGCATAACCATTTCCATTTGGAAAATCACATTTTGCAACTGATGAACAGTTTAGGCCAACAGCCTAACATTGAAGTAAATAAAAGATGGCTCTATTTTTCTACCAGGAATACACTGTGTTACACTATACTGAATATAGAATAACAGTACACCGAATTACAGTATATAATGAAACCAGCAGGAAATATAAATTATTCCAACAACCGTGTCATTAGGTGGTCCTTTTCCTTACCTAACTTCTACTAGTACAGGTCCTACGTAAAATTTGCAGATATAACACCAGAAGTTCCAGATTTTACCATAAAAACAAGTCTGTTAAAATTTACAATCTGTTTGACAAAGAGCAGTCAGATACATGGGCAAAATAAAAATAAGAATACAAAGGGTTGCATGAAATTTTCTCGATGTAACAGTATTAGAAGAGTTTCTGCAAATAACAATCAACTTAATTACTGTAATTTAAATATTAATACTGGTGTACGGCCCATAAGCTACATATTCTACTTTAATAAAATCCAAAATTGAAATCAACTTACTTCAACAGCTGCATCTACAATATTATTCTTGTGAGCATATTTCTCTGAACATAGATATGCAGACGCAAGAGGAAGAATAAAATGAGTCAAGGTCCGAGGATTTGGAGCCTTTGTAAGGCCGTTTGCAACCTGGCAAAACCTGAAAGACATTATGGGAAAAATATCCTATATAAATGTATGAACTAGGAAGCAAACTGGTTATGAAACAAGATCATGAGCCGATTGATATTTTGATTGTATTTAACAAAACTGTTTCAATTACAAAGGCTATATACACTGATGACAATAACATAGGAACTCGCATTTTTAGTGACCAAAGATCCAAACGAGGGTTACAAAGTCATACTGTGATCTTCTGGGTTACGGCAATGTGTAGTCTGGTAAGTGGATACTGACAATACAGAAGAACATAGTGCCTTCACTTTAATCCTGAAGCTGGAGAACAACCTATGTAAAGGCAAACACAGTACTTTGTGAGATATGAAACTTTCATGGCAGTGATTATGAATACTACTGTCTTTTGGGATGTAACGTTATGTAGTCTGGTAGCTAGTTACCAACATTTCAAAGGAACCCACCCCTCTGAACATGGTGGCAGCAGCTTTCTGCCAGGTGCCGGTTAACTCGTGATCAGACTACACAGTGTTACACACCAGAAATATGATACCAAAAATTGAAGGCCATTTCGTATGACACTATGGTTCAAAGTAATATTAAATACCGTATTCATGATCTATAAGAGAGTGCTTTTTAGGAAAGTAATTTACAGCCAAATATTATGAATTATCCTGATTTTGTAACTTACTTCAGTAGAGCCCTGGACTTGCGATGGCTCTGCAAATGCAGTAAGTTCTCAAAGAAATCAACTTCTGGGTCAGCTTTATTAGCCAACTTTGATAAATCTTGCAGTACAGGATGCAGCTCATTACATTCACGAGCCTAAATAAATGCAATAAATAAACAGAAAAGAAAATTACAGAATCTCTCAATTATCCACCTACAGATGTTGCAAACTAACTGCAGACTTTACTACACCCTTTAACTATGTGTTAAATGTACTGAATGTTTATTTAGTTGTGCACTGGCACTTACTAATGACGAACAAGTTCTCATCAATTTCATGCCCCTCCTGCTATGTATTTCTAGTGGTCATCCACATCCTTAACATATAAAGCGTGTTAATGGGTGATGAGGCAATGTAAATGAGGCAGTAAAGATTAAAACATTCACCCCCATTCCCCTGTGGCACTAAGCTATTTTACCAGTATACACCCATTCCTCTACTTATATATGCCATGCATTCCAAAAGCCTGTTTGTAAGAGCAGTTTTCCCCATAAGATGTAAAATATGAAGAATGAGTTGCTATTATTAAGCACAACAACATATTTCACTGCAATTTAGTCTAGAAATGGTACACAACATCACATTCTATACAAATAATATAAAATTAATGCATAGCACTTATTTAAAATGTAAGAAACTGAAGAGAATGAAATAAAAAGAAACAGTAACACATTGTCATTAACACCAATATTTTTTGACTACTGGAATTATAACTGTTACCTACCAATTCTTCAAAACAAAAATGATGGGAGTTACAGAATAAGATTCTCTGTTAAACTCATTTTATCCATATAATTACATTTCTAGGCATGAATTAATTTATTTGCATAGGTTTGCATGTGCACATTCTGTTCTGTGATTGGACCAAAAGTGTAATAACATAATATAGTAAAACCCCTATTTAATGAATTGCTGGGGGATTAGAATATATTTCACTAAATCGAGGTTTTCATTAAATGGAGGGTACATTGTTTATATGGAGCTATTGTTGGGACATGAAACAATCATCTCTAAATCCGGGATTTCACTAAAGGTGGGAACATTAAATCGGGGTTTTACTGTATGTGCACAATGTGTGCAGGGTGTTCATAAGAGGAAAGAGTGTACTTATAATTGTTTAACTTATGATCATTAATGTACATTATTATGAAAATTTCATGATCCAACATTTGAGTTGAGAATACATAACTACTTATGGTAGGATGAATGGTGCATGATAAATTGTAAAGCATTTTCAACGAATCATTCAGTCTGATAGAGACATGAGCCTGGCATTTTCCTGGAGGAAATGAGGAAAACCACACAAAAAAATGTGTCAGTCCAGTAAGGCTCAAAGTGAACAGCTCTTGAATATGTCTAGAGTGTCAACATTACACCAACCTACTGGGTGTGTGTTAATATGAATAAGATGGAATTATGTTGCATATGATAATATACAGTGAGAAACTAAGTTTACATTATGTATAATTCTGTAATCAAAGAACCTACATAGATTGTGATTATATCAGGGGAATCCACTGCCAAGCAATTATCATCTGTTTCCAGCACTAATACAGAATCTAGGCAGCCACAAATTTAAAAATGGCTGTGTGGTGGAAACAGTTGTGACACCGTGCGTGCCAACACAGGCTTCTTCCAATAGGGAACAGAAAAGGTCATCACACAATAAGAGAAATGCCTCAAATGTGGCAGAGACTATGTGAAAAAGTATTGAAATAGCAGTACAAGTAAACATGAACTGTTCTTATCAGAGCTAAAAATAAAGAACACAAAACATATACACCATAAACATATTTTATGACTCCAGTAGTTTTCATACTACATCTATTGTAAACAAGTGCCAATACAACAGCATTTTAGGCACAGTATTTGTTAAAATGTCTGCCACTTGCTTGTGGTTTAATAACTTTCTGGTAAAGTCTAGTTATTTATTGTGCTTCTAATGTATTAACTATGGATATGTTGGAATATGACCACTGTAAAATCTCAATAATTTGAAGTGCTCAGGGCTGAAAAACTGGGCTTCAAATTATGTGATTTCAGATTATCCAATTTTTTCAATGCACATTCACCTGTTATGTATACGATTGAAGTGCTGATGTTTTTTACTTAATTGAGTAATTAGAAGACATCCTCCTTCAATTTATTATTTGAAATGCTTACTGTGCAATTTAATACAATTTACATCAACATGGAAGCCATGAAACAATAATTTACATTTGTCAAGCTTTGATCTTAGTACACTACTGCAGAATAGTGCAATGTGGTGTTGAGGTTCAGATCAGTGTCAGTAGCTCAGTTGGGTTACTCTATAATACACAAAATGTAACATGCGAAAATTTTGACTACAATAGAATACACAATGGTGCCTTAAAATCACAGAAAGGCCAGAGGCTGGTGTCAGCTGTAATTCAGCTCACACAATACTTTGTTGGCATTACATAATACATGAATGACACAGACAAATACCAAATAAATACAGTGGACCCTTGAACTTCGAACGGTTTGAAGTTCGAACAACTTGAAACTCGAACAAAAAATTTGAGGAAAATCCAGGTTTGAAACTCAAACAAAAACTCAAAAGTCGAACAAAGAATCACGTGGTCGTCACGTGGTCGCCTTCTCTCTCTGCTTGGTCGCACGCGCAGTTGCTCGGTCAGTTCTCCCGTGACTGGTTCAGTGAGCATCTCGCAAATTCAGTCTGTTTTTTAAGCATTTTATTTATTTCTTTGGGTTATTTTTATATTATCTTTAATAATACCCATTCATAATGGCGCCAAAGAAAGTTACTAGAGGTGAAAAGCCTAAGAGAAAAATCGTAATTTCTACGATAGAAATGAAAAAGGAACTTATCACTAAATGGGAAAGTGGTACACGTTTATCGGACCTGGCTGCTCAATATGGCATGGCTAAGTCGACATATCGACCATACTGAAGAACAAGAAAGCCATTAAAGCGGCTAATGTGGTGAAAGGGGTAAAAACCCTTACCAGTAAAAGATCGCCAGCAGTGGAAGAAGTGGAAATACTTTTAATGGTTTGGATCAATGAAAAACAGTTGGCTGGTGATAGTGTGTCTGAAGCCATTATATGTGAGAAGGCTAGACATCTGTATAGTGACATTACAAAAGATACCCCTGGTGCTGAAGAATTTAAGGCTAGTAAGGGGTGGTTCGACAATTTTAAAAAGAGAACAGGCATTCATAGTGTGGTTAGGCATGGGGAGGCTGCCAGTGCAAATAAAGATGCTGCCGAAAAATTTGTGAGGGAGTTTAAAGAGTTTGTGGATAAGGAGGGTTTTATTCCTGAACAAGTATTCAACTGTGACGAGACAGGCCTCTTCTGGAAGAAAATGCCAAACAGGACCTACATCACAAAGGAAGAGAAGGCCTTACCAGGACACAAGCCTATGAAAGATAGGTTAACCCTCCTTCTGTGCGGTAATGCTAGTGGGGACTTCAAGATATAACCGCTGTTAGTGTACCACTCAGAAAAACCCAGGCTTGTAAGAAAAACAATGTGCACAAAAACAGACTTAGTGTAATGTGGAGGTCAAATCCTAAATCCTGGGTAACTAGGCAGTTCTTCACTGAGTGGTTTGATGAAGTTTTTGCCCCCAGTGTGAAGAAATATCTGGAGGAGAAAAATTTACCTCTCAAGGCCCTTCTGGTGTTGGACAATGCACCTGCACACCCTCCAGAATTGGAAGAAGAGTTTAGTGCTGAATATGGCTTCATCCGGGTGAAATTCTTGCCCCCCAACACCACTCCTTTCATCCAGCCTATGGATCAACAAGTCATCTCTAATTTCAAGAAGCTCTACACAAAGGCACTTTTCCAAAGGTACTTTGAGGTGACTTCGGAGACACAGCTAACCCTCAGGGACTTTTGGAAAGATCATTTCAATGTACTCCACTGCCTGAGGATTATAGACAAAGCCTGGGACCAAGTTTCTTACAGGACGATGCGATCTTCCTGGACGAATCTCTGGCCAGCCTCTGTATCAGCCAGAGACTTGGAGGAGCCTGAACAGAATGCTGCAGTGGTGTTGGAAATTGTGTCCCTGGGGATGTCCATGGGCCTGGAGGTGGACAGTGAGGATGTTGAGGAGTTGGTGGAAGACCACAATGCTGAGCTGACCACTGAGGAGCTGCAAGATCTTCATATGGAGCAGCAGCAAGAAGTGGCTGAGGAACGGTCTTCAGAGGAGGAGAAGGTAGACAGTAAGGGAAGCATCCCCACTGCAGACATTAAGGAACTGTTGGGGTATTGGTCTAAAACACAGAGCCTTGTAGAGAAGTGGCACCCCAATATCGCAGTTGTGAACAGGAGTATCAACCTGTTTAATGACAATGCAATGCAACATTTCAGAAAAATTTAAAAAAATAGACAGAAACAAATGACATTAGACAGGTTTCTCTCCAAAGAAAAATCAAGTGGTGGTAATGTTAATGAACCACAACCCTCAACTAGTGGATTCCAGATGAAAGAAGGGTAATTCACCTTCCAGTGAACAGTAATATCCCTCCTAGTATTATAATTGATTGATTATTATACAATATTTTTTATGTATGTACTATTATAAATAAAAACATTCAATTATTGAAATTAAATATACTTGTTTTATCATTATTTACCAATATGATCTTTTCAAATAGGCACTTAAAATGTTGTATACTGGGTAAATTTTGGGGGTCTGGAATGGATTAATTCAATTTACATTATTTCTTATGGGGCATTTTAACTCGAAAGTCGAACAACTTGAAAGTCGAACCGTCTCCTGGAACGGATTGTGTTCGAGGTTCGAGGGTCCACTGTATATGGTTCACACAATGGGTTCTTTGTATCAGAGAATGGTTATTGGTGGCTAAGACTAACTGGTCAACATTCAGAAACTTGTTGAAGCTACTAGGACAATCAAGGTAACCTTGAAGTTCCTCCACTGATGGCTTCATAGCAGTACACAGCACATGCAATGATTGATAGTTTGTCCTCTGCACAGTCCATGACGGAAACAGGCACCACACTTCACCATGGCTATTGCAGAAGTTAAAAAAAAAGCACCCAGCTAGGTACACATTCAGCCCACATGCAAATTACAGCTGAATTTTGGCTGCCTCTGTAAAGGTCATAACAGAGTGTACAGTAACCCAACTGAGCTGCCAACACTGGTATGGGCCTCACTGCAATGTTATAAGAATGGTGAATGCACGATTCTACTACAGTACTGCATGGATGTTTAAAGAATTGTCGAGAAAAAAATACAGTGAAACTCGCTTAAGAAGTTTTCCCGCCAAACATGCCAGGATAAAAAAGGACTAGAATTCTCCCATATGATTAACATACACGTTGCCCTTTCAATACCTCCCCACATAATAAAATTTCCTCCTTAAGACACAAGACAAGTTCATGACAAAACAAATTCTTCACACGTTTAATACATTTTAGGTATCACAATTCCATTCGTTCAATCTGTTACCAACATACGGCGTTGAAATAATGCTGTCAGTTCGTATAGGTTATCTCTGAGGTCATATCTGCACATGCATTTCACACAGCAGAAAGACGCAACCACACGCCATATGGGTGCAGAACTCGATTCACATATTTCTTCCACGACACAGAGACTACAATTAGTCAGTCCCTGAAGACTCGGTGCCTGTCTCCCTTCCATCACCATAGTTGCTACATCACTCATTTTGCTTCTAGCCATACTGCTGTTAACGTTATTTAGTAATGTACATGTCTGGAAAGTTTTTTGCCCCACGAGATGCCAACGTGGCAGCGTCGTGTTGCAGGCCGGGTCTGTGCATGGACTGGCAACAATGCACTGTTGCCAACTCGAAATTAACAGGCAGCAAGTTGCTTTCCACATGTAATAAGTTTAAACTATTTTACCGGTGTGAAAACTTCAGGCAGACTGACCATGTGGTGCACATGGTCACTGAGTCCCCTCCCATTTGCAATCAGCCAAGCCCCCTGCCGATTATGGACTTTTCTATAAGCATTCTGTTGCACTTTTTCTCCCACATGTGGTGACAGACTTATTTGCACTCTTCTCTAACGGAGCACATTTACAGAGTGGTGCACTTAAAAGCAGCCCATACTCACCCTGTCTGTTCATACTGTGAGCATATATTACAAAGCCCGTGCATGTGCATACCGTTTTCATATCACGTATTTCATTCCCTCTGAGTTCCTAGTGTCTGCGTCCATGCTAAGGGCATTGTCTTCATAAAAATCGCTTTCTCCTTCCCACACATCACAATTGTGGAACTGACATGTGCTGCCTTTAAATGCGCCATGCTGTACTTCAATTTCAATAACAGAAAGTACTGTGTGTGTACAAGTTTTCGACCTGTAGAGCAATTAATTACTCAACACATGATCAACACGGCTAATACCACTCATCAAAAACCTGTGTGCTAGCAAGACATTATCACAATCTGTGTTTAACATTGGTAGTTGGATATACTGTATAAGACATTGAAATCTGTGGATGCATCCCCATAATGTGTGGGGAACATTACCTGATGGAGCGGCGTGGCTTGTAATCTGGAATTTGCTGCATTTGTTTCATTTCACTGCTAATAGTGAACTGAATCCTTCAAGGAATTTAGTTTAAAATTGCATTAACTTTTTCATTAAATTTTTTCACTGATTTTCTTAAAACAACAACTTGAACATGGCCATATCAAGAAGGGGCATAAAAAAAACAAGCCACTCTCAATATCCAAAACGTTGCACATAATAAACAAAGTGGATTGTATTCCGAATGTCCCTTGCACCAAAGCTGCTAAAGAACTAGGCATTCCTGTAAGAAAGGTTACTGACAAAATGCTTGGATGGTCAGATACAGGTGAGAATGTGTTAAGATTGCTGCAAATTACACAAATTCAGCATACATCAGTTCTCAAGAAATAATAGAAAATAAAAAT
This sequence comes from Reticulitermes speratus, assembly GCA_021186555.1. Classification (NCBI taxonomy): domain Eukaryota; kingdom Metazoa; phylum Arthropoda; class Insecta; order Blattodea; family Rhinotermitidae; genus Reticulitermes; species Reticulitermes speratus. The sequence continues at coordinate 17,067,989 of JAJKFL010000007.1, read as the reverse complement.
GTTCAGTCCTACACTTTTAAGAAGTTTTCCCACTTAACAAGTCCCATTTTTTGGTTTTTTTTTTCTTCAAAAATGTCTTAAGGGAGTTTCAATGTACAATATTTGAATTATTCAACTCTAGTAATCAAAGGGCTGCAATATATCTCTGAATTACAAATGAGCTCTATTCTGAATTAACTGCATTAAAAAGTATACAAAATCCTATATTTAACCTTAATCATCCAGCCTTTAAATCCCAATGTAGCCACTGATGGCTGGAGTTACTTTCATTTTTAAATGTATGAGACAGTGTTTTCCCTTTCATCCGTAACAAGTTACGAGTGTTGCCCAGAAAGTAATGCCCCATATTTTTTTTCAGTAAATATTTATTCCTAGATCATGAAAATTACACACTATGAAGAATGATGGTTTGATTCCATACCCTATTTTTCCACAGTCTCCCTCCACTTCTACAGCCTTGCGCCAACAAGAAACAAGTGCATGTATGCCCTGTCAGTACCATGCCTTGTCCTGCCCATGTAGCCAAGTTCTTACTATACAAATCACATCATCTGTCTCAAACTTTGTACCACGGATTATATCCTTCAGGGCTCCAAATAGGTGGAAATCTGAGGGTGCTAGATCGGGGCTGTGGGATGGATGGTGTAGCACTGTCCAACCAAACTTTGTGATGATTTCGCGAGTTTTCAAAAATGTGTGTGGCCTTGCATTTTCATTCTGAAGCAAGGTTTTTGTTGGATTCTTGTGAAGCCAAACTCGTTTGATACCCTTCCTGAGTTCTGTCAGCGTCCTGATGTCCGCATCGAAGTTGAGCCCCCCTCCTGGCATTGCATCCACAAGAATCACTCCTTCACAGTCCCAGAAAACAATGATGATGACCTTGCCTGCTGAGAGAGACTTTTTGAATTTTTTTTTTCCAGGGAGATTTGAGGATGGTGCTATTCCATGGATTGCCTTTTCATCTCCGGTTCAAAATGATGGACCCAGGTTTCTTCTGCTGTAACAATCCAAGATAGGAAGGTCTCTCCCTCAGCTTCAAAACATGCCAAAACTTGGAATAAATGGCTTCAATTGTTCGACTGTGAGGGTCCAAGGAACCCATCTCGTGTACACCTTCCAATATCCAAGATCTCAATTGATGCAACTAACACTTCCTTTGCCGATTGAAAGACTGATCATCAGTTGTCGAGTCGTAATACGTCAATCCTCACGAACGATGGCATCAGCACGCTGCAGCACTTCAGACCTAACGGCTATGACAGGACAACCTGATGAGGCAAAACATGGAGCTCTGCTTTCCCTGTTATGGAAGCCGTCACACCTTCCACCCAGTGACCAGCGGTGCTTAAGTCGACCGCAGCACTTCCCTAAGCATTGCAAAGACATTTGTGGATGTTTCTCCCTGACTTTCTCAGCAAAAAGAAATTCTATCACAGCACGTTTTTTGTACTGTACATTGACTGACTCCATTGTAAGGCACTGCTGCAGTGGTGCAGTCAGTAATATTTACAACTTTGTACGTAAATTGTGGAAACTTCAAATATGTTTCATCTAAAATCTCACATTCTTAGCTTTTGGCCAAGAAAAAAAGTGTGGGACATTAGTTTCTGGGCAACTTATGTACATGCAATGGAACAAGGGTGTTCAGTTCGGCTGGTAAAGGTTAAAGCTGGGGAACATCACATGCTTTGAACTATACAGTATTTACCAATTTCAAATTAACAGGGTTTTGCTACATTCTTCACTGTGCAGCAGATACTGAAGTTCAGTAAACCAAAACTAAAGGCTGGAAACATTATAAACATAGAATGTGCATTCTTTGTTTACTTCAACTTTGTACTTCTTATGTTTCACTGTAAGTAATCAATAAATCAAATAATAAAAGAATGTAGGTACAAACAATGTGTATAAAATTCCATATGTGATTGCTTACCATTTCTCCAAGCAGCTTAATAGACTCCTGCTGGACAGTTTCATTTTTATCTCTAATACCAGCACGAGCCAAAAGTAGTACAGTGTCACTCACAAGGAACTTGACATCTAAAGCCACATCTTGATACTTGAGGCATACAGCAGGTGCCACTTTGCGCAAACAGTACCCTGCACTGTCCTTAAGAGACAGATCCTTCTCCTGAAAAACCATAAAAAGACACATTAATGTGCAATATGAAAATGTACTATGCTGTACAGTTTATAACAGAAAATTCCACACTGATTCTTGAGACCATTTACATTTTATAAACAAGATCATCACAATATGTGGCAGCTTTAATTTTTCTGCAGTGTGGTGTTGGCTTCACTCATGCAAACCAAATACTTTCTTGAATGCATGTCCAACTAATCACAGTTCTTGCAGTTGATAAACAGTTCCTCTTCTAAGCATCTCTCATTGGAACACTTTCTAACAGTCTTAGCAAAAACTTCAGTGCTTGCTTTGTAGGAGGAGATTTATTAACAAATAATATCATGAAAATCACATTGTAAGTACAGTAGAACCTTGTTAAGAAGTCTTTCAAGGGACCAGAGGATTAGGGACCCCTTAAGCGGGAAGACTTGTTAAGAGGGAAGCTTATTGAAAGCAATAGGATTTCGGGACTTTAAAAATCAGACTTCTTACACGGGAAAACTTCTTATGCGGGGACTTCTTATCCGGGTTCCACTGTATATGCTTCAACCATACATTGTCCTTCATAAAACAGAACAAGAGACCACAAGAAATCTATCCTGCATGTGAAGATAATTTTATAGAACACCACAACATGACTTGATACACATTTTAACAGTATGTCAACCACACTGGATTCTCATACTACAGACTGTTACACACACTGCCACGTTTCAACACACATTTCTACGCCTTATTATACAAAGAAATATTTGTTTCAACTAAGCAATGTTGCAACAACTGTAAACAATGAAGTGGGAGCAATGTAGGAAGAATAAGGCATGATCTATTTTAAGGTAACATCACAAAACCTTAAAATCTGAAGACATTACCACTATACTTTCAAACATACAAGAATAATAAATTCATCTAATGCACCTAAATTCCATGGTCTTACTCCTGTTTTACAATATCACAGAATATGATTCGGTCCCATATAAAACCCACAATAACCTATTCCCTCAGCAGCATCTGAATCAAATACCTCCATACGAGCAAATGAGAAGTATTAACACCGAGTGAAACTACACAAATTACAACCCCACCAGCATTTCAATTATGACTAAGTGCTTCACTTCTTATATATAAAATACTTTCCCCCTGTTGTATCTGTTCTCATACACATTTCCATCCCCGGGGAGAATCTATTACAATTGCACTGTCTGTGCATCCATCTGCCTGTGACAAATTACCACTTTACATGAAGATGTATGCAGTTCTACGTGTGTAAGAGTTTGCAACCCTGCACTGCTCGTGTGTTCACATCAATGTTCTACACACATGAAAATTCCTATTACACTTGACTATAAGCCTGTTGCTAGAATATGAAGAAATATGAGGAAACCACAAACCTTGTGCAGCATCAGCTTTGTGGAGCAAATACACCACAACAGCTATATTACGTATACATTTCCTAAATTATTTCATCTATGGTTTGTTGGCTGTGTGACCATTATTAGTTTCACTGTGCAAAACTGATCTACATAAACTGCTGTTTAATTTATTAGCAACTGTTAATATAGACTGTGATCACTATGTGGCAATGATTCATGACTGTCATTGGAAGCAGGCAATTTTAACCTTTAGCGGCCGGACTTATTTCTCAGCTTTGCCCTTTAAATCGAGATAAGTGGCCTACTTTACGGCACAATAACTGTGTGATCGGTTCTGCGGTCCCCGCGTTGGCCGTTGAAACTTTTGCGCATTCGTTAGAAAAACTTTAATATTATTTTATCTGGAAGAGATAAAATGGTGGAATTACTTCCATTTTGTAGAAATTGAAACAGGCTTTTAGCAGAGCGCTTTATGAAGTCAGCTTGTATCCTTTCTGCCTAAATACACACAATAAAGTTCCGTATTCGTATGAATTTGCAGTTTATGTCGTCTTATTTGAGGCTGTTAGCGACATCTATTATGAAACAGGCTTTTAGCAGAGCGCTTTATAAAGTCAGCTTGTATCCTTACTGCCTAAATACACACAATAATGTTGCGTATTCATATGAATTTGCAGTTTATGTCGTCATATTTGGGGCTCTTCGAGACATCTCTGTTACGAAACAGGCGTTTAGCAAGCGCTTTATAAAATGTCAGCTTGTATCCTTACTGATATCTCGTCTCTCCTACTCAATGAACACAGTTTATTTATCTGAAGCATGCACAAACGTAACACTAGCCTCTGCTAGCAGTCTAAACACTGGAAGGTTTTTAGGCGTCACTCATTGCAGGAGCATTCCACACAGCTTATAGCTAAACAGAAGTATATCCTGAAACAGTCTCCAACATCACAGACATACTAAACCTATTTTTGAACCTAAAATGAAATATCAGAAGACAAAGAGAAATTCTCGCATTCAAGAAATAATTGAACGTTTTAATTTTCAGACAAATACTGCTTAAAAATAATATAAAAGGATTTGTTTGGCGTTTTTATTAGAATAATGACAGTAGAGTTATAGTACATTTTTGCACACGAAATTCTTCTGTCAGGAAGGTTGACGTAATATTTCTTCGAGACGAAATATAACACTCTGCCTGCGATACCACACTACACAAAGCTCCTTTATGACTAGTCCAGTTTGTTTTCATTTCCTCTGGAGCTAACTACACATTAGAAAAATTTCAGATTCATGAACCATAAACATTGAGCTGTAGCATCTGAACTACAAGTCTCTGTGTGAACCACACTTTCTCCTCGAGGGTGTCTGGAGTTTGTTTGGTTTTGTTTCTCACTAACGCTAACTACACAGTAGGAAACTTGTGTGAATCACTACGCCTATGTCTAGCTCATCCGTATGATATAAAACTCTCGTACAAGTGAATCGCGCTTTCACCAAGCGGTTGTTTTCAGTCGACTGAAAGCACACGACGTTCTGCAGTGCAAAACAAGTTACGTAACTTCCCAATGCTTCCAGAGCAGATTGATAAAGCCTCTTCAATGTTACAGCCTGAGTTCCTTCCTGGGGTAAATTAGTCGGAGCGTGAAGCAAACCAAAGATTTCATCTAACGCGGAATGTGGAGGTATACACGTTCCCTACATGTTTTTAAAGCTGTGGGAGCTATCCCCCGCGGTCCTGGGCAGGAAAGGACGACTGACGGTTTAAAGGGCCCTGGCAACTATAGGAACCGCACGGCCCCTAAAGGTTAATATTTCTGTACCACTGAGTCACTTTTGGTAACAAAATTAGATGCTTGATATGGTGCTGTATGCCACAGAATCTTAAGTACTCAATAAAACTTTCACGGGCTAGCAGCCATGTCAGGTGGTTGAACTGCTAGTAAACTAATGTTTCGAGAACAGACATGGTTCCTGAAGTATTGGCTTACTTGCCGTTCAAGTACATGACACAGCTGCTACCCCCAGAAAGTTTTACTGAATTCAGTCACCGTGAAAGCTTTAGATCATATAAGCTTCTTGCTGCAGTATATTTCTATTACTTACTGTTCTGATGAAGTGAAAACAATTATGAATTATTATAACTCCCAGTTCCAAATCAATCTGTCCCTTTTCTAGCATATCATGCACTTCTTTAAATCCATCAAGACGCTGATTGAAATCAGGCTGCTCTACCCACTTTGCATCAAAAGCATTAAGCTTAGATATGAGCTGTGCACTAGCAAATAAGTGAGCCTTCTGTTCTTCACTGCAACACTTTGCAATTGTTACCAGCAGCTTGTTCAAAAGCTTTCTTGGTCCTGGAGTACTCACTGCACCAAACAATGGTGCCAAAGACCTGAAATACATGCATTAAATGTAACACGTTTCTGCTTTAAATAAGTGTTTATCTACAGAAAACTTTAACCACAACATGTATAACTTTTAATTCTTTCAAATATAAAGCAAAAGGGTACACTATATGATAGGAAGAACAACATATAACAAACATGTTCCTAACAGAAGATTCAAGTCTTCTGGGATGTTATGCCATGTTGATTGATAGTTACCCACGTGCCACCATCTTCAGGGTCAAGCAGTCCAAAACTCTTCTAGGACTGCTTGACCCTGAGGATGAAGATCCTACAATCCTTAAAATGTCAGTAACTATTCACCAGTCAACATCACATGACATCACAGAATATGAATTTTCAGTAACATGACAGTGAAATAATAAAATCTTGCATGTTCCTACTTGTGCAATTTGATGTCATTTTGCAGCTAGTGATCAACTTATGAATGACGTTCTCTGCCAGCTTTTCTTACTTTTCCCACCCCTAACCCACCTACTCATGTTACCTGCAGCTACCTCAGGAAATCACTCCATGTGCAACCTCTGACTTATTGTTTCTATAAATCAGTGTCTCAGACTTAGAACTCTAAATTATGGTTTGGCTTGAGTAAACTGTATACCAGAGTCCTTGCAACTGATGTGTTGTGTTTAGTTTAATATGTATTTTGGTCATTTGTTTCTTCAGTTTCTGGCAATGCCATGCAAGCATTTTATTTTGTTTGTAAAGAGTGTGGGCCTTCCTTGATTCGCTTCTCAGTATTATGTTGATATTGAGTGGGGTATTTTTATTTCTGTGTTTGTGTTATCTGTGTGTTCTGACAGAATAACTATGAGTACAGTAGAACCCTGTTAAGAAGTCTTTCAAGGGACCAGAGGAGTAGGGACTCCTTAAGCGGGAAGACTTATTAAGAGGGAAGCTTATTAAAAGCAATAGGATTTTGGGACTTTAAAAATCAGCCTTCTTACAGGGGAACACTTCTTATGTGGGGACTTCTTATCCGGGTTCTACTGTATTTGACAACTGTTATCTCTGATTTATTTTATAAAAAACTTATTTGTTTTTCTTCAATTCTTGGATCTCCTCTGACATAATTTGTTAGAGATACTTCCCCCACCACTACAGCTTCTACGTGTTGCTTTTCATGTTGCAAATTGTATACCGTTGACATATACGGAAAAGGTGGCCTTCTCATAATCACTGGTGAATATTAACATTCATTAAGTGATGTGACAACTGTCCAAAATTGTCATAGTATTCAAGCAATCAGAGATATATTCTGATTAATAACAACTAGCAAAGCAAGGCCTATCAAAATAACAGGGTATAGTTATTACAAGACTAAGGTTATAAATCATTACAGCTGCTAGTAATAAAACTAATGACATCCTTGAATTCTAAAAGGTTCTGACGATGGTATATAACATTGTGAACCACTTGTTTTTTGGACTTTGCCCATCGTCTTTAATGTGAATAATATATAAAATGTAAAATATAAGAATATGAAAAATATAAAATTCACTACGTTTCGGAAGATGGCTCTTTGGAAGATGGATCTATGATGATGATCTTCTTTGTGAATTGATGACCTCAGTGCTGACAATGGGGATCCAGATGGGAGAAAGCAACAGCAGGTACAGAAAATACAAGGAATCGGCTCATATGGCATGTTTGATCAACCCAATTAGCCAACCCAGCTTGGACATTTCTCCCATCTGGATCCCCGTTGTCAGCACTGAGGTCATCAATTCACAAAGAAGATCATCATCATATTAATTTCTGCCCCCTTACACTACACATTGTTTCCAAGCACTTGATTTGATACAAAGAATGTTGGTCTTCCTGTCTATCTTGAATTTGTCTGTTACAGCTTGCAATAATTTTCTAATGATTATGTATTTGTTATCTTCCTCAGACACATTCTGACATCAGGTAGTCTTACAACTGTGATTCCCCTGACTGAGTTGTCCAGTGATTGAGACTAGCTTAATCAATAGGACCCACCTGAGTAGGCATCGCCTGAAGGTGGAAAAACAGCCATCTTCCGAAATGTAGTGAATTTTAGATTGTTTAGATTTTTATATTTTATATTTTATTCACATTAAAGGTGATGGACAAAGTCCAAAAAACAAGTGGTTCATAATGACATCCTGTTAATACACACACACACACACATGCTGTATACAATTCTCCCTTGTGCAAACTATTTCATTCAGCCTACTTTCTTTCTTTACGTAAAAATTAGCTTCATGACATGACCACTTTGTGTGTGTGTGTGTGTGTGTGTGTGTGTGTGTGTGAATGTGTTCCAGTTTCAAACTTTTGAACAATCTGGCAAATTTTCAAAACATTTGGTATGAAAGTTATATCACAGAAGACCACATCAATGTAATTTTTATTTCTTGCAGTTAGCAATAACAAGAAGAAGGAAACTCAAGCCTTGTGAGGTAGATAACGACATCAGTGTCACTTAATTTTGGGTCCTGAAATAATGTATGGTATAATTCATTCATTCTGTAGTCTGTCTTACGACAGGTCCGTAGCCTCTTCCAAAGCGAGTTCTCCATTGAGTTCTCTTTTCCTTAAGGTCATCCAGTAGCTGCTTATGTCTTCTCCCTCATCTTTCCGTCATTTCTATCCTTCCTTCTAACTTTCCTTCAATCGCATGTTTCAGAAGGCAGATTCTACGCAAGATGTGACCAATCCAGTTAGCCTTTCTTCTTTTTATTGTATGTAAGATATTCCTCTCTTTGACTCTGTGTAATACTTCTTCATTTCTCACGCGATCGGTCCAACTGATCTTCTCCATTCTTCTCCAGCACCACATTTCAAAACTTTCCAGATACTTCTGATCCATTTTCTGAAGTGTCCACGTTTCAGCACCATAAAAAGCTATGCTCCAAATGTAGCCCTTTACTAGTTTCTTCCTTAAATTTAAGTCCAGTTTGCTGGTAAAAAGATTCTTCTTGTTGAATGCTGCTTTTGCCATTGCAATTCTGGATTTAATTTCACGTGTACACCTTGCATCATTTGTTATCATGCTGCCTAAATAATTGAAATATTCCACATTCTCCAATTGTTTTTGATCTATCATAATTTTCATTGGGGATGGTTGCCTTGAGATTTTCATTACCTTAGTTTTTTCCACATTCATTTCCATTCCAGAGCATCTTCCAATTTCAATTAGTCTATCAACCATGCCCTGTAGCACGTTTTCTTCCCTAGCCAGTAACACAAGGTCATCTGCACATTTCACAGTGTGAATTACTTGTCCTCCTATTTTGCAGTCTCCAAACCCTTCAACAGATTCCTTGGTAAGGTACTCACTGTATAAGTTGAACAGAATCGGTGACAAGCAGCAACCTTGTCTAACTCCTCTTCCAATCTTCACACTTCTCGTCTCCCCTTGGTCCAGTCGTATTTTGACACTCTGTTCCATGTACCATTTGCTGATCAATCTTCTTTCGCGCCAGTCTATCCCAATTCCCTTTAGGATCTGCATTAATTTGGTCCAGTTGACATGGTCAAATGCCTTCTTCCAGTCTATGAAGCAAGCACACAATTCCTCATCTATGACCAAGGTTCGTTCTGATATTATTCTCAGCATCCCAATTGCATCCCTAGTTCGTTTTCCTCCCCTAAATCCAAACTGATCTTCTCCAAGTGCATCCTCTGTCTTCCTTTCAATCCTTCTTCTAAGTATCCTCGCTACTATCTTTGCTGCATGCATGATGATGCTGTTGTGCGATGGTCGCTGCATTTTGTAGCTTTGGGCTTCTTCTTTAAGGCAATCATTGTAACTTCAATGAAATCTCTGGGCCACTCTCCAGTTACATATATGCTGTTGATCAGCTGTGTCATTAGTCTGAGACTATCTTCTCCCAACAATTTGAGTACATCTCCAGGTACATCATCATCTCCTGTAGCCTTCTTATCCCGTATCTCCTTGATAGCTTTTTCCACTTCACTTTGCAAAATATAAGGACCTTTCTCGTCTTCATCTACTTCAGCTTAAGGTTCTACTTCAGCTTAAGGTTCTACTTCAGCTTCAGGTTCGACTTCCAGGTGTTCTGGTCGATTAGCTCGATCGTAGAGCTCTGCGATGTGGTATGGAATGTGTATGGTATAAGACCTTTGAAAAATATGCAACTTTCATGAACGTAATTCTTTGTAGGGTGTAAAATCATGTAATGGCCATGAACTACTGGAGCTATGTGAAACTTAGTATACACACAGATCATAAACATGCTTACACATACTTATGAAATACAGTTTGTAAGTTAATAATTCCAAACACAGCAATGGTGTGAAACCTTGCTGTTATATCTCACAAACTGAAAATAAATACAATCTAATTAAAAAACATTCTTCACAAAAATGAAATAAATTAACAGTAATAACAGTGCCAGATCTTATCAACTAGAAATCTATGCAACAGGAAAATAGGCTTTATCACTTCTGCTAGAAACACTGTCTTTAATTTTTAAATCGATCAGAAATGTTCTCAGAACTTAATCAGGAGTATGTTCAAATGTGCTGCATCCTAGGCAGTCACACATAAACACCATTCATGCCTCTTACAGTTTCAGGAAGGAAGACATATACCACTAGTTCTCATCTAATGTGACATACAGAACTACTACATCCAATTACCTAATGTGTTTTTCTGGTTGCGTAACATATCTGAACAAGTTATCTAACGTGGTGATAAGATGAGAAGCTGTTTCCTCTCCACCATGTGTCTTCTTTCCAAGCAGTGGCAGCAGCAGGCATAACAATGTGTCGCTTGTTGATGCATCCCAAACCAGTTCTGTGGCTCTAGAAAGAATCACCAGATCTCGAGGGCCTAAACTCTTGTGCTTCCCTGAACCTAATTTGTGTTCTAGGTATTCCAGGATGGCAGGAATATGTGGCAGAAGCAAACAGCTGCCATAGTTCAGATTCTCACGTACTGTACAGCAACATTGAAACAGAGATTAAGTTGGCAAGAAGTTTGAAGTTTTCACAGCTACAACCATAAAATAAAAGAACTACACAAGTAACGGAAATTTCAATCAGACCTAGCACAACAGTAATAGAACTAGTCACAATAATGTGAAATATTAGATATAATAATTCTCACCATCAAATCAGGGCAGTACTCAGAAATCACATTATTATACAAAAAAAAAATGTATTACTACTGTACTAAGGGCAACATGTGCTTACTGCAGGCAAGGACGCAGCAAATGTGGATCACACATTTCAAACTGCCTTGAATAATGATCCACAGAATACCTCATGAGGAAAGACTACATTCATAACAGTATTTGTTGAAGCCTTCTACTGTCACATGATCTCCTTGCATACATGCAAACCTGTTAATGAAGAAGTCATGGACAGTTGTTAATCTGAATCTGTCTAAGAAGATTTCTGTTGGCTGACGATTCAGCTGAGACCATCTTCTCCCAACAATTTGAGTACATCCCCAGGTACATCATCATCTCCTGCAGCCTTCTTATCCCTCATCTCCTTGATAGCTTTTTCCACTTCACTTTGCAAAATATAAGGGCCTTTCTCATCTTCATCTACTTCATCTTCAGGTTTGACTTCCAGATGTTCTGGTCGATTAGCTCGATCATAGAGCTCTGTGATATACTTCTCTCAAATTTGCAGTACTCGTCTCTGATCAATAATCATATTCCCTTGAGAGTCTTCGATGCCAATGTTTTGTATCCCATGGATTTCTTTCCAACCTAGTTCTTTGTCTTCATGTACATTAGATCATAACGTCCTGTTCTTTGAAATTCTATGATCTCGTCGCATATGCTCTCCATATATTCCTTCTTCGCGTTGTCCATCGCTCTTTTCAATTCGTTCCTCAGTCTTCTGTAGTTCTTCCTTCCTTCTTTGTTGTTGACATTCTTCCATTTCCTTCGTTCATCCATTTTACTTATCATCTCCAGTGTAATCCATGGCTTTCTTGCTTTCCTCTCGACTTTTCCAACCAAATCACTCATAGTATCTAACACACATTTCTTAATATTGTTCCACTGCACTTCCATATTCCCTCTTTCACATTTGATTGCACCAAGTTTTTCTTCTAGTCTATCGTGTACTACCTGTTGCTGAGCATATAGCTTCTCCAGAACCCATCTTGGTTTTCTCTTGTGGAACCTTATGTTCTTCTTCAGTCTGGTGCAGACCGTTGCAACCAGTAAATTGTGGTCAGAGTCGATATCTGCTCCAGGCATTGTCTGCACATCCTTCACACTGTTCCTGAATCGCTGTTTCACTAGTACATAGTCCAATTGATATCTACTCCTATCCCCTGGTGATTTCCATGTGTACAATCTTCTTTTAGGTTTTTTGAACCATGTGTTTTTATAACAAGTCCGTTTCTTTCACAGAAGTCAGTAAGCATTTGACCTCTCTGATTCCTCCTTCCCAGTCCATATGGTCCAACAGTGTTGTCATGCGCTTAGTCTCCAACCACACTGTTCCAATCTCCCATTATAATTGTATTTGTAGTGCCCTTTCCATCCTCTTCAAGAATTTCTTCAATTACGGTATATCATACAAATCTTCCACTTCGTCATCTTCATAGTCTGATGTTGGCATGTACACTTGCACTATCAAAATACTTACCGGTTCTGCCTTCAACTTAACAGCAATGAGTCTGTCACTTATACACACTCTTCTTAACAACACTTTTCACTACGCTTTTATGCACTACTATTGCTACGCCTCTTACAGCCCTGTCACCCCCGGAATAATATACTGTATAATCACCACTTCTTATTTCACCTTGACCCTTCCACCGCACTTCACTAACACCTAGCACAGTCACTGTGTTCTTCTGCATCTCTTTCTTCAAATTTTTGAGTTTTCCTCCTTGATTCAAGGTCCTTACGTTCCAAGTGCCTATCTTGTAGCTTTGATGTTCCTTCTGCGTCTTCTTCTTTTGTCTGTAGTCCTTATTACCGCGTGGTGTCTCCCCTAGAAACACTCCCCCCCGGAGATCCGAATGGGGGAGTAGTTTACCTCCGGAATGTTTTGTCTCCAGAGGAAGCATCTCGCATTTGGCATTTGTCTCTGTTTCTGGAAGAGACTATCCAGGAAAGTAATAATGTGGTAGTTTTTCCATTTGCTTTCCACATTGCAGTACAGCAGCTGTTCAGTCCACTCTGGTCACGCCTGTTGCTACACGATCATGAACCATCTTGAGCATCATTTGCTCTGTGCTTCAAGTCGCTACTGATGTCCTGCTTCCGGCATCAGGGAGTTTTTATTGGATTTCCCATCTCCTAGGCATCTCTCTTCGTCTGGTTCCTACCCTCTTGATCTGTCTGGCTTGGGAGACCTTTCTGGTAGCAATGCTACTGCTGGCTTAGCTCTTCAGGGTCACTGGAACTCACAAGCCCCTCTACTACGGCAAGGTGGAGATACCAACAAAGGGGCCAGGTATGATAGCAGTAACAAACATTTACCTATAAGAACTACAGATACTGTCTCATAATCTGGAAAATTTGACAATCTGGCAACCTTTCCAGCCTGTGGGTGATGGATTCAAGGAATTCTACTGTTTATAGCATCAAATAACAGGACAATTAACAAATAATTATCTGGAAATGATGTGGAAGGAAGCCGCAAGGAAGAAAGTTGAAGTATTATTCCAGAGTTTTCATTGAGGGACTAAGGTTAGCCATAAAAACCTTAGTCAGAATAGCATGTCCCTGGGCCAAGTTTGAACCTGGAACCTCCCAAATGTGAAATATCTATTACAAAATGTGTCACAATTCTGAATCATGTTTCTCATTTTGTGCCAACATATTAAACTACATAAATATGAACAACATATGTTTATGTGATCCGTGGTTTGTCAAGCAGTTGGAAGGTTGGCAGCCATACTTGTATGTAGAGAGGGGGAAGTGTAGTAGCCAATATGGAGAGAATACAGTTCACTTAGTTTGTTGTGATGGTTTTTATTTACATGGTTCCTGGACTAGTGCTACCAGTTGTAGACATAATTTTGGTCCCCACAAGCCGGATCTACATGGAGGATTTATGGACAATTATTTGGTTGATTGTAACGGTGGAGAACAGAGTAGTGCGTATATGTGTAGTTACAGACAAAGGAAGTGCGTCAGCCATTCACGTGGTCGTTAACATTGTATGTATTCGTTTGTGAGACAAGTACCATCCCATACCATATCATCCTATGTTCACAATGGAGGAAAGTGTTAAAAGATTGATAAAAAGCCGGGGAATTGTCAAGGGGGCATTCACTAGGCTAGAAAATTATGTAAAATCATGGGAAGATGACATTGATGCTGGTCAACTGGAAGTTAGATTAACTTTACTACAGGACAATTGGAACAAATTTAATGAGATACAGGATGAGTTAGACTTGTTAGAAGAGAATGTTACTAGTGATCAGGAAAGGACTGAAATAGAAAATAGATATTGTTTTTTGTTGAGTTTCATACAAGGAAAGTTGAAGGTTGTTCAATCTAGACAAAGTAATGTTGTGACAACAGAACCAGTAATTCAAGTGAAACTTCCACAGTTGTCTTTGCCACATTTCAATGGACATGTAAGTGAGTGGATTACCTTTAAGGAGACATTTTTGTCACTTGTGGGAAATAATACCACAATTCCAAAAGTACAAAAATTTCATTATTTGTTATCAGCTGTTAATGGAGATGCCAAGAGAGTAATTCAGCACATTCCTTTAAATGAAGATGGCTATGATATTGCATGGAGTTTGCTAACTGAAAGGTACCAGAATGAAAAACTTATTGTCAACACTCACATTGATAACATTATGAAGCAACCCACAATTGTGACTGAAAATGTTGTTCAGCTTAGACAATTGATCGATATTACAAAAAGTAATTTGAAGGCATTAGATAGTATGGATCAACAAACAAATACATGGGATTCAATGATAATTTACATTGTAGTTCAGAAGTTAGACAACAAAACAAAAAGAGAATGGGAATTATTTAGTTCAAGTAAGCAGTTACCCAAACTAAATCAGTTGTATGATTTTTTGGAAACTAGATGTCATGCTCTAGAGGCAGCTAGTAGGAAACAAGAGGCTAAACCTCAAGGACCTGTTAAGTCACAAGGCAATAAACCTAACGTACATAGTTATGTAACAACAAGAGAACTGTGCATTATGTGCAATGGGGAACATACTATCCATCATTGCAATCAGTTCAAACAACTGGCAGTTGATGACAGATATAAATTTGTGAAGAAAAATAAGTTATGTTTAAATTGCTTTGGCAACAATCATTATGTAAACCAGTGCAAGTCAAAGGGCTGCAAGAACTGCGACAAATTTCATCATACATTGTTGCATCAACAAGTGGACTCAGCTCAAATGAGTTATTTCACAATGAAAGGTGCAGTATCACCTCATATATTATTAGCTACAGCACAAGTATGGGTGAAGGGTAATACTGGTAGACTGCACAAATGTTATGCTTTACTTGATAGTTGTTCTCAATTAAATTTTATCACAGCCTCATGTTGCAATCGCTTAGGACTTAAGCAAACAAAGGCGGAGGTGCCTGTCAAAGGAATTAGTAACGCAGTAGCTACTACAACACATATGGCATCTGTTGAAATTCATTCCAATGTAACTGAGTACAAGACTAATTTGACATGTTTAGTCCTACCTCAAGTCACAGGAAAAATGCCATCCATGTGCATTGATGCATCTCAGTGGAGAATTCCAAATAACATACAGTTAGCAGACGATAATTTCAATAAACCTCATGATGTGGATCTCCTGTTAGGTGCGGAAATATTTTTTGACGTTTTGCAAGATGGTAAATATCAATGTCAAGGTTTGCCAATGTTGCAGAATACGAGGTTAGGGTATATAGTATCAGGAACAGTGCCTGCAGTTGATGTTAAGGGTCGAGGAAACTCAGGACAACATGCCTTTTTTACTTACACTGATCCACTGCATAGCCAGCTAGAGAAATTTTGGACTGTGGAAAATCTTAATCATAAGGTACTGACCGTGGAAGAGAAGGAATGTGAAAGGCAATTTCAAGAAACCACTGTGAGACTAGAAGATGGAAGATACCAAGTTAGACTACCCATTCGAAAGGATCATGGAACTTTGGGAAATTCATATGACACTGCGCTAAGAAGGTTGCATCAATTAGAAGGGAGACTAGATAGACAACCACAACTTAGGGAAGATTACAACAAGTTTATGGATGAGTACTTGCATCTTAATCATATGTCAGTAATACAAGAAACGGAAGCAGCAGAAGTAGTAATTAGGGATTTTTACGTCGACGACCTGATTAGTGGCACAGGGAACGTAGATGACGCCCTTCAATTACAAGGAAAACTAAGAGAGATGTTAACCAAGGGCGGGTTTTGGCTAAGGAAATGGACGTCAAATCATCCAGCGCTCTTAGAGAAAATTCCTGTTGCTGAGAGAGAGTCAAAGTTTCCGTTGGAATTTAATTTGGATGATACTGTAAAGACTTTAGGGTTGTTATGGAATCCTAAATCTGACAAGTTTACGTTTTGTCTGCAATTGAAGCAACACACAGAAATTACCAAAAGAGCTGTACTATCAACAATTGCTTCGATATTCGATCCATTAGGTTTATTGGGTCCAATAACTGTAAAATGCAAAATGTTAATGCAAAAACTATGGCTGGAGAAGTTAGAGTGGGATGATATCCTTCCAACGTACCTTCAGGAGGAATGGCATAGCATAGAAAGTAAGTTGTATGTCATAAATGGTATTGAAATTGAAAGATTAGTGACGTGTTTAGAACCTGTTCAAGAATGTGAATTACATGGATTTGCAGATGCTAGTGAGTTGGCATATGGTTGTTGTGTCTATCTCAGAACGAAGGATAACCAAGGGAAAGTAACAGTAAAATTGCTTTCTTCAAAATCCAGAGTTGCACCACTGAAACAGTTGTCTATTCCAAGACTTGAATTATGTGCAGCACTTATTTTGGCACAAACAGTACAAGTCACAGTGAAGGCGCTGAAAATAAATTCTTTGAAAATGATGTTATGGACAGACTCAACGGTAGTTTTAACATGGCTACAATCTAGACCATCACGATGGAAGCCATTTGTTGGACACAGAGTTTCAGAAATTCAAGAATTAACGAAAATAACAGACTGGAATCATATAAGTACAAAGGATAATCCTTCTGATCTTATATCACGAGGTACAGAACCTATGACTTTGAAACATTCTAGATTATGGTGGTACGGGCCTGAATGGATCAACAAGGAAATTTATGAATGGCCTGTTCAATGGTCAAGTAAGGAGACAGAAGAAATCAAGACCGAAGAGAGAAAATGTACAAAGGAAGGAGTTGCTCCAATTACATTAGTTTGTCAACTGGGTGCTGAGGAGTTACACTCAAGATATTCATCATGGTTGAAGTTGAGAAGAACTGTAGCATTCTGTATTAGATTCATCAATAATTGTAAGAAACCCAACGACAAGAGAACAGGTGTTCTAACAGTAAAGGAACTAGATGAGGCAACAATAACTCTGCTGAGAGAAGCTCAAGTTAATGATTACTCACAAGAAATAGAAGACATAAGGAAGAATGGTGTTGTGTCAAGGGGAAGTTTCTTGAAGACTCTGAATCCATTCCTCGATGAGAAGCAGTTGCTCAGGGTGGGCGGTCGCTTGGAAAGGTCGTTATTGGAATTTGAACAAAAACATCCAGTGATACTACCTCCCAAACATAATGTAACAAGACTCATACTTGAAGAGATGCATAGAAAGAATTTACATGCCACTGGTCAGTTGTTGTTAACACTAGTCAGGCAGAGATATTGGATAACCAACTCAAGAAATGTGATAAGGAAGATTGTGCACAAATGTCTGACATGTTCCAGAATGAAAGCACTCACATCAAACCAATTAATGGGACAGCTTCCAGCACCTCGTGTCACAATTTCACATCCATTCACAAATACAGGAGTTGATTATGGTGGACCATTCCTTATTAAACAAGGTTTGACCAAAAGCAAAATAAAACTCAAATGTTACATCGCTTTATTTGTGTGCCTAGCTACAAAGGCTATTCATATTGAATTAGTAACAGATTTAACATCACAAGCATTTATTGCTGCATTGAGAAGGTTTACAGCAAGGAGAGGATTGTGTACTAACATCTACAGTGATAATGGTACGACCTTTGTCGGAGCAAATAGAGAGTTGAAGGAGCTTCTTACTGCTGCCAAGTTCAAGGAAGATCTTCAAGATTATAGTTCACAAAGCGGAATAAACTTACATTTCATACCCCCTACTTCACCTCATATGGGCGGCTTATGGGAAGCAGGAATAAAATCTGCAAAGTATCACATGAGGAGAGTAGTAGGACTTACTTGTTTGACTTATGAAGAGTTTTACACAGTGCTATGTCAGATCGAAGCTTGTCTGAATTCCCGTCCTCTTATAGCTCTTTCTAACGATCCTGACAATATTGATGTATTAACCCCTGGTCATTTCCTAATTGGGACTTCCTTGCTATCAATTCCCAATTCCAATTTGATAGACCAAAACCTTAGGTACTTGTCTAGGTGGAAATTGGTGCAGCAAATGACCCAACAGTTCTGGAAAAGGTGGTCCATGGAATATTTGAACCAGTTACAGCAGCGGCATAAGTGGAAGGACATCCAACCTAACATGACGATTGGAACGGTTGTGCTCATCAAGGAAGAAAATCTTCCTCCCTTACTGTGGCAAAAGGGAGTAGTGACCGAAGTGCATCCGGGTAGTGACAATTTAATTCGAGTGGTTACTGTAAAAACTGTGAAGGGTTATTTTAAAAGACCTATTCAAAAACTTTGTGTTTTACCATGTAACGATTAATGGCTTGCAACTACTGTAATGTTTTTTGTTGTGGTAATTGGTTACAAGAACTTCAGGATTGGTTACTTATATCTATTTTAATAATTAATTGTATTAATTAGGTGGGCGGTATGTTTATGTGATCCGTGGTTTGTCAAGCAGTTGGAAGGTTGGCAGCCATACTTGTATGTAGAGAGGGGGAAGTGTAGTAGCCAATATGGAGAGAATACAGTTCACTTAGTTTGTTGTGATGGTTTTTATTTACATGGTTCCTGGACTAGTGCTACCAGTTGTAGACAACATATATATAAATTGAATTACTTACATGACAGTCTTGCAACAGCCTCTGAGTCAACTTGCAATTTTGGTTGAACTGGTATATCTGGAGCCACATCAGTGTCTTCTGTCATTTCTTCTTGGTGATCCTGCAGTGTCAACAACCTTTCCACTAATTCCATAACAACAGTAGTAACTGTTCGATGGGTTTGTGTACGAAGTAGAAGATTCATAATATATGGCAGTGGACTTAGACCCTTGTTGCCATCAGCATGTTTTGCCAAAAGTACAAAATACCTGAAATGGAAATTCCTATTTATAGGATTTATAATTCCTAATGAGTTATTCATTACTGTAATACAGATTTTTGGGTTGAACCCTACAATGCCAGCCTCCGAGCAATGTACAGACATAATTACTCACATACTGCTGCCCTCTGTGCACAGTATGGTTGTGAGTTAATTTTAGGGTACTTTGAAAAACTTCCATCCTGGGCAGTAGTTTAAATTTAAACCCCAGCATCACTAAAGTGCTAAATAAATAAATACAATGTTGACTCAAATTCAAGAGTAAATAAATATAGTGACATCTAGCTACCCAGCCATGCTTTTATGTCTATGTTATGATATCAGTGTCTCACATTACATAGCACTGTACTGTACTAACGAATTGGAAAAGATTTGGAAGGAAACAGTGGTAGCCTAAATAAGGTATTATCCTGACATTTGCCTGGGCAGACATAGCAATGGCAGAGAATGCCTCAGACAGAATAGTCAAGCATCCTAGTCAAGATTCAAACCAACAACCTCCCAAATACAAGTCCAGAGGACTACCACTATACCAACCTCATCAACAGTGTTATATTTATATTATAACATTTTCAATAACATCAAACTTCCTTCTTGTTATGGAAAACAACAGTTACATAAACAAAACTAATATTCTTAGGGTGAGACATCACACCGTGATGCAGTCTATTAGTTCATTTTTCAAAAATAATATTCTGGAACTTCATGGCAGACAAACATGTAACCTAAACAAGACTACAGGAGGGACTTGCGAACATTAACATGTAGCAACATGTAAATACCTTGGATGTTTGCTCCACACCAGGAACAGTTTCAGCAATGCTGTAGGGCTGTGTATTCCTTCCACTGGCAGCTTCTCCAACCATGGCCACACCAATATTCGAAAAACTGTATCCACTTCAACTTCACTCCAAGCATAATTGTCAAAATGTTCAAAGAAATGTGCTGCTATTCCCTGGCATGAATTTCGTAATGTGAGTAAGGTTGTCAGGTACCCAGGATGTACCATATCTCTGCATGCAAGTGCACCTTGCACAATGGCAGAAATACAGAACAAAACTCTCAAAAGATAAGGCAGCAACCTCTGCCCCATCAGTCGGCCAAATTTTTCCAGTATAACACCCAGAAGATTCAGAGAGCTCTGCAAACGTTTTGGTGGAATTATGTGTTCTATATCCATTGATTCAAGAATTGAATCTACCATAGTTGCAGGATCATCTGTGAAACCAAACAAAACACAATTGCAGCCTGTGTGAAATTTAGGTAAAATTAACCCTTTCCCAGGCAGCAGGGGCTTTTAAATGCCACCAGTGCTCTGGCAGGCTTTTTAAAGAAAATTAATAAAAAATGCAGGCAATCTAAATTTATTTTTTTACATCAATGCAATTAAATATTTACATTTTTTAAGGAAATGTCAGAATATCTGTCCAGAGTAATATTAAATTTTTGTGTACCTGTTTAGTAATTTTTGTGTGGTATTCACCAAAAACACAGGGTTTTACAAAATGCCATACTGCCAATTGAACACATAACACTGGTTTCATTTCTTGATTCATGTGCTGAGCAAACTCTACATTTTGTCATGGCTGCACGTTTATTTTTTTTCACCTGGTGGAACAAAAATTGTTTTATGAATCCTGAAGATGGTCAGCTGGATCAGTCACTAGTGGTCATTTACGTGGTGGTAGTGTTGATGTTTCGGCTAGTGATTCATCTTCTTCATCATATCATCATCATCATTCGTCACATGTTAGGCCTTAATAGACCTGTTTCGGCCTCCCTTCATAGGTCTTCGCAGTCATTTTCATTCATCTGGTCTATAATTCAGCATTAACTTTGGCATCCTGTTGTTGTTCATTCTTGTTACATGTTATAGCCAATTTGATTTGTATCTTCTTAGTTTCTCGTCAGCTGGTTCTACTTTCAACTCTTCCAAAATTTTTCATTCCTTTTGTGGTCAAAAAGTGTGTATCCCACTGTTCTTCTGAAAAACTCTATCTCAATTTATGTCAATCACTTTTTATCCTTTTGCCTGAGGGTCCAAATTTTGCTTCCACATAGAAGAATGGGGAGAGCCAGTGCATTATATACTTTTATCCTTGAAGATTTCTGGACCAAAGTTGGCTTAAAAGTGTTGTTTAGAATTCCCAGTATTTGAGCAAATTTTGTTATTTTTTGTTGAGTATCTTTTTTGTTTTCATAGGAAATTTCACAACCGAGATATTTAAAATTCTTTACTTGTTGTAAACTTTTGTTATCCACAACGATTTTACATCTTACTGGGTCCTATCCTAAAAATGCCATCGTCTCAGATTATTCTGGTGCTATTTCCATTCCAAAATTTTTTGCTATGTTTTGCAATGTAAATATTCCTCTCTGTAAACTATCCTCTAAATCAGTATTATAACCTGATCGTCTGCAAAATGAAGAGTGTTTATTTTTGTAGTGGTTGATAAAGTAACACCTTTTGTGTAAATCTGATTCCATTGTACTATAATTTCATTCATGCAAATGTTGAATAATGTCAGTGATAAACGGCAGCCTTATCTGACTCCGTGATTAATTGTATGTTCTTCTGATGATTGTTTATCTTTACCTTTATTTTGTTTCCAGAATCAATATCTATTAAACTCTTTAACAAAAAATTGGGAATATTTTGCTTTGTAATATTTCAAACAATTTGTCTCTTTTAACTTTGTAAAAGGCTTTCACATAATCAAGAAATGCTGAGTTTTTAAATTAAACTCTCTTCTTTTTTCTACGTGTAATTTCATACTAAACAATGGATCAATGCAAGCTCTGCCGTTTTAGAATCCATTCTGGCATTCCAAAAGGAACTGTTCTGCTTGTGCTTTCAATCTTTCATTTAAAACTTTTCTATATAGTTCAAAACATGCATTAACTAGGCTAATTCCTCTATAGTTTTCCACCTTTTGTTTATCACCTTTCTTGTATATAGGTAAAACAATAATGTTTTTCTATTCTTCCAGTACTTCTCCCATCACATAAATGTTATTACAAAAAAAGCAACAGTCTCTCATGAAATGAGTCTCCTGCATATTTATATAGTTCAGAATTCAGGTTCTCTTCACTAAGCGATTTTCCATTTTTTTTGTTTTTTTAGTGCTTCTTTCAATTCTTCCATTGTTACAATTTTGTCATCTACATTTTCTATATTCCAAAACTTTTCTTGAAGAGAGTTATTAGTCTATAATTCCTTACAATAATGTAAAATTGTTTCTTTACTTGGACCAGGTTTATAGTTGCTAATTCTGTAATACCTTTGTTCATGTGTTTTAGTAGTTTAAAAGTGTTGGGTTTTATTTTGTGTATGTCAAATTCTAAGTGTGATATGGATTGTTCCCAGAATTTTCCATAAAGTTTTCTGATTTCTCTTTTGGTGATGGCTCTTCTGCACCTATATTCAATCTCTTTGTCTATGGTCTTTGTTTGAAGCTACTTCTTACATGCTAAATTTTTCTGTTGTATAATTAATTTTATTTCATCATCCCATATTTTTAATTTTTTCTTTTGTGTAAATGCTTTGTACTTTCCCACACTTTCATCTGCTGCCTGTGAAATTATGGTTTTGATGTTCCTCCATTCAAAAACAATATTGCTGCTTTCTGGAATTTCTTGTAGTTTCTGTTGAATTCTTTGTTTGTATAGCCATGGTATACTTCCATCATTCAGTAACCTAATTTTATAGTGAAGTATATCTTCTTTGTGTGCAGTGTTCTTGGGCAGATGTAAGCATTCTGGCGGAAATCTTAATTTAGCCAAAGTCAAAAAGTGATCTGAGCCAATATCACATCCTCTGTAAACTTTCGCGTCTAGGAATAGTTCTAGCAGCTACCTGTTTGCGATGAAATAGTCTATAATTGTTTTGGAATTACGAGCTGACCATGTGCATGTATGTATATTTTTGTGTTTACAGAATGAGTTCATTATTTTCATGTTGTTATATGTGGCAAAATCTCTTTTTTCCCAATCCATTTGTTATTTGTAACTGGTTCTCCATAATTGCCTACAATATTATGGATTTCAGCATTTCCTACTCTACCGTTCAGGTCTCCTGAGAGTAAAATGTAATCATTTTTGTTAGTTTTGTTTAAAATATTTTGTAACTGGTCATAAAAGATTTCATTTTCTTCAACTCTTCCTTCTTCTGGGGCATAGAGTTCAAAAAATGATAATTTCCCTCTTCCAATATTTAGTTTTACCTCAATTATTCTTTCACTCCAGTATATGTAGTTTATAATTATGTTTCTAATTGATTTATGAATCCAAATCATTACACCCACTTGTGCTCATGTACTTCTGTTGCCACCACAATATATTACTATGTAATTATTTGATTCCATTGTACCCTTCAATATTTTTTATTTTGTAATTGCTGCTATTTTAATTTGTTTCTCATTTGACTCATCTTCTGTGCTATTATTCTTGCCTTCTCCCTCTCAACACAATCAAGTATCAAGTCCTAGAAAGCACAGTCCTTGCACTTTTGATTTGGGTTTATAGTGTATTTTTTGAACAATATGAACTATTTAGGGCAGCCATTTGTAGCAAAAATAACATAAATCCTTCAGTCCATTTTATGGGTCTGCTACATGGGCAATAGTGCACTATTTGGTCTGCCATATCCACGCCTCTCATAAATTTATTATAGCCATCAATTATTTCTGGCATCATGTTTTCACCCTTCTGGTTTTACTTTCTGTCTCCACAATCTTTGGTGTGTGGAGGGTTGAAATAAGCTTTACATCCCACTTATCCACCTATATTTTTAACAGAACTTGGCATTTAACTAAGTAAGTGTACTTCTTTTTTCAAATATTTTATTTTTTCCTTCACTTTCTTCACTTAAAGTGATGTTGAAACATTATGCCCTTAGATACCTTCCTGTGGGAATAAGGGAAGCATTATGTTTACATAATTTCTGTGCATGACATCGCAACCCTTTGTGCAAGGACAATCAAAGTCATCCGAAGTGTGGCGAAAGAAATGTTGACTTGTACGTGGGCAGAACTGGTCTATCAGCTTGATGTGTCCAGGGCCACTAGAGGCTCTAATGCTGAGGTGGACTAAAGTACACAAGTAGTTTTTCAGTGAAGGAACAATTTTGCAAGACTGTATATTTCTATCTGATTTGGTTATCATGTAATAAATTTTTAACATACATGAATAGAACTTTTGTGAACACACTGTATCAGAGGTTTAGGGTTATAAACAATCTTTTAGTCATGTACAGATAAGATTTCACAGACCTATGTTGAGTCATTGAGTTGCAGAAGCAGTAAAACCACAGTTGAATGTAAATCAGGTACATGAAAGAGCTGAAACTACGAATGTATGATATCATTCACTAGTCTATAGAACCAAATCAGGCAGCTGTCTAAATAAGGAGTCATGTTCAAGGTTAAACATTCCTCAATGTGTAGTAAACATTTTGTAATCATATGTTCTGTCATTGCAGGGAGGCAGCTAGCAGAGCAATCCCATGCAGCAAAGCATTAAAACATGCCAATGCCAGGGAAAGGGTAGAATTGCCTCAGCACTAAATCAGCACCAGGGAAAGAATTAAAAATGCCCTACCCTTTCCATTAGTTTAAATTGACACACCAAAAAAAATTTGATGTATAGCACCACACACTAGCATTTTATTTAGAACAGGCAAACAGTTAAAGAAACAAGGAAAGAAGGTGTGAAATGGATTCAACTGGACCCTGACAGAGTCCCTGGCAGACACAGAGAAATACATCTTAGGTTTCCATAAACAGACAATAAATTTCTTGACCAGAAACAAAGCCTCCAAGTTTCACAAGTACTCTGATCCATGGAGTCACACATTTCACAGCAGTTATAGTTCAGTTGTTCCATGCTGTGTAAATTCTATTTACCGCTAGGTCATCAGAACCATCTGCTACCATCCGTGATCTTGGACACTTACTCTGGTAAGCACTCCTTCAATCCCAGTACAAGCTTTGGGGTTTTAACAATAATGCTGCTGAAGATTCATCTTCTGGGATGTTATGCCACATCAATTCATAAATAGTTACTGACATTTCAAACGATCATAGTGCCCTCATCTTCATGATCAAGAAATCCGGGACCATAATTATTTACCAGCTGGCAAGGCATAACATCGAGGAAGACTTGCATCTCCACATATACTTCTGATTGGACGATAAAGTTACAAAACTCCTCGTCAACTGTCTTTATTCACAGACTAACAGCCATCAGGAACTTCTGGGACATGGCATTATACACAGTAGGAAGGGTGTTCAGAAAGTAATGTCTCCATGTTTGTACTTGTATTCTACACCTTATTCTTCCATGTAGTCTCATTCTCATTCAAAACAAGGCCATCAGCACTGAACAAGTTTTTCAAACCTGCTGTAGAAATTTTCAAGTTGTCTTCAAAACCATTTTCCTGTAGCAATTTGAACTTCATCATCACATGTCAAAAGAAATCCTCTGAGACGTTTCGTGAGAGTTGCAAACAACCAGAACTCAGATGCTGCCAAATCTGGGCTGTAGGGAGGGTGTGGGACAACTTCATATCCAGTGTTCTCTAGTGTGGTGTCTGGAGTAACCCTAACCTGCAATAATCTCATTTATATCAACTAAACCACATTTAACTTTTCTGCTATGGCTCTCTGAAAGTTTGTTGATTTGCTTGAGTAATTTCATTGACATTTTGCCTGTTCAAATCCTGAGTTGCTGCGACAGGCCTTCAAAATTACGGCTGGTCATTCAGGTCCAGCTTTCCATCACTATCCCTTGATTTTCTTGCCCAGTGATGCACAGTACTTATGTTTATATTATCTTCACCATAAAAAGCCAATAATTGCACGTGAATTCTGATGGGGTTTCATTTTCGTGCATCACTAACTCAATAACTGCTCACTGTTTGATGTTCTTCGACATAGTTGAAAAAGAGTAATCTATTTTGAAACAAATACAATGCAAAACACTATGTTTACCCAGCCATACCCCAAGGCAAACTAAAGCTCAAGGAACAACAAACAAGTTGGGACAAGTTCCACTTCAGGCTCACACCACTTGCATGAGATACCTTTGTAGAGGCATTACTTTCCAAAAGCCCAGTGCATTTAGTTCTATATTCAGTGAAAAGGCAGTCAAGAGGTCCATTACATTTCATTGAAACAATTTAACTTCTACTCTTAATAATGTCTGTAAATTAGATGATCAGCTATTTTTTAAACTATGTGTCATATACAACATACCTTTAATAAGTTTTGCATATATTTTGAAAGCCATCTCAACAAAAAGAAACATCTCACTCTCGTGACAGCCAGCAAGGAATCGTAACACCAGAGAGCATCGTAGCTGCCCTGATGCTGCTGATTTAACACCTGTTCTTGTCAACATTTTGCTGAACAAAATCCTACAAGCAGAAGTACATCGTGCTTTGAATACATATATCTTCAGGAAGAATAACCGGCTATTACAAAGATCATGAAAGAGTGCCATGCAAACAAAAAAAGAATTATGTCCTTACCTCATGACAAATGGCATCAATTCTGTGCGATGTTCCGTTTGAATTAATTCACTTTCTTTGTCAATTCGAAATATTGTCAGTTCTGTCTTAAAAGTTTTATCATCAATCAAACTGTATAAATGTTCTCTGTAAGTAATGAGATGTTTACATGAACAAATGTCACACATTACATAAACTAAACATATATTCTGTAAAAAAAAGTTCACATTTCAGTTATGGACAAAAGACAAAGTCCCATTATCTACATGAATAAACTAATCACTGATATTAGCAGGAGTCTTAAGATGTACAGAACTATAATTTTGCATGTTGTTTCTTATGGGTGTGAAACTTGGTCTCTCACACTGAGGGAGGAACATAGGCTGAGGGTGTTCGAGAACAGGGTGCTGAGGGGGATATGTGGGCCTAAGAAGGACAAGGTAACAGGGGAGTGGAGAAGACTACATAATGAGGAGCTTCATGATCTGTATTCCTCACAAAATATTATTTGGGTAATAAAATCAAGAATGAAATGGGCAGGGTATGTGGCACATATGGGAGACAAGGCAGGTACATACAGGGTTTTGGTGGGGACACCTGAGGTAATGGAAGACCTACGCTTTGATAGGAGGATAACATTAAAATGGATCTTCAAGAAGTGGGATGGGAGGCATGGACCACATTGATCTGACTCAGAACAGGGACAGGTGGCATGCACTTGTGAATGCAGTAATGAACCTTCTGGTTCTATAAAATGTGGCGAATTTCTTGACTTGCTGCGGACCTGTTAGCTTCTCAGGAAGGACTCTGCTGCATGGGGTTAGTTAGTTAGTTAGTTAGTTAGTCAGTTATTAGCAGGATTCAACCTCATTCAACCCCAATCAGAAAATAAAATTTGCTACTCTGCAGCACCATTTACCAGTTTAAAACTACTGCTAAAATTTCTACTATTACAGATGACCAAAATCTAAAGATTATTTTTAAAAAGCTTCAAAATTTTTAATACTACCATGTTGGTGCCTTTCATTATGCAAAAGTTTGGTCAAATAATTTAAAATACAGTGAACATAATGTTGCATTGTAACCAATGTGTTTATATGGTATCCAGTTCATTAACGTAACATTCTCATATACAGAAGAAAACTTACTAATGCAGCAGTCAAACTGATCAGTGTGGTTAGGCTCTATAC
The DNA here is from genome assembly GCA_021186555.1 of Reticulitermes speratus. Taxonomy (NCBI): domain Eukaryota; kingdom Metazoa; phylum Arthropoda; class Insecta; order Blattodea; family Rhinotermitidae; genus Reticulitermes; species Reticulitermes speratus. The sequence goes on along the minus strand of JAJKFL010000007.1, from coordinate 17,039,973 downwards.
ATTTTGTGACAAAGGTGCCTAAGAACTGTTCTACTGTAGAAAAAAAAAATCACAGTTCTCCACCTCATTACATCAACTACAGCCCAAACAATACTTCTACATGTAAGATCCGAGTTTCTCACAGTGGTGCCGATGAAGATTCTAGTCCCCTGGGATGTTATGCCATGCTGAGTGGAAGTACTTACTGATGTTTTGAAGGAGTGTAGAACAGGCCAAGACTTGGACCACCTGACACTGCAGATGAAAGAACTATACTCCTTTAAAATGTCAGTTACTATTTATCAATGGATATGGTGTAACATCTCACAACACTTAAATCTTCAACTCTCTTATAGTTCTCCATACCATCAAAGTGATTAATAATTTAATTCACAAATGTGTAGCTTTGATGGAATTCAGATGAGACATCATGGAGATGAAATGCTAAATAACATTTATACAGGAACAAAATACCGATAAATGTAATTAAGTTTCCAAAACAACTTTACCTGTTATTGTATTACTGTTAAATACTTACAAAGCTTTCTTTTCCATATTACCTTACAAATGCCTATGACTATACCCAGCTAAGCTCTAGAGAAGAGATGCAGCCTGTTATGTCAGTGAGACTCCGGTATAAGTTAAACATTGTTTCAAGCATGGTAGTACTAGTCCTCTGTAGTCTCCTCAACAATAAATGAGAGCACAGTTATGGCTATGGCAGCAAAAAATCAGTCTTCAGGCATTATCAAAGTGTTCATATGGATAGATGGAAGAAGAGTACAGAGCTTGCTTTACTTGAGAACCAACAGTAATATCAAAGAATATGTCTATGCCTTTCTGCAGTGGTCCCCAGCCTACAGAACTTCAGTGGACCAAATCATACAGTGCCACTGAAGTAAAGTAATGACATACTTCTTCTAATCTGCAGAAGTTCAGAATTTTACATTTTACTCACAATCTCTTACATAAAAGTCTGCACCTGACCACATCCATAATACATGACAACAGATTTTCCATAAAAAGGAATTTGTCATGGTGATCTGCAGTGAGTACCATGACATCCAGGTGATCTATGGGGTGAAAAAGTCTAGAAACCGCGGTCTTATTGGATGCATGCATAAAAAAGTACTATAAGAAAATGATAACAGAAACACACAGAAGAACCTCACCTATAGGGTATCAAATATTTGGGCTTGTATGACACAAGACAATCAAGTGCCATCTTCTGAACTTCAGGATTCTTATGAGTTAAAAAGTCTAGATAAACTTTTTTCAGATCTGGTTCACGATATATGGAACGTGGATTCTTCATTTTACTGAAGATGTTCATATGTGCAAGTAAAGTCCTGCAACAATCAAGAATATACAGTTTAAAATTTCAGGTTTTAGTGAGTGTTCAGAATGTGGTCTTCCAGCTGTGATACTGTGTCATCTCATACATGGAAACCAACATTTAGGAGGAATATGCTGTTTCCATCTCCAGGGTCAAGGCGAGTAAATTGAGGATGCAGTCAGCTTATCTATGCTGGTTACAAGGAATGTGAGCAATAAACTCCACTCAGAAAACTGTAAACTGGACAATCACTGCCATAAAGACCTGAAAATTCAAATTTTCATAACTCAGTTTAATTATACTAGTAGATTTAAATTCCCACTAAATATCTAAGCTCAAAAAATCAGGACTGTCACTTCATCAAACGAAAATCAATGTCTTGACTTGAATCAAACAGCACTGCGCAACACTCTAAACACTGATTTCTAGAGGTAGTATCATTTACCTCTCTATTACTCATACCTACATTCGTACCATGGATATTAACAGCCAACAGCAATTATGTTTTCTTTACAGCACAGAACATAATACAGCATATATATAGAAAGGACAAAATACATATTACCCTGTTACAATAAGTCTAAAGTAATTTTAAAATTGCACCACTCTAAGTATAACTGCTTGACTAAATTCATTACAAGCTCTGATACACACATGCAAATATAGATTTGTATAAGAAAAAAGTGGCACTTAATCAGCAACTTTATAATGCCCACATCAAATGTGCAAATTACTGGCAGAACACCTGGTTTTGTATACAGACATCGTTAATTGAGAAAGTCAATAAATTGATCAACACATTATACGATAAACTTAACAAAAAAACTTGACATCTTACGTAACACAAAACACAAACAAATACACAGACAAAAAAGGGCATGATACACACACAACATTCTACACACGAATAAAGAGCATGTCCAACATTACTATCAACAAAGAAGAACAAAAGATCCTAAAACTAGGCCTAAATTACACATTTGAAAAACCCGTCAAACAGTTCCTACAAGATCTAATCATTGACACAGAAAATACTATCAAACATCTTGACGCCAAAGAACAAAATATATATCGCTTCCTTGCTTGCAAAAAACTTAAACAAATACAAAACACTAACCTACATAGCACATTACACAAAAGACAACTTTTCATCATAAAACAAATACGCACCAAACTAGCACAAAACAACCTCATTACCAAAAAAACAGACAAAGGAAAAACTATAGTGATAATGAACAAAAAAACTTACACGCAAAAAGTAGATTTCCTAAAAGAGAACCATTTTATACAAATGCATAAAGACCCTACTGAAAAATACCATAAACAAATAAAACAAACTCTCCAAACAAGTAATAAGCTAATTGATAAACAACATAAGAAATACCTCATACAAATAAAACCACAACCCCCAACTCTAAATGCACAAATTAAAATTCATAAAGACAATGAGCCTATCAGACCAGTAGTTAACAGTATTCATGCACCAACATAAAAGATAGCTAAATTTCTAAACAAGTGGCTTACGGACATGCTGCAACTACCCAACACCTACGTCACATACAATTGAACAAGCTTAGCACACGACCTGAATAATTTGCAGATTACAGAGTCCGACAGACTAACTACATTCGACATCAAAGATCTGTATGTATACATACCCATAAACGAAACCATAAACATTACGAAAGAACTACTAAAAAACAAAAATATTGACACCACCACAATAGACCAAACATGCAATCTTCTAAAAACCATACTACTACAAAACTATCTACAATTCAACAACAAATACTACCAACCCAACAAAGGAGTCACTATGGGATCTCCCATATCAGGGTTAATAGCAGAAATTTTCCTACACCACCATGAACAACACATCTTAAAGAATATTTTAGACAGCAAAATGATCCGTTTATATCACAGATACGTAGATGATACACTAATAATCTATTATAACACCAAGAACAATATAGTAGAAATCACAATATTATATGAACCAACACAAACTCCTACAATTCAAGCCAACAGACGAAATAAACAACACTATAAACTTCCTCGACCTCTCGATCACCAGAAAACACAATAAACTAGTAATGAACACATACAGAAAACCTACAACTACGGACACAACCATACACTATAATTCAAACCACCCCATCGAACATAAAATGATTTCTGCTCAATAGACTACACCAACTACCGATCACACAAAAACATAAAGAACAAGAAATAAATATGATTTATCAAATAGCCAATATGAACAGATACCCTACATCAACCATCGACAAACTAAACACAAAAATCATCAATAAAAACCAAAACAAAACACAAAGCAATCCACAAACACAACAAATCAATAAAAAATGGATAACCTTTGAATATCATAGCCCTATAATCAGGAAAATCACCAATATCATCAGGAATACCAACCTACATATTACATTTTGAGTTACCAAACAACACAATGACTCCTACAAACCTACAATAGAAATCAACACACCTATACCAACAGTGGCATATATAGCGGGAGGTGCAATACATGTAATATGCATTATGTGTGTCAGACAGGACGTAATCTGAGACGCTATACAGAATATCATAGATATATAAAAACCAATGACCCCAAATCAGCCTACGCATTACACATCCTAAATAACAGACATGAATACGGCCCGATACATTCAACCATGACATTACTCAAAACATGCAAAAAAGGTTGGAGAATGAATGCCATGGAAAACTTCTACATGCAGAAACATCAGTATGATGGTACACTTATGCAGGAACAAATACTAAACGAAGAAAACCCCCTCTTCAGGATCATTATATCCACACACCTTAACGTGCATGAGCAAAACAGGACACTCCAAACACAACCACAGACAGGGCACTCAGTCACAACCACAACAAGACACTAGCAACAACAGGTAAGCCAGACTACAACACAAGATATTCTCATAACATCATACCCTTACAAATTCTAATATCTATGTTATTACAGGACACGGATGTCAACATCTAATAAAAGAAACCATCTGCCAGCAATTTCAACAATTTTTAACAATATCAACAACCTTAATGTTTTAACTACTATCAACCAGATACTGTTTTATATCTACAACCTAAAGCATCATACCTCAAGCTTTTAACGCAAGACGAACACAACCTGCATTTGAGAGTGAACAGAAGCTACAAAAACCAAAAACGTTGTGATGACGTGTGATAATACCAAATGAACCAGTGCCAGTGAAGTGGACCTACTAGTGTACCCCTGATGATGGCTGGACCACAGCCAAAACATATGTAGGGTAAGAGTGTAACAGGAATACAAAAAGTGCATTTGTTGGTTATAATACTGCTAATTTAATCCAAATGCACGGTAAAAATAACGTAAAAATAGACACAGTACTTACACAAATATTGGCTTTGCACATGGATGAACAAATCCCAGGCATCCAGTCACCCAGGTGGCTAAATTTTGTATGCTGCCCCCTAGTATTTTCACAACTGCAATTTTTTCCTTACATGCAAAAATGTGTACCACTTCACAAGAACCAAACAGAAAGTGCCAATCAGGTTAACAGGTCACTTCAGAATTGCAAGTTGAGTATGCAAATTGCTTCGTGTCACTCTTCTGACACCTAGAATTTCGAAGTCGCTACCAGATTCTCTCTTATGTTCTTGTGTATTGTGTTCTTCAGTCACTGCTTAGCAGAACGCCATGCCTAATCACAGTACACACTTCTGTATGATGAAAGAAGCATCAAAAAGCATCAATGATGATAAAGAAAAAGATGACTGTGACAGTAATGGCAAACCTGATTAATTTCAATGCTGCACTTCAATTTTGGACACAATATTTCTTGTAATAGTGTTCAGCCAATACAGTGAAACCTCTATCCATCGTTCCCGTTACCGTCGTTGGCCCGCATGTATCGTCTGCCTTATTTGGTCCCGAAATTAGCCCCATATAAATAACACTATTTTTTCCCGCCTCCATTGTTCCTCGAACTGTCATTTTCCCGCACCAATAGTTGAAAAATCACGGTCCTGACGCAACATTTTCCTGCACTGATAGTTTTTTTTTTTTAATTTGAAGCGACGGTTTAGTTCGCTGTGCGTGCATTGCTTTCTTAGTGCCACCTGGATTGCCTCCATCAAAAAGTATGGAGTGCATTCTGCACTCTTTGCTCTCCATCCTTTTCTTTGGACCAGATGAAGACTTAGCAACTCTGTTGTGGACCTTTACTTCATTGCAAGTGGTTCTGTGCGTTCTGGTGTGCTTCATAGTTTCATACGTTACCCTGGTTTAATCATTTCCATCCTTTATTATCCTTTTCCTATAACATTTTATTTCTGTTATTAATTCATTCCTGTTTTTATTACTTCATTATATTTTATTCCTGCTATTTATTTTGAAATCCGTGGACCATGTCCCAACCTAAAAAGCAAGTGAGAACTCTGCACAAGCGATTGAAAATAGTAGAAGAGGTGGAGAAGAATCCTGGAGAGAAACGTGTCGACATTGCCAAACGCCTTGGGTTGGCTCCAAGCACACTAAACTCCATATTCGCAAAGAAGGACGAAATCCGAGAGCAGGCAGAAAAATGTGGTAATGCCAGTAAGAAGAGGAAAATAGGTAGGGAGTCGACATTCGCCGAGTTGGAAAGAGTACTCTTCTCGTGGTACCAGCAGGCAAGGGCGTCGAATATCCCAATTGATGGAACCATTCTTCGTAGAAAGGCGAAGATGATTGCAGCGCAGCTGAATATAGAAAATTTCACTGCATCCAACAGCTGGATAGCGAGGTTTAAGGACCGGCATGGCCTAGTATACAAGAAGTTAGTCGAAGAAAGTGCGGCAGTGGACAGCAAAAGCACGGAAGCGTGGCTGGAAAGACTGCCATCTTTGTTGGAGGGTTACGAAAAACATGATATTTACAACGCGGATGAGACGGGGCTCTTCTACAACGTGCTTCCTGATAGAACCTTGGCTCTCAAAGGAGAGTCTTGTCATGGAGGGAAAAACTGTAAAGACAGACTTACTGTTTTACTTTGTGTTAACAGTGATGGAACTGACAAACAAGTGCCGATTGTTATCGGAAAATCTCCGAAACCGCGATGTTTCAAGAATGTAAAAAAAATTACCCACCAAGTACCACGCGAACAATAAAGCGTGGATGACCACAGACTTTTTTTCTTCATTTCTGCTTTCATTAGACGCAAGTATGGGTGCACAAAACAGGAACATTCTCCTCTTTGTGGACAATTGTGCCACACATCCAAAGGATACATCGTTTCTAAGAAATGTAAAAGTCATACGGTACCCGGCAAATTGTACAAGTGTGCTCCAGCCCCTTGATTTAGGGGTAATAAAGTGTTATAAGCAGCTTTATAGAAAACGCCTCGTGCAAACAGCTGTTTGCTTAATGGATGCAGGCAAAGATACGAAAAAGAAGATAAACGTGTTGGAAGCTTTGCACTACACTGTGGCAGCCTTGCAAGAAGTAACCCAGCAGACAATCGAAAATTGTTTTCGGAAAGCTGGTTACGTGCAGGGACAATCTTCAGGCGATAGTGACGTCGTATTGACCAACGATGACGACGATTTCCGCCAAGACTGGGAACAGTTCAGTGGCATGAACAAAGATAAATTCAAGGACTACGTCTCTGTGGACAGTCACGTGGCAACCTGTGGTGTAGAAACAGTGCAGGAGCTGTGCGCAAGCCTCGTGGCGTCTGGGAGTGTGGAGCGGGAAGAAGGAGAAGAAGAAGCTGGCGAACCCGAAGTTGTGCCGAGCTTTGCTGAGACGCATGAAGCGCTGATGAAAGTAAAATCTTTCTTTTATGCGCACAGCACGAGTGACAGTGATCGTGAAAGTGTTCTAGGCCTTGAAAAATCGTACTTTGAATTGAGGAGGAGTAAAGTTTGCTCAAAACAAACGTCAATGAAAGATTTTCTCATCAAGAAGTAATAATTATCATTAAATTGTTCTTATCTATAATTTTTAATGGTTTCCCGGTACTATCATTTCCCGTATGTATCGTTCAAATTTTCCGGTCCCCTGAAATACAATGGATAGAGGTTTCACTGTATTTGCATACACATGTTATTATATGTGTGTGTGTGTATGTTACAGAAAGAGAGGGGGGGGGGGGGGGGCAAGTCATTGTTTATGTATGAACACCTTACTTTAACATTGCCCTTCCACTGGTATGTGATGATTTTGGAAATTTTATTTCCTTTTTCATGGCCATCAGTTCCACATCCTCCATTGCTTCTTCTGCCCCCATGGGCTCCACATCATCTCCTTCTTTCTCTTTCAAGGATACATTTCTGATCTTGATACTCCATGAATAAGCAATTTCAGAATTTGACTTGTAGTATTCCTGCCTTAAAAAGTAAACCAACACAAATGTATGAACTATGACAATACTTTATGTAATTCAATACAGTATTTTTAAAATAAATGTTTCCACATTTTTAAAACTCAAAGCTGGTTTTTACAAATGGATGTTTGCATATGGTCACAAATCAAAACACAAATTGCTAAGTTTCATCTTCCACAAATTAAACAAAAAATAAATGTTGTACAGTATTATCTTTTCCATGCATTGACCGAAAGACTAAAATTCGTGCATATGAATACAGTAGATGAAGAATAACAGTAGGTTACCTAATCACACAATGTCTGCACTGATAGTTGTGACCATGACGGAACGATGAAATGAAAGACAATAAAACACAAGTCTGGAGATGGAGAATAATATGCTAGATACCGTAATTAAGATTAGTTAGTAGTATAAGAACTTGAAGGTTTGATATTATTAAAACAGAGCTCTGCCTTTGACAAGAACATCAATTTTTCAGCAGAAGGAAACTACACTCAACATTCTTAAAGTGAGAAATAATTCTGAGGTAATCACAGACTGTCATACACCAAAAATATGACAGTATGAAGATGTCTCTTATTTTGAACTCACACTTTACAACATCTAATTATCTAAGCAGGACAACACTTACTCCAAAAATGTAAGAAATAATGCAGAGAGATCCCTGTTTTTTTTCTCACAAACATCAGGGAATTCAAGCATCGCTTTCCAGAGTAACAGACGATAGTTAATGTAATCTGGTTTGTTGTCGAGCTGATTCAGCGTTGAAAAGAAATCTAACAGAAAATCACCTAAAAGACAGAATACAATAAAATTATAACAGGGTAATTAAAAGATAAGTTTAAAGGTCTGTAATAATGGTGTGTTACTGAAGTGACACAATGGAAAAAGTCAAATATATATGTCACTACAAGGCCAATTGCAGTTCATTATTATAAGAGAAGAAAAATTTATTATTTGATACTGTACACAATGCCTCTAAAGTCTGCTACCTAATCTTTCACCTCCTCTGGTTCATATATATCAAGACTATAAAAATTCCTAAACATTTCCTTGACCAGAATCTTTGAACAATGTGTTAAAATAACAAAATATGTACTCCTGGAGAGTAAATGGAAAAGGTGGGTTCCCTCAATATCTGTCATAAACCATTTCAAGACAACTAACCTGAATTCTACTTCAAGGTTTAGAGCATATCATGCAGTAAACACATTCTGCCCAGGTTATAAAACAAATCAGTTAATGTTGTACACAAAAATAATTGTCATTTGTTTTCAGATCCATAGAAAATGCATAAATGTATTCTGTGGGCAGAATGTAGAATTTTTAGTGTTAAATCTGGCAGTACATATGGTAGCCACTAGGCTTTAAAAAGGTTAATTAGCTCCTCACAAGTGCAACATATAAGGAGTAATAATTATAAACTATAATAATTCATTCAAAGGAAGACATAAACTGAGCACTACACTCAATTTATGCATGAATGAACACCAATAAAGGCTAGCTTAACAATGATGACAACATGAAAACGAATACAAGAAGCAAATTGGAAAGTTGACAGCTATTGAGGTCCCACTGGAATTACTGTCACTTCTATTATAATTGAGGAGGAATGAAGATAAGGGAATAGGCACAATAAAATCTCCAGCCCAAAAAAGTTCTTCAAAAAAACCTTTCAGACAGCAAATGCTGGGTGCAAGAATCATACTATAAATTCATGCTACCTAAAACCAGCTCTCTAAAGAACATAAATAATCTGACACGTACGTAAAATGAATTTTACTAATGGAAGTTACGCTGTATATGTTACAATAATCTTTCAGGGAGACTAGCTGGATACAAAAAGGTGCTACTTTTTCAATAGCTGGACCTCGGACCACATGAGGTAAAAGAAACTGGACATGCTGAAGTTCCTGCAGCAGCATGTCCTGATAACTACAGGCAAAGAAGTCAAGATACGTGTATAAAGGTAGTTACATTTTAATGACAGTAAGGGCACTGTCTCTTGATTAAAACCTTTGATCTGCTGTGCAGTCAAATGCAGTTTCTCTGCAAACACCTCCCAAAACTCTGTTACGTTCATCCCTCGAGCATATGATGCTATAAGTTTGCTTGTTGGCTCCCACAGCAACTGAAAGTTTATGTACAAGTTTCCAAGCAGGAAATACATTGGAACCTACAACAAAACAAACATTTTTAGGGTTCAAAAGGAATGTAAGTTCTCTTCACAGCTACATTTCTGTCTGTCTGCTGATTCAACTAAAACTTCAATATGATTAATATTATTGATACAAATTGACCAGTTTTCATATCCAAATCACCACTAAACTTATATTTTTTTTAAAGTTCTATTATATGCATGAAAACCTGGTAACACAGGCAATTCAATAATTTCCAAATATTCCTCTATGGGCAGTATTTGGTGGCCCTGAGCATGGCAGCTGTAATGGAAGCATAACTGTATATTAAGTGCATCCACTGGGAGTTTACAGTCTGTTTTTCACCTGCAGTTCTACTCATTTCATTTCATAAAACAGTATTTAAGTTCCAACCTCCATCTTCTAAGTGTCCTCACACCTTCTCGAAATATTCCTTGACTCACAACAGAGTTAGTCTTCAAATATTAACAATTTCTCTTCTAAAACTACCTTCCATTCTCGCAAAGAAAGTGGACTGTCGTGCATTTTCTCTTCTGTTAATTCCCTGACTAATGGCGTCAGGATTACTTTAGCATACTGGTCAGAAGTTTTGTTTCTGGAGAACAAGAGCCCTTCATTTTGTGTGCACTCACCTTCATGCCAGAAGACTCTGACTGTAAGGTAACGTAAAGGAACTTCACAAACTGAACTGGGATTTTTGTAACACCAATATCTCTTACTTTGGCAGTTCATATTCCTACTTAGCCCTTAACAACCAGCTGACCTACATGCAGGATGCAAGTACAGATATGCCACAATAAACTCATTTTATATATTCAGGCTACAAGGATGCTTAAAGCATTTTTAAGACATGCTGCACAATATCTGCCCGATTTCCCACAAAATGTCGTTTATTTCATAAGTATCATTTTCTGTTCAAACAACATTCACGTTTTACATAAAGCATGCGCTAAAATATAAATACCCACCCCCATCATTTAAAAGTTAATGTAAACCAGACCTCATCTGAGAAAAACACAATTTTCATATTTTACTCTGGCCAACACTGAAACAGTCACTCAAAATTTTCCCACTGTTCTGTATATTGTTCTTCTACACAGCATTGTTGATGCAGGACACCCTTTACACAACTCTTGGTGACATTTTTTTTATGACGCACACTTTGTGAAAGTATTGCAAATTAACAAGTTTTGTTCCACTGAACAAATTTCACAAGCATGGTTAGAGACCACCTGAGGTTCATGTGTAATAAAAAATAACTTAACAAGTAAATGCCCTTACTGATGCTCGTTATCAGCAGCAATAAGAGAACCACAGTGTTGCTATCAAGCACTCACTACTAAGTTCATGTTTCCTACACTCAGAAACAGGATAGAACTACCTCTCTATATATCTGTTACAACTCTTTCTGAAACTTCTGTTTTTCACAGCTACCCATCTTACTTGAGGCAACAGAATTTATTTATTTATTTACATATCTTGTTTCATAGATTCATCAAATTTGCCTCACGGCTCTGAATATAAAACCCGTCAATGTGACACAATAGTATAAAGCAATAGAATACAACATAAGTACATCACCACTACAAAATACAACACAACATATATAATTTGTAATCTTGACTACTTAGCAATCGTGTCATATCATATGTACAAAACACTTATAATTAGATATGGTGAATTAATCAGCAGTCATGACAAGACATACACGTTCACATACATTAATCAATCGTCATATCTAGCCTCTAAAATCACTTTCCATTACACTATAAAACAATTATAGATGTGACATGAAATCCATTGTGCATTATCATTTTCTTGTAAATCATGGCTATAGTTTAAAAATTCATTTACAGAATAAAATGATTGGTCTAGTAATAAATTTTTCAGTTTTCTTATGAACTGATTTTGTTGTCCAAACAGTCAGCTATATGTTTAGGTAATTTGTTAAAGATTTTTATATTCATGTAATAAACACCTGATTGACATAATGACAAATTTGTTTATGGCACATGAAGACACACTCTATTTCTTGTAAATTTAGTGTGAATTATACTATTAAAAGTAAAATATTCCAAGTTATTAACTAAAAATTTCATCAGGGACAATATATATTGTGAAGGGACTGTCAATATTCTTAGATTCTTAAAAAATGGCTTGCTTGTGCTTCTCGGATTTATTCCCATCATTATTCTTATGATTTTCTTTTGTAGAAGAAAAACTTTATTAGTGTCCATCCAGTTACCCCAAAAGACCACTCCATATGTCACTATTGAATGAAAGTATGCGTAATATATCATCTTAAGTGCTTCAATATTGCTATAATGCTTCATGCATCTGATTGCGTAGCATGCACTGCTTAATTTTGGTAATATAAGCTGAATATGCGTTTTCCAGTTCATATGTTCATCAATTTCTAATCCAAGAAATTTAGTGTTTATTTCTTCCTGTGTCAGTTTGTCTTTATAAGGGATTTGGAAAGGAACATTATGTAAATAGTTTGAATTAAATTTCATTATTTTAGTTTTTTTTTAGATTTAAGGACAAACCATTTCTCATAAGCCAATTGTTTATGTAGTTCAATGCAATTATAGATTTTGTTTGAAGTTTCTGTATATTGGTACCAGACACTAGTACACTGGTATCAGCTGCATATAGTAGGAATTTAGAGTCAGTGTTTATTCCCAATGGTAAATCACTAAAGTATAATAAAAACAACAACGAACCCAGAACTGAACCTTGGGGTACCCCGCTTTTTATTGTTTCCCAAATAGAAAAGGTTTTACCAAGTTCATTATGCCATATTTCAACTCTTTGTCTTCTATTCTCCAAATAAGATTTAAACCATAGCATTACCATATCATGGATGCCATAATACAATAGCTTGTCCAAGAGAATACCATGATTCACACAATCGAAGGCCTCAGACAATTCACAGAAGATTCCTAGTATATGATTACGTTCATCTAAGGTCTTTAAGATATTTGTTAACGTATAAATTGCTGTCTCAGTCAAATAATTAAACCAACAAATGCACTACTTTGACCACTCTTATTGTAGCCTATGTCCCTTCAACCCTACACGTGTTTCGGAACTTTATAGTTCCATCTTCGGGGGTTACAATGTACTACTAAATTAAGCACATAAGCTGTCTCAGTATTACAATTCTTTCAAAAGCCAAATTGTTCAGGTGTTATAATTTTACTTACCTATAAATGTTGGCTTAATCTATTATACACCACTTTTTTCTAATATCTTTGAGAAAGTTGTTAATAATGAAATGGGTCTATAATTAGACACATCAGTTTTCTTCTCCTTTTTTATAAATAGACTTTACTATTGCAAATTTTAATCTATCAGGATAGATACCTTGATTAAGTGATGCATTACATATATGACTAATTGGTTTAATTAATTGCATTCATGCGATGTTTTAATATTCTAGGTGAGATACCTTCTTATCCTGTAGAAGTTTTAGGTTTGAATGATGTGAATATACTTTTTATCTCAATTTCAGTTGTTGGTATTAATTTCATTTTTAGTATATTATTTTTTACATTTGTCTAATACTTTAACAGTTTCTTTTTTGTCCAGAGTATTTGTTATTAATTTTTCTGCAGTTGTTATGAAGTGTTCATTTTAAAGGCATTTGCTATTTCCTTGGGATTAGTTATCTTTTTGTTTTCTATTTGAATTTTTGATGTTTCTTTTTTAATTACCTTCCATGTTGTCCATACTTCATTCTCTGATTTATTTATCAGGTCAAAATAAATAGTTTCTTTGCTTCTTTTATCACCTTACCTAGTATAATACTATATTTCTTACAAAATGCCTTTAACATACAATTATCTGATTTGTTTGCTAGTAAATATAGGCTCCGTTTGCGCTTGCATGATATCCTTATACCTTTTGTTATCCATTTATTTCTATTATCTTCATTATTTTTGTATATTACTGGAAAGCAATTTTCATAATTCACTAAAAAAGTGTTGAGGAATATATTAAATTTACTATTAACATTATCCTGTTTATAAATCTGCTCCCAATTTTCATTCTCTAGTGCTAACTGAAAGTTTTTTTTATTGTTTCCCCATTTATCTGTCTTCTTTATATTTACAAGCTTTATTTTGTGGCTTGTTTTGCAAGTTTTCCAGTATTAAAATTTGTCCATCATGATCAGAAAGACCATTCAAAGCTGAGTAAAGCTGAAACTTGCCATTTCTTCTTTTATCTAGAAACAAATTATCTATTAACGAAGCAGTGGTTGGTCCTATTCTAGTTGGGAAATCTATAACTTGTATTAGGTTATAGGTATTCAAAAACCTTTGAAGTTGTCCTTTCTTACAGTTATCACTATAATACCGGTAATCTATATTTATATCTCCACATATTATAAATTCAGATTTTGTGTGTTCCAAGTATTTCAATATAACCTCCAACCTGTCAATAAAATGATTTATATTCCCAACTGGAGCTCTGTAGAGGCACAATATACAGACTTTAGTAGTATTTATTTGTATTATTATAGCACAAGCTTAAAAAATTGTTTCTTTACACATACAATGTGTATATACATTTGACTACAAGGACTATATATCATATGAATTTTCATATGATATATAGTCCTTGACTAGTAAACAAACGCCTCCATTTTTATGTATTTTGCGAGAGAAACCTGCAGCCATTTTACATCCTAACACAGAAAAATCTGATAAATCACTGTCATCCATATGATGTTCACTTATACACACTATGTCTAGACTATTACATTCTTCAATTAGGAAAATTAATAACTCATCTTTTTTGCATTTTAAACTTCTTATACTTTGATGATACCCAGTGAGAGATTTAGTGTTTATGCTACTGCCAATTTTACTCCTATCAGGTCTCACATCCACAAAAAATCCATTACTTCTTCTAACCGGATTTTTTCTTAGTCTTTTACGTAGTTGAGTTAACAGCTCTGATTTTGCTTCATTGTGTTTTTTGGTAGTCATTATGCATGAATTATCATGCCCTACTAAGCTTATTGGGTTTACTGCTTTAATCTTCCACTGATCTCTTCTAATTCTCTTTGTTACACTATTGATTATTTTGTCCTTACCAGATTTCCTTGTATGAAATCCATGTCTTGTGTAATATTCCCTTGTTAGTTCCACACTTACCAGGGTCGTATGCTTGTATTTATTAGTGATTCTAACCAGTTTTCTGTTATATTTCCTTATTTCTTCATTAATAATTGAAAATTCACTTAGATAATGCCTACAAGGAACTTCCACAAACATAATGTTGGTATGCTGATTTTCTGTCAGGTATTTGCTTGATTGCAAGTGTAGAGTTATTCACAGCGATGTCATTAGTCCCTCCCCAAAATATAAGAATATCATCTTTAGTTAAACTGCTTATTTCATTCTGCACTGTTTCTGTTAGAATTGCAACTCCCGCACCAGGTTTTACATATCCCATCACTTCAAATTAATTTTGTAGTTTACCTTCTAATTTGCTGGCACTTCCCCTTGCATGGCTTTCCCCTATTAAAACAATCTTGTGTTTTCCTTTTAAATACTTTGTTATTTTACTACTGGCTTGATTTGATGTTATGGGTTGATTTCTTGTTTCTCGGTTAGTTGCTGTATTAAGAAACTTTGTTGTCTTACATACTTGTGTGGTTGCTACTGTAGGTATTTTATATGTATTACTATGTTCCATTTCCACAGAGCCGCTTTTCACTCCTGCCACTATTTCAGACCATGTTGGTTATAATATATTCACTTTTCTGCCATTAGTTTTCATTGCTGTAGCCTCCTGTGTGAGTTTCTTCACAAGGTCATTTATAACCTCTTTCACGTGAGGTCTGACGGCTATGTAACTTAATTCATACAACTCATAAATGTCCAATTCTATCTCCAAAATACTGTCACCATTTATTACAGTCTGTGGTAAGCATTCATCAAGGATGGACGTTTACTAGTTTGCTGCTGGCCTGCAGGTAACAAAACAGCTTGCTGTACAGGGGAAGGTCTTGGGCAGCTACAGTGTGCGACAGCGTGCTGTGCTTTCGGACATAACACCATAGGGCAGAGTTCCAATACTACTGTTATCCTGTTTTTGACGTTTATCAGCCTTCCCTATTTAAAAATAAATTTGAAATCTACTCTTAATGATGCAGTGAAATGCCACATTAGTTTTCACTAATAGTGGTTTTACTTTTGAAGAATAAGGTTGCTTTATCGGCCGCTCTGAACAATAAAAACCCATATTAAGTGTGAATCATTGTTATAAGTGCGTGGGTAACCATCATTTATATCTGTGAGGGTGCCAGTGTAGTGTCTGAGAATGTGACCTTGATCACTTATCAGAGTGATAAGTGTATGGCGCATTGTGCAGCGAGGTATGAGCGTGGGTGTTTACATCGAACAATACAATATTTTCAAACTAAGTGGATCAAACCACAATGGCAGAGGCAGTGGAGACAATATTGCAACACACAACCGGTGTCCAACAAGTCATGGTCCCCTTAACCTAATTTAAACCACAAACATCTAAAGAAGCTTGTTATGGAATGCATGGCAACAATGTATCATTGAAAACAATGATCTGAAAGGTATGGTTCATGATTTACAGGCCAAATTTAATTTGTTGGTGCAAAAAGAAAATTAAAAAAAACCGCCAAAAGCTACAGAAACAAAAAAGTCAGAAGTAAAGAAACCGCTTCCACCACCACCAATAAACCTAATAACAGGTAAAACCGGGCGAACGTATAACAACGTAGCCAAAACATTAAACAGAGCCAAACTACAATCTAAAGTGACAGTGCTAACTGGAGGAGTCTATAAAATCAATGTAACTAACGAAGAAGAATTTAGATGACTCAGGAATCAAGTAACAGAGGACGGATGGGAATACTATACGTTCGAAGACAAAAATATAAGACCTATAAAAGTAACGGCAAGGGGAATTGATCCAGAATGCCAACCTGAAGAGATCATTGAATTCTTGAAAACAGAACAATATGCAATCAAGGAGGCAACAAGTATGAGGGGGGGGGGGGGAAATTACACAAAAGAGGGAGATGAAGTAACCACTTTAAGACAACCCCTGTTCATGTTGACTTTTGAAAGAAGACAAAACATAGAGGATATTTACAAAATTGAAAATATCTTAAGACTAAAGGTAAGAATTGAGCCACTATGCAAAAGATCTACCTTAATTCCACAATGTAAAAGTGCCAAGGATTCGGACACACACGAAAATACTGTTACAAACAGGAAAGACGTGTAAAATGTGCCGAATGGCATTCAACATCTGAATGTAATAAAAGCGAGAAGAAAAACCAAAGTGCGTCAACTGCGGAGAAGCTCATCGGCAAGCTACCGAGGATGCCTAGTTGCCAAAAGGCTCCAAAAGCAAACAGAAGAGCAACACAAAAAGCCCGAACGTGCCCAAACCAAATGTCCCGACAGAAGCCACCCAGGAACAATCTGTCAAACCAAAACAGAAAACAGGGTTGAAACAAGTAACATTGGATAGAACTTTTGCCCAAGTAATTAAGGACAAAAAAACAAGAGCAGACTAAAGAAGCAAAGACAGATGCAACAATCCAAACGTACCCACGAAATAGAAGTGTTCCTTTGGGATCAGAAAATAGACATATGCCTGATCTCGGAAACACACCTGACAAAAGAATTTCATTCAAGAATAAATGGATACAAAATTTATCACACTATTCCCCCTGATAAAATTGGCAAGGGTGGATCAGCTGTGATAATAAAAGAAAACATTAAACACTACCAAGAGGCTAACTGGAAACCTGCCAGATGCAAGTTACTACTGTGAGTATTCAAGCCAATTCAAAGAATATAACAGTAGCAGCAATATATTGCCCGCCAAGATTTAAATTGGAAAAAGAAGACTACGTTAGACTTTTCCAAATGATGGAAATCACTTCGTAATTGGAGGCAATTAAGCTAAAAACACCTTTGGGGATCCCAGCTAAACACCCTAAAGGCAAAGAACTATATGAAGCAATTAAAGAAATGAACTGCGAGGTACAATCAACTGCCAAACCCACATATTGGCCTAGGATAAGAAGAAGATTCCAAGTTTGATTGACTTCTTTGTGCTAAAAGGAACATCACGAGTTACATTAGCATTGAAGAAAATTACAACCTGGCATCAGACCACACATGTATTGCCCTGACATTAAGCGAATCAGTGATAACTAAACAACGACCACCAACATTGACCAACAGATTGACTGATTGGCAAGGATTCAGAGAAGAACTTGATCAGAAGATCAAATTACAAGTACTACTAAAAACAACTGAACAGCTTGACAACGAAACTGAGCAATTTGTAGTCGACCTCCAACAAGCAGCGTGGAATAACACGCCCACGCTCAAAATGAAAACACCTGGCCTTAACTATCTTAGGGAAGTTAGGGAAATGGTTGCAGAAAAAAGAAAAGCAAGAAAAAGATGGCAGCAAACGAGATGTCCAGAGGACAAAAAGTTGAGCAACACACATTGCGAACAACTCAAACAAGAAATTCGCAAAATTAAAAATGAGTCTTACGAGATTCGTGAGTGACTTGTCTGAAGACAAAGAAATGGATTACTCACTCTGGAAAGCAACTAACTACTTGAAAAGGCCAAAAAATCACGTACCACCAATCTGTAAAGATGATGGTACATGGGCAAGAGATAATATACAAAAAGCAAAACTGTATGCAGAACATCTGGCTAACACCTTTCAGCCACATCTCAGACAAACAGCAGATGAATATTTCCCAAAAATAAATAATAAAAATAAGGCAAAAATAAAGCCAGTGACTCCGACAGAAGTCTTAAAGGAAATTGCCAAACACCTAAGCTCCAAGAAAGCCCCCGGTTATGACTTAATACAGTAAAACCTCTATGCATCTTTTGTCAGGGAAATGGAAAACAAAAACGATACACACGGGAAAACGATAGTACCGGGAAACCATTAAGAATTCTAGATAAGAACAATTTAATTATTATTATTACTTCTTGCTCAAAAAAGATTTCATTAACATTTGTTTTCTGCAAACTTTATGCCTCAATTCAAAGTATGATTTTTCAAGGCCTACAAAACTTTCACGAACACTGTCACTCGTGCTGTGCGCATAAAAGAATGATTTTACATTCGTCAGCGTTTCATGCGTCTCAGCAAAGCTCGGCACAACTTCGGGTTCGCCAGCTTCTTCTCCTCCTTCTTCTTCCACCTCCACACTCCCGGACGCCACGAGGCTCACGCACAGCTCCTGCACTGTCTCTACGCCACAGGTTGCCACGTGATTGTCCACAGAGACGTAGTCCTCGAATTTATCTTTGTTCATGCCGCTGAACTTTTCCCAGTCTTGGCGGAAATCGTCATCATCGATGGTCAATACGACGTCACTATCGCCTGAAGATTGTCCCTGCACGTAACCAGCTTTCCGAAAACAATTTTCGATTGTCTGCTGGGTTACTTGTTGTAAGGCTGCCACAGTGTAGTGCAAAGCTTCCAACACGTTTATCTTCTCTTTCGTATCTTTGCCTGCATCCATTAAGCAAACAGCTGTTTGCACGAGGCGTTTTCTATAAAGCTGCTTATAACACTTTATTACCCCTAAATCAAGGGGCTGGAGCACACTTGTACAATTTGCCGGGTACCGTATGACTTTTACCTTTCTTAGAAACGATGTATACTTTGGATGTGCGGCACAATTGTCCACAAAGAGGAGAATGTTCCTGTTTTGCGCACCCATACTTGCGTCTAATGAACGCAAAAATGAAGAAAAAAAGTCTGTGGTCATCCACGCTTTATTGTTTGCGTGGTATTTGGAGGGTAACTTTTTTATATTCTTGAAACATCGCGGTTTCGGAGATTTTCCGATTACAATCGCCACTTGTTTGTTACTTCCATCACTGATAACACAACGTAAAACAGTAACTTTTCCCGAGTCTTTCGAAGATCTTGTCTAAGAATATACATGCGGAAAACCAAAATGATAGAAATTAAGGCAATTTTCTCATTCCGGTATTTGGTTCAACATGCAGCAGGGAATCCAGGCAATACATCAATACATGCGCGCCCAGCGCACTAATTCATCGTTTCAAATTTAAAAAAAAACTATCCGTGTGGAAAAATGTTGCGTCAGGACCGCAATTTTTCAACTATCGATGCGATAAAACGACATTTCGAGGGGCGATGGAGGCGGGATAAAATAGTGTAATTTATATGGGGCTATTTTCGGGACCAAATAAGGCAGACGATATAAGAGGTGTGGTAGAAAAGTAATGAGACTGATTTTCTTTTAACCATGAATTTTATTCTTCTTACAAATAAAGGTTATCCCCTTGGGCAGCTACACAGCGACGGAGGCGTTGTTTCCATTGTTCGTAGCAGTGCTGGAAGGCTTCTGCTGGAATACCTTTCAGCTCGTCGGTTACGCTCTTCTGGATATTATCCAAAGTACCAAAATGGCGCCCTTTCAAGTGGTTTTTGAGCCGGGGGAATAAAAACAATTCACAGGGACTGAGATCCGGCGAATAGGGGGGCTGAGGAACCACAGGAATGCTTTTGTATGCCAAAAATTCATTGATGGAAACTGCCGTGTGACATGGGGCGTTGTCGTGGTGCAGCATCCAAGTGCGTGCAATGCCTGGTCGCACACGTGCCACCCTTTTCCTGAGTCTTTCAAGGGCTTCCCGATAACAATGTTTGATTGACAGTTTGTCCTGGTGTCACAAATTCCTTGTGGACGATCCCCTGACTGTCAAAAAAACAAATGAGCATCGACTTGATTTTGGATTTGCTCATTCTCGCTTTCTTGGGACGGGGAGAGTTTGCAGTGTGCCACTCCCGACTTTGGCGTTTTGTCTCGGGGTCATACTACAAAATCCATGATTCATCACCTGTGATAACGCGACTGAAGAATTCTGGCTCCCTCTCAAGGCGGTCCAGAAGATCAAGACACACATCCCTCCGATTGGCCTTCTGCTCAGTCGTGAGGTTCTTTGGAACCATCTTGGCGCACACTTTTCTCATGCCCAAATCCCGTGTTAAATTTTGATGGACGGTAAACCGGTTCAAATTTAACTCACTACTGATCATTCTCAACGTCAATCGACGATCTGACCTCACAAGAGACCTCACTCTTTCCACATTGTCGTCCGTTTTTGAGGTTGAAGGTCTTCCCGCACGAGATTCGTCTTCCACTTGTTCTCGGCCTTCTAAAAAGTACTTGTGCCATCTGAACACTTGTGCCCTGGTTAGGGAATGTTCTCCATAAGCCCTTTGTAACTTTTCATAAGCCACAGTAGCGGATTCACCAAGCTTCAATAAAATTTGATGGCACAACGTTGCTCAAACTTTTGCCGGTCCATTTTCGTAACGCACCTCACAAACACAACTTCACTTCAGACGCTCTCAACAATCGCGTAGCAACTGTAGCAAGTTCAAACTTGTACTGATTCTACGGCAGGGGTTAACCTAACTGCCATGTGAAGGGGGAGGCAGCAGCGTTGTCGGTTCATGCACAGCGTTGCCAGTCTCATTACTTTTCTACCACACCTCGTATGTGGGAAAACGAAGGTAACGGGAACGCAACGAGGTTCCACTGTAACTGGACAAATGATGAAAGAGCTACCATGAAAAGGAATCGTTAAAATCACCCACTTAAGTAATGCAGCGTTTCGATTGCGATACGTACCAATACAGTGGAAAGTGGCAGAAGTAATAATGATACCAAAACCTGGCAAACCACCAAACGAAAAGACCTCATATCGCCCAACATCGTTGCTGTATATTGTCTCCAAGATATTTGAGAAGCTGCTGTTTAAGCGTCTCAAACCAATTATCGAGGAGAAAAATCTGATCCCAAGCCACCAATTTGGGTTTAGAAACAGGCACTCAACAATTGACCAAATTCACCAAATAACCAATGTTTTTGAGAAGGCACTTGAAGAAAAACGAATCTGTTCCACAATATTCCTGGACGTAGCCCAGGCCTTTGACAAAGTATGGCACCGCGGACTAGAATACAAGATGGAAAGAGATTTGCCCAAACAACATAGCCAATTATTGAAAGCCTACATTTCAAACAGGCATTTTCGGGTTAAGCACAAAGACAGTTATTCCGAACTAAAAGAAATTTCGGCTGGCATTCCACAAGGCAGTGTATTAGGCCCAGTCCTATACCTGCTGTACACAAACGACATACCAGCTTGCAAAGAAGCAACCATTGCCACCTTTGCTGACGACACTGCTATCATTGCAGAAGGAGAGAGCATCGAAGAGGCAACGGGAAAACTACAATCTGCCATCGATAAAGTCAACATATGGACTAAAAGATGGCGCATCAAACTAAATGAAGCCAAATCGGTGCACGTTAATAGTACCAACAAAAAATTCAACTATTTGCCTGTGAGTATTAACCAGCAGATAATACCACATGAAAACAGTGCAAAATATCTAGGCATGACACTAGATGCTAAATTGCGTTGGAAAGTGCACGTCAAAAAGAAAAGAGAGGAACTTAAACAAAAGTTCAGAAAAATGTATTGGCTTCTCGCCAGACATTCCGAGTTGTCAATACGCAACAAAGTATTGCTCTATAAACAAGTCCTGAAACCGGTGTGGACATATGGTGCGCAACTTTGGGGTTGCACCAAGAAAAGTAACATAAAAATTATTCAAACATTTCAAAACAAAGTACTGAGGTGCATTGTCAATGCCCCTTAGTATATACGAAATCAGGACATCCACAAGGATTTCAAAATTGCTTCGGTCGATGAAGAGATTCAGCGAATTGCCAAGACGAGAGAAGACTGCATCAACATCAAAACATTGAGATGCTACAACTTCTCGACAATGCTGAACTAGTGCGACGGTTGGACAGACTAAAACCGTTCAAATTAGTTTAAGTGAAATGTGCCAAGTGACAGTTATCACAAGAATAATTGATTAAGTAATTCTGTGGAGTACTCCAATGGGAGTATGCCACCACACACAAGAAAAGTTGTTAGATGGGCATAGCCCAGTTACAATAGCCAATGTCGGCACAGGCGAAAAAAAAACATTTATTACACTATTTGGTTCTTCATGCTGTTTACTAATTTCATTGTATTTTGTTCTTGAGCACTTTATACTCACACTTAAAGTAGTAGCACTTTCCCCTACCAACCATGTTGTAGCTGCCACAACTGCTAGGCCATGTAAATCTATCTCAGTTCCACCCACTTAAGATCAATGATGTGCACATCTGAACACCTGCCGTCCTTCATGGCAAGTCAGTCGACTTTCCTCACCATCGACTGTCTTCATGTCATATGATCTGGCATGTCACTTGATCCCAGGACTTTTTATGTGGGTTAGGTGATGCAATCTCCCACTCACGAGACCAAATTCTAGCACAGTACAAGCCATTTCTTATGTAACTGTGACTCTAAAAGAATCTGTCATATAGCTTATCATTAAGTTAAGCTATCAACTCATTTGTAATAGTGTCTTTTGTGTATATGTTATATAGTGCAGCTGAGTAACAAAGGCTTACTACAGGCGTCCCCCACTTTTCGACGGTCCGCTCTTTCAACCCTTGTCAATTATAACCAGAACCCATACATTCCACGCATGGTCCGCTCTTTCGACCTATTTCATCATGTTTCCACGACCTTCCACACGCTTCTGCGACCACGTGCTGCTTATTCTCTCAATCGACTCGGTGCCATCTTTTCATTCAGTCTCTGTATAGAAGTCGTTCGCAGTGCTTTTGTTCATTTTACTATTAATTAATTCATGTGCTGCACAATTTTTAATGTGGAGAAAAAGCTGTTGGTCACCAGACTTCAAGAAGAACTAGACTCCTCATCTCAAAATATCTACCATATTTACCTAAATGTAAGATGACTTTGCACATTAAGATGACCCTGCTTCACAATCTTCGATTTTCAGTAAAATACCTACATAGAATGTGTTTGAATGTGTGATTATAAGGCAGCCCCCCCCCCCCCACTTTTTCAGATGATAAATTAGGAATAAATTCTTATCTTACATTCGAGATATGTAGCAGAAATTCCTCAATGCAGAATACTTACAAAAACCCTCTACTCCATGCCACAACCACAACACATACACAAGAAAAGTAAATGGTCCCGAAATCAGCAAAGACCATTTGTTAAATCCTTTCTGTGTGTTTATTTAAACAGACAGAGAGAGAAAGAGAAATGGCCAAACAGATACAAGCTGATTGCTTATTTAATTAGCACTTCAACACTTGGATATTTTAAGTATCCACCAGACCCTGATGAGCGGACAGAGGCACTCTACAAAGAACCATATTTCTGCTATGTATCGCCATAGCTTATCACCTATGGTACCATTAGTTTACTAATCCTTATCCTTTCATTACAAAAGACACTCTCACCTTACTGTATTCTGGGTGTTTTAATAAATGGGCATGAATGGCTGTGAATTCCAGTTTCTCAAGATGTTGCAGTTTCTTTCTGTACTCATGTACTCTAGGTTGAACCAATTCTGCAGACAGGCACAGATTGAAGACTGGCCAGCCAATAATTCCCACTGATCCATCTGACCCACGTGGTTGTTCAAATAATGAGAACACATGTAAAGTCAACAGTCGAACCTGTATACAGAAAACATAAGGACTGATAAATTTAAAATTAAAACACAGAACAGTGTATGAGTACACCAAAATGCTCTAACAATCTTGCACAAACATTAATTAAGATTTAATGTATGGGCATAGTTATTATTAGGGCACTTAATAAAGGCAGGGCAAACTGATTATATAAAAGAGAGCTAGCAAATCCTTCTAAAACATGAACATGTTCTACCAAAGTGAACGCTGGATTGTACATTTTGGAAGGGACCATTTCAAATAAACATAAAATCAAGGAAATAAAAAATGTATGTAGCTACTGAAATTAAATACACTAAATTAAAACTGGCATAATAATATGGCACACTAAAACAAATTCTCTGTCAGTACATCAATAGGCTCAAACCACTCATTAAAATATGTTACAGGTCTTATGCGAAAAATTTCAAACACTTGGTCTTTGATTAGGCAACTTCACTATTGCTGTCTATAAGTATGCTAGGCAACTGAACTGCATGAACATATGACTACAAGAGGCATAGTCGTGTGTCAAGTTTCTGGAAGTTCCCCAGCAATTGCTTCTGGGTGCATGGCTCCCCATATGCTGGCACAGTCAGGAAGCTACAGAACAGTAAGTGCACAAAAATACAATAGAGGATACAGGAAATTATAACTGACAATTATTTTTTCTCTGATATTCAATTTAAAAGGACAGCAAAGGGAAAATGCTCAGTTTGAATGCATAATTGAGGAGTTACGCAGAAACCACAAACGCACATTCCAAGAAAGTACAACACTGTTCTTATGGAAGTTTTGGTGGACTGATAAACACGAGCACAGAATCAAGTAAAATGTAGATTCAAGAACATGAGACCCAAGTTTCACTGTATTTGGGTATGACAGAAATGAAAATTATGCCTAGGATTACTTGGTTTCTGACCTCCATACACTGCTCAGTACTTCGAAGAAAATAAAGTTTTGGAAACTAAATCTGTTTATTTTGAGTTCCAAGTCAAAACCAACAAATGCACAAGATTAACAAGTATAAGATGTATTTTCAACCCCTACATGTTTCAGCAAATGAACTGCCATCCTCAGGGGGTAATAATCAAAGAACTACAAGTGCTTACCGCATTCAAATATACAGTAGGTGGTTTCACAGTAGAAGCATTTATGCATGTCACAATTTAAAATGTATAGATGCAAAACATTATAAAATTAAGAATTAAAAACTACAATATACCATGCCTCAAGTAGTGATTATGAATAAACATACCTTATGATCTTAGAGTATAAAATATATACATATTGTTTTACATGAATCGATATTAACATTGGAAAGTTATAATGGATTTTAAAAACTGGCCATTGGCCATGCATACAAGCGTGTGGTTGATCTGCTGTCAATCCCTTTCATGCATCTGTACATTTTAAATTGTGACGTGCGTAAATACTTCCACTGTGGAACCACCTATTGTATAAAGTAGTCCCCCCGTATCCGCGGGTGATACGTTCCAAGACCTACCGCGGATGCCCAAAACCATGGATAGTAGCGAACCCTATATATAAGTCGTTTTTCATTTACATACATGATAAAAAGTATGCTAAGAAAAAATATTTTACTATTAATTTCATACACTTAATACACAAAGCATGTCAGATTCTATCTACCTTTACCAATCAGTGTTACTATCTCCATCTTCACAGTCAGTGTCTTCATCTTGCTCACACTCACCCCTAACATCACCATCCTCTTCACTGTCATTCCACAACATATCACCATTGGTCCCATCCACTGCACTCGATATACGGCACTTCTTAAAACCCTCACAGTCAATTGTGGTGAGATGTGCTGCGATGCTGTTATGATCCACATTGACTAATACATTTACATTTCTTGGTTTATAAACTTACTTGAACCCACAAAGATTCACAATTTTCTCCACAGACAGTGTTAGTGGTATTAAGAATTTTAAATACCGTACATGTTGTTCTGGATTTTTGTGTTGTGTCTGTGGTCTGATCAGTCTGAGTTCATGGCTCTTTTTATGGTTTTTAAATTTGTAGATTCGTCCAGGTCTTATTTTTGAGACTTGTGGTTAATTTTTAATTTGTCAACAGCCATTTTCCTGTTACTACCCTTGGGCTAGATCTGTTTTCAGGTGCATATCTTAACAAGTTTACTGTTTCTACAGTACCCAGTGACTGAGAATAGCTTGATCTGAGAGGCCCACTAGGTTAGGTGCTTCTTTGCCTGATGATGGAAACAGAGCCAGCTTCTTAAATGTCATACTTATTTACAAAATTAGACTATGTCCAAAAAGGTAAGATTGTATCAGTTAACTTTAGTTATGAGATCTGCGCTCTTCTGGGATATTACGCGGCATTGAGTGGGGCTGATATGTTGCCCAAAAACGTCGATAAAGGATTACCATTCGAAGCTGCGTAATATCCCAGAACAGCGCAGATCTCATCAACATCTCAGCTGAAGTCTGAAATCAACTTTAGTCTTGCTTTGTTTATAGGCCATACTTTCAACACTTTTTACATTTTTCTCCAAAACTGGTGTTTATTTAACGTTAAAGCAAATATTCAAAGACTCAAGGTTAAAGAACTTAGATTACATAAAAGAATAGCATCAATCTAATGTGGTTCACTACACTCGTAATTTTTCAGAACCATTGTGTATGTTGGGGTAATTTGCAACGATCACCCCCATTTCTCAGAAACATCAGTTACACAATTGATACACACATATTGGGGATCTCTTCCTGCACACTCCCAGTGCACCCACATGGCACTATTTGTACACTGGACCCATTTCTCATTTGTGGCACATTTTTCACAACACGCCACATAAAATGTGTTTTCTTCCTGATCAGATGATAAATCATTATATTTAAAACTCTTCCGACATATTTTCTCTCTCTTTTCCTTTCCCTTTCCAACTGTTTTGTATACAGTTACCTCTCTAGGAGTTCATTTCTTACTGCCCTTCCCTGCTTGATGTTTCCTTTCTTCACTGTTCTGTTTTTTCCTCTTTTCCTCTCCACTGCAGCATCTTTCTTCTTCAACAGCTTTCTTCTCAGGAGTATCTGTCAAAACTGCTGACTTTCTTCTCTTCCTTCCTCTGTAAGATGATTCACTTCATGGTGGGGTTTTCAGTAAGGGACGTACAGCCTCCCAATTGAACCAACTCATTGTAGGCACTGCAGGTTTGGTGCAACTGAATTCAGCATAGTCTTGAATACTGTGGTTTTTAGAAGGACTCTCAGACGCATTGTTCACATCTGTGTTGCTCGTGCCAGGGAGTGGCTGTTCACTTGAGGCCTTGTTGATTTTCTGCGGATCCTGTTGACTGATATTTCAACCTGGCCTGTCTGTGACAAACGCTGTTGTAAATTCATCATGTGAATATGTCGGTATTAAATGGTGAAATTCCAGTTGCCATGAATCCAGAAGTAATGTTTGATGATGTCACTGAGTGGAGGAAGGCTTGCTTTATAATTTGTGGTAGATCAAAGATGGAGTTTTCCCTGGACGACTTTTAAGCCAGGCATTGATCCCATTTTCACAACGGATCTTGAATGAATGGTAAACTGACACATCCAAGGGCTGCAAGCGATGCGAACAGTGAGGAGTAAACAAAAGAAGAATAACTCCGGTTTTCTTGCACAAGTCTAGGACGAGCAGCATTGGATTCTCAGGAGATGGGCACGTATGTGAAATGCTTCATAAATGTGACGAATGTCTCTTCTGTTTGCCATCCTGATTTGTTCCCTACTCCAATGCAACCTGCAGGTCCATCATGAATTAAATGGTCTCTGAATAACTTTCTTGAAAAAATAAATATCGGTGAAAGGGCATTTCCTATGGTGTTCACAGCCACAGCTACAGCGATCATTTCACCTCGTTCTGTGGAGGTTACTGACCCCACTTGTTTCGTTCCCTTTCCAGCCACAATTTTATGTGGTTTCAGAACAGCAGACACCGCATCTCATCCATGTTTGTTATGCTTCTTAAGTTTTGTTATGTACCTTGATAAGGTTGGGTAGTGGATGTTGTATTCCTTAGCGATTTTCCTCACTGACCAGTCCTTACTATTTCGATTATCAATGACAGTCTTCACAGCCCTGAACATGATATCTGGCAGTGTAGTTCCTCTATCTGCCTTCCTAATGTATGTTCTCAACTTTCACCTATGCTAAAAATACGGAACCATCACTAAAGTTACTTTCAGTTTTTACTGTGATTATTACCTTATTTTATTCTAAATTTTGCTCTGAATAAATTGTGCAGAATTTGTGGTTAGTTCCCTTACAACCCCTAAATATCCTTCAAACAAACTGTAGTGAATATAAATGAAAAGGAAATAAAATTTTAAAATCATCATGGCCGGGGGTTAGTTGCAACACTCGATGTAACATGCCCCAGCACGTCCAGTTGCTCCTCCAACCTATACACCATGTTGCACACAAGTGTCAGAAAGTTGCCACTACGTTGAAAGGAGCACAATCTACACACTTATCACATGCGTAATCATTACCTTCTGCATCACAAATTGCTATGAGAAAGAAATGATCCTGTGGGAAATACAAATTTTACTCATGGCTGCAAAAAATGAGTTTTCTTTCCTGCAAGGCAAACATGTGCTGTTGACGGCTTCATAGTGACCCACAAAATGGCAGCCGGCCAGTTACACATTCTGACAGAGAGATGCACCACAAAGGTGGAGAGCGCAGAAGTTAAGATGACTGTTTCAACATACCCCTGCTGAAACTAGCCCTGCACTCCCCTACATGACGATTTGGCGATATGAGGCTTGGTTTTGCTCCACATGGTCTGGTTCAAAGCAATCCAGTTTGTTGCTTCATACGCGAATTTAAGATGACCTCACATATTTAAGTGCCAAATTTAAGGGAAAAAACCTCAT
Source organism: Reticulitermes speratus (assembly GCA_021186555.1). NCBI lineage: Eukaryota > Metazoa > Arthropoda > Insecta > Blattodea > Rhinotermitidae > Reticulitermes > Reticulitermes speratus. The sequence goes on along the minus strand of JAJKFL010000007.1, from coordinate 17,010,551 downwards.
CTTGTGTTCAAGGAAACATGGTAGTACATTTCCCATCAGTAGCTACATAGATTTCCTTTCCTTGCTACATTTTTTTATCTTACGTTCATTTTAAACAGTCCTATCAGAGACGGACACAATGACCATCATACAAAAATACAAGGAAGAAAAGTATGTTATATTAAAACCACAGTCTTACACAACACATACACAACTTTTCCAGGTGACTAGTTTCAACTTTGTTGGCAAACCAAACCTACTGACCTGGAAAACTTGTATATGTGTTGTGTAAGACTGTATTTTTAATATAACACTTGAATAAAACATAATGAGGATGAATCCCCTTAAGATCAAAAAAAATTATATTAAGCTGTTACCTCATGAAAAGGTGAGGACAGATTCTGAAGCAGTTCTGAATGTAATCTCCCAAGTAACTCCAAACAGTAGGCACCTTCTTCAGTCTCTAGCTTACAGGCAGTGAAATATAAATCCAGAGCTCTTAACACACTCAAGTTTGTAGGATCAGATGCGTATGGAAGTAAGGAATCTAGAAGCATATCTGGATTACACACTTCCTTTAGCAATTTGCTATCAGTCAAGTGTATAACAGTTTCCAGAACAGTTGCCAACACAAGAAGATGTATCCTTAGACTTCCTTCACTCCGATCAACTTCATTTTGACTGTATATGCTCTCAAGCTGCATATTTTGAGATAAGTCACTTTCACTTTTACTTCCAACAGCATTTGAAGTTTGTTTCAATGAAGAACACAATAATATGATGACATGTTTCAACTGTCTTATGGCTACATCTTGATCTAGTTGTTTTACATGTGGAAGACAAATTGTGACACAAAGGAAATCTTCCACTCCCATCAACAATTCACTAATATCATTCACACACAGTACATCAAGAAACTGGCTTGGCACACTGACAGTCTCGGTACCAGAATCTCTCCTAAAAATAAACAAATAAATAAATGCACACACACACATACATAAACATTAATATGTCTATATTCATGTGTATACTATCTATCATCACAGATTCTCCCTCCCTGAATTTTTCCATACTTGCTCTCAAAGTTTCATGCTACTGCCTTTTTTACAACTTTAAACAGATAAATTTATATGTTCATGATCGGTTTACAAAATTTTACATTCCTAGTTGCAATGGTTTATTACTTATGGCCATGAAACTGAAAGCTAATAAAGATACGATACATTATATAATAAACACTGCAACATAATACTGCATATTCTTTCAAGAAAAGTAAATAAAAGGGAATAAATGAGTGACAGTATAGTTACCTACGAAATTTATGTTTAATTTTCCATGCTTTCAGCACACAGAAACAAATAATTTCTAATAAAATACATATTTCACTTTACATTCCTTTTTTAAACTCTTAAAATTCAGGCACCTTCAAACTACACCATTAACATGTTATATTTAACTGAAAATGAAGTAATACCCACTTACCCAGCAAAGCCCACTTAGGCTGGTAAACCATCTAACGTCAAAGATCCACATATTTTTATGATGCCCAAAAGGTGTACCATGAGAAAAGATCAACATTATGTTACATACTATCAACTGCCTAGGAATATTTGACATTCACAATGTTTCAAGAGTACTCCTGTCTTCAGGTGACCAGTAACAATTTCATTTATTTATTTATTTATGGTTTATTTAACTTTTATCTGACCATGTTGGTAATTAAATTTTAGCGTGTGGTTTACGAAAAACATATTATTTGAACAGAAAAAGACAAAATTATGAAATAAATGGCATTTTGTGGAAAATAAAACAGATTATGTAGCATGCCTTAAAAATACAGTAAATTTCTTTGTTGCCTAAATATATAAAAGGAACTTTAGAGGTGTTTTTATATGTCCTTGCACCTTTTAAAGGTTAATGATGGTGTCAGTAAGATTAATGAATACCTAATAGACAATGGTGTGGACGGAAGTGAAGGTGATACAACTTGAGGTACTATCCTGGCACCTATTCAAATTAAATTCTTCCCATGGTACATACATTTTTCTTTCATTACCTGCATGTTCCATTTCTGAAGTCAAGTGGATACTGGTGCCAAAATTTCAAATCCATTCCTGTCCTGCACAATGGAGCCTTATGTAGCACCAAACGTGTAAGCAAATTCAGAAAGCCCTGACCAATTCCTGCACTACCCACAACACTGTTATTTGATGATATGCTTTGACAATGATACATGAGATGAGGGAGCACCAAGACTTCAAAAGCTGGGTAAGTCAGAACTCTCTGGACAAACATCAGCAATACACTAGTGTATGGCACAGTTAACACCTGAAAATAAACAAACAACAAACTTAAGCAGTACTTATGGCTTGAATGATCTACTTCAATTTAGTGCAAGCAGAGTAAAGGTATTAAAACTTTTGTCTAAATACAGTGAGTTTTATAGGCAGTCAGTACCTAGCAAATTACCGTATATTCTCGAATCTAATCCGCACTTTTTTTACAGTTTTAAAGGGCCAAAAAAATCAGATGCGGATTAGATTCGCGTGCGGATTAGATACGCGGTCTAGAGCTGGATTTTGGAAAAATGATTGAGCTGCTGTACAATATAACAATAACGTAATTAACGTAATTAATAAACAACGTAAGAACAATACAATACAATAATCTATTATTTTATTATTTATTATTATAATTTATTATTCATCAGACTCGCCGTCATCACTCATAATTCGAGGAATGTTCAAAGATCTGGCCTTCTTTACCGCCTCCTCGCGAGTAGATCATAACTCACAAACAGTCCAGTCTTGCGTCTCTCTTGAAAAAACGTGAAGACTGCATCATCAATTTCAGGAAATCGTCCTTTCTTGGGTCCAGTGAATTTCCTTCGTGACGCCTCACACCCGCTGATCGCTGCCTTGTGTTTCCGCCATAGTCGAACGTTGCTTTCATCAACTCCAAAAATTGCAGCGGCTTTGCGGTTTCCATTCTCCTCTGCGCACCGAATAAATTCACGTTTGAATTTTGCCGTATATGAGAGTCGTTTCGATTTCAGGTGTCCCTCTTCCATAACTACGGTACACGACAAATTGGAACAAGCACCTCCCACGTTTCAACAACTAAAGATCAGCTGGCTTCAGACGAGATTGCGCACGTCTGTTGAGAAAGGCCCCGCCTCTATCGGTATGACTCATCGGCCACAGGCGTAGCGTCGGATTTTAACGCATTGGTAACATCCAATATTATTCAATTAGTCGCCCCGTGGGCAAGGGGTCGTTGAAGGAAAGGTGCGGATTAGAATCGCGAACTAACTTTTTTTCGTTTAAGAAGTCGCCAAAAACTGGGTGCGGATTAGATTCGGGTGCGGTTTAGATTCGAGAATATACGGTATACACTTTGGATCATCCAGACAAGATGGGAGGAGAATGCCCCTCTTAGGCTTACAGCGCACAAGCGGTTTTAGTTGCCATGAATATCGTGCTGCCCAAATGAAACATACAGTTGTATACGGAAGTGCATGCAGGGGCGACTATTTAATCATGGCGATGAAAAAGTCACAGCATGTTCCATTTCAAGGGTAATACAATTGTTGCTTGATAACTGCTTGTACAAATGAAACACAAAGAAACATATGGCACTGCATGCACTGATGACTATCGTCTTTTTCCCTCTCTGTGAAACCAAGGCCATTGCCTTGTGGTAGCATGATCCTAACACAAAGAATTTGGTTCCATTATGGCTTTTGAAGAAGTGTACAATTGTGAAATGTTGATCATGGAAATTGAAAGGCTTCCTGTGTTGTATGACTGTTCACTGAAAGAATACAGTGATAAGTGCCTGACAGAGAGACTGTGAGAAGAAGTGTGCAAGGCTATTGCCCTGAGTCGAGCCAACTGGATGGTACAGAGAAACGTGAAAAAAGGTAAGCAATGTTGTTTTTAATATCTTTAATAACAATGCATATGTTTACATTAATCTGTTGTAAAATATAAAGATGTTCAACATTACAAAGGAAATTCACCCTAACTGAAAGCTGAAATTTCATAATGGTAGTGAACACAGGTGAATACTTTTTCAGGATATGTCAGATTCCAATTCATACTTTATTTTACTGCCACGGAATAGCTCCATGTGGTGATGTGCAATAAGTGGCAAAATAGTCTCTCACATGCTTTCTTTTCATGTTTCCTCTTGTCCCTGGTAGCTTGAATGCTTTCAAAATTACTTTCATACATACAAAGTATCCTCCAGCTGAAACCCATCCTTCCAGTGAACAAAACTGTGCATTATTCATCAAGCCTTTACCATACTATCATGAAACTGAGGAGTTACATCTAATGGTCTGTGAAAAATCCTCCACTTACTTCCCAGAACACCAAATGCACATTCTACCATCTGACAAACTTTTGTTAATCTGCAGTTGTATATTCATTGTTGAATGCTCAGATTCCTATTCAGGTAGTGCCGTAATAAATGTTCTGACAAGCTGAAAACCTTGTCACCCACAATCACAATAGTCATGATTGGGAAAGAGCCTGCTGCCTGGGATTCCCAGTTGATTCGATTCCAGTTTCCTTCCTATGTTTGAATTCTTAGAAATGTTGGAGTCGCTTGACTTTCAACTGCTCCAATGTCTACTGCCATAAAACAGTAGTTTGCATCTACTAAAGCCAAGAGTAAAATTGAGAAAAGTGTTTGTAATTATAAAACACAGATCCACTTCCAGTTGACATATTTATTCAAATGTGTTTCCCATCCACAGCACCAATGCAGTTTGGAAATTGCATTCTTTGATAAAAACCATTAGCTATGTTCATCTAAACATCTTCTGTCTTTTCAGGCATTTCTGTTGCTTTCAGACAATTCCAAATACTGTTGCAACAACCCCTGACAATTCACAAACCACTGTTTCTCCTAGGAGGTATTCAAAGTTCAATGAAGCAAAGCTGTTTACCTGTTGCTAGATACCTGTAACAAATTTTAATAACACCGTTTAGTTATTTAGTAATCTAATTTGGCCTATTCTGTAAGAATGAACTGAAAATGTGTCACTTCTCTTACACTTTAGGGAAAGAAGTTCAGCAAAGGTGAAAGAACATGAGAGACTGCTTCTGAGTCTGGACAGCCTCGTACAAAAAGGCGCAAATATTTGTATGTTGAGTAAGTGGTTTCTAATACCTAAAACAAAAGATCACACCATTCAAACTATTCACCAATGACAGGCAGCAATGGGGAAGAATATAATGATGAAAGAAAGTAGGATGAACAAGGCTGAAGTGGTAGTACACCCAAAACTGCTACATGTCAGAAGCAACAGTGCAAAAGTAATAGCTTGCAAAAGGTAAATGATGAGCAGCAGTTCCTGGGCATCCTGAAGGAGAAGACTGAACACATTCAAGAGAACAAAACTATTTTGTTGTTGGTTGTACCATTGTTCAAAAAACTAAATGATGACCAGAAGTAATGGGCAAAGATTGAAATGCTGGGCATTATGAGAACAGCCAAAAATACTGTGTTTCAGTCACAGCATGTGCAGTGTTTTACCACATCGTCTTTCCCATCTACTTATGAGTACAATTTTCAATCCCAAAACCTATCTACAATGTCACAAATTCCAAATAGCAGAACAGTAAATTCTCCATGTGTCAGATGCATTATCTAATGAATCATCTGAATTTTTGGATCTTCCCTGGACAACATTGTAATGAATAATGAATCATAAATTTTTGGATCTTTCCTAGATAAAACTATAGTGTATAATGAACCATCAGGGGAGCACATGGTGGCACAATTGGTTGAGGCACTGTGCTACAAGCCGGAAGGTGGCGGGTTCAATTTCCAATGGTGTCAGTGGAATTTCATTGACATAATCCTTCGGACTGCACTATGGCCCTGGGGTCGACTCAGCCTCTAACAGAAATGAGTACCAGAAATATTTCCTGGGGGGTAAAGGCAGCCGGTGAATAGAGCTGACAACCTTGCCACCTTCATGTGCCGACTGTCTTGAAATCTGGGAGCCTCAACCTCCTGGAACCCTCAGGGCTTGTCCAGGCCTGTACAGGGATTGCTTTACCTTTTTTATAATGAACCATCTAAATTTTTGGATCTATTCTAGATAAAACTATAATGAATACATGCGCAATTAAAATAATTTTACTTTAGTGTCACTGCTGAACTTTCTTCTTGTGGCAGAGACTTTCTCACTCTGATATCTTGAAATGTAAGACTTGGACTAAGCAGAACTAGTAGTCGATCAAATGTTGCACTAGACATTCCGAAATATCTAAAAAACTTTCACGGATATATCTTCAGGTCTTCATACAGGGAAGTAATCTTCTGCTCATTACTGGATGTATCCAAAACTTCTTTCTTGTCTTTACTTTTCGCATTTGAAAGAAAGCACACACCAGTGCTGTATCCTTGCAGTCCATGATGTAATTTAATCACTACGTGGAGACTGTCGCTGTAGTGCGCGGTCTCACATTAAAAATCACCAGCATCTTAAATCACCATTACTATTATTGTAGTGATTAAAACCGCTCGTGCGTGGCCCTCCTTAGTCTGCACATGAACAAATAACTCACTGTATATGAAAAAATTGCTAGCAGTATCTAGAGATATTAATTCAGTGTTCACAGACTCTTAATGTAAATAAAGTTCATGTACCTTATTGTACTACCGGATTTATCTGATACCTTGCTTGTCAGCTTATTTAATTAGCTGGCTGAGATGCTTAAATGAACAAGACCTGTGTTGTGACAAGAAGACACTCAGAATATCTGAAGTATGCACTGAATAAAACTGAAAGTTTCCAAAGGCATACAGACAGAACCTCAAAGAGTCTTCGCAATTTAAATGACTAAACACTATCTACACATTATACAAAGGAATCTGCAGGTAACTGCACAGTAGTTACAAATACTTTTCTCATAAATATAATAAACACTGGACAATGCCAATGAAGTGTATGTATTGGAAAACTCATCAATATTAGATACTGTGGTTGGCATACAGCAGACACAGATCATTCTAAAACCTCACTGTATCGTATAATAATGAAAAATCACCATTCATTTTAAACAAAAGGGTAGTGCCCTTCTAAGAAGTAATTTATATAAATTTCTGTTAAATCAGATTTATTCAATGCCAAATAATACAGACCCTCTCTAAAACTGAATTTAAAACATTCTGCTTTCATTGCAGTAAATTGGCCACAAATCAAATGCAATTCATCTACTTACTTTGTCAACAAAATTATGACTGCAAAAATCTAAGAATTAAAACTCTTATGTACACTTAGCAGGTGATATTTCCTGCATACAATTTGATACACATATATGTTTAGTAACAAGACCCAACCGCATGCTAATGTAAGTCTATTTCTTACAATACGACAACAAACAATGACCTTTCCTTTATTAATTATGGAGAAAACTTGAATCAAAAGTAAAATGAGCAGTATGTGAGCTTATCCCCCTTTGCCAGAAACTGACAGCATTAAACTGGATTTTCATGATATAATATAACAAGCATAAAATAATAAATTCTGAATGGTTAATATGACAGTCTAGTTGCATAGCATTAGTTCCAATGCATTACCAATTTGTGGTAATGAAAGCACACACATTCCTCTCGACAGTCCTATGCACTACATAAATAAAGGTCTCATCCTTTAATTTCCTCGACAAAGAAAACGATTATTGTGAAAGATCCTCTAGGTTTACTAATCACAGGTTCATAAAGTTTCATAAATAATTCTCTCACCTTCAGTATGATTCGAGTAGCATACTCCTGTGGCAGGGTTACTACAGATGACGTTAACAAAGCTGCACCTATTTCTGAAGATACTTGAAGAACATCCTCAGCCACTTGATGTTTCAGTAGTTCAATGATATGCTGTGCTACTGTCACTGGATCTGATACAAATACTGCATTCTTGTAGCTAACAGCCTGCAGTACAAGCTTCAGTAGCAGACAGATAGGTTCATGGCTGTCTAGACAATCCTTCTCCCATATCGACACAAACGACCCAACAGTTTTCTGAATGTAAGAAAAATTCGTAACTAGGTACTTATATTAACATCTTCATTGCCTTAATAGGGTCACATACAACCATAAACATTCATTCTTATCATTTGCTGTGTCTAACACAGTAAAATTAAATGTTGCCTGTCATGCTATTAAAATCTGGTGAATAAAGGACATTTAAATTAACTGGTCTAACAGCATCATAGAACTAACAAGCTAAATGCCTAGTAGCAGACACTAACATTGGAAAGATCATGAGCCTGTTTGAGCTAACATATATCAAATGAATTTCACAAAGATTCATCTTAATATTATCTTTTCATCAGCTCCTTAGTCAACCAAATTATAGTTTTACCAAGAGGTTCCCCCCAAAAATTTTATTTGTATTGTCTCATCTCCTCTGAGTCACATACTGAGATCACTGTAAATGATTATATCATTCCTATTCAATGCAACATTTCATTCACTCAGGGCTTGAGTAGCTACCGGACACATCAGCAGGTGGCGGATAGCCGGGGACCTGTCCTGGGGCTAGGCTGGTTGAACTCTGGCCTGACCCTGGGGGAGTTCTGTCTCCGAATATACAGAATAAGGGACCGTGGACCAACTCCCCAACCCCAAGGTATTATGTGTGGCTTGCCTTAATCCATGCTAAAGGGGTACATGGCACATGGGGTGAGGTGTCTCTAATGGAGCCTCTGGGAGACCAGGCGACATCCCAGAGATAGCAGCCTTGCAATGGTATAGGAAGTTCTGCCAGTGTTGACTGTTATTTCTCCCGTACACGTGGGACCGAAATGGACATGGTGAATATAGAACCTGAACAAGGAGCATCCATGGCTGAAGACTTGTTACCACAAGACTCCCATGGGGGAGGTTCAGGCTGTATGCCTCCCACTGCATCTTACTATGGGGAGAGATTGGCTGCAGGTGTCTCAACAATAAGACTGCAAATCAAGAGACTCTCAGGAGCACATTGGAAAAAAGCTTATCGAAGCAAGGAAAATGAAGGAACTTGTATGGTTGAAAAACCTCCAAGAAAGTCTTCTTCATCTAAGGAGGCAGCTGTTGTGAGGAGCAGAAGGGGTGTGAAGAGACCCCACTCTGACTCGAGCACCCTACCCTGGACAAAACAGCAACCTAAAAAACCCAGAAGCATGCAAGAGCAGGCTGGGTCTTATAAGGAAGCTGTTGTTGGCATTAAGATGGTGATTATTCATAAGCACCATCCGTAGGTCAAACTGGATCAGGCTCAAGTTGACCTTATTCAGGGTAAAATTTTAGCTGCTGTTGTTAACCTCCTGGGGGAGACACCTCTGCAATTTTTGTATTCTAAATTTGAACAATGTATATTTTGGATTAACTGTGCAAATGAATCCTCCAATGTCTAGTTGATGCAGACAATAAGCAGACTTGGGGAGCTGACTGTGCTTGTTCACATCCCGGATACAGCAGAGGTTACCACTCTCAAATCTCATCTCAGGATTCAAAATCCTGAGTTAAACACGGCGGATTGGTTAACCATAAGCCAGAAGGTTACTGAGAAGTAACAGATGTTGGCCTTCTCTACCGACCCACAATCTTACAAAGTACTTGCTAAGGCCAATTTCAAGGCCTTCTGGGGACTGGGAAGAATTGTCTTCCGGACCCCAAAGGATGAGAAGAAAAAACCCAAGGCTGAAAGTGCTGCAGGTGAATCTTCATCACAGTAGGACAGCTTTGGCTGCCCTATGTGTGGCAATGAAGAATTGTGATGTTGCCCTCATACAGGAACCTTGGACTTATATGGGGGAAATAAAAGGTCTAAAAGAGGTAGGTGGACAACTCATTTATAGTAGCTCCAACCAGAATCCCAGGAAGATATGACACAAAAATAATGAGATTGATGCTGTAACTCTTTTTATTTCCACAATTCAAAAAATCATTTGTGATTGCAGTCAAAGTAGTCCCCTTCTGAGCTTAAACACAGTTGCATATGATGCTACCACTGTTCAAAGCAATGGTGCAGATCATTTTCTGTAAGACTGTTCAGGAGCTCAATCGTTTTTGCTTTCACCTCTTCTATCGACACAAAATAGATTCCTTTGAGCACGGATTTGATCTTTGGAAAAAGGAAGAAGTTGCAGGGAGCAAGATCAGGTGAATAAGGGGGGTAAAAAAGCACAGTGATGTTTTTACCGGCTAAAAACTGCTTTACAGAGAAAGCATTAAGGGATGGTGTGTTGTCCTGATGCAAAATCCACCCGTTTCTCCACAATCCTAACCATCTCCTTCTCACTCGTTCAGGCAATTTAGTCAAGACTTCCATATAATAGTACTGTCCGACAGTCTGGCCACTGGGAACCCACTCTGCCATCACAACACCCTGGATATCGAAGAAAACAATCAGCATGGTCTTGAACTTCGAACGACTCATGCGAATTTTTTTTTTCTTGGACAGTTTGGTGACTTCCAGTGCATTGATTGTTGTTTTGTTTCCGGGTCACACGTAAATATCCAAGTCTCATCACAAGTAAGTACCAGTTTCAACAAATCCAGTTCATTCTTAGTGCGATGCAAAAAGGTCAGAACAGATTTTCTTATGAAGTTCTTTTTGTTCAGCTGATAGCATTTTTGGAGCCATTTTTGCACAGACCTTATTCATGTTCAATTCTCCTGTTAAAATGCGTCAAACACTTTCCCTGTCTAAATTAACCGTCTGAGCTAGTGCTCGAACACCCAACCCATGGTCTTTTCGAATCACATCTCGCACTTTCTCAATGTTGTTAGCAGTAACTGATGTGTGTGGACGACCTGGCCGATTATCACTTTTCACACTTCCCTGCTTCCGAAAATCATTTGTGCCATTCAACAACACATGCACAAGACATATAATCTTCACCATACGCCATAGTCAATAACTGAAAAGTTTCCGTCGCAGATTTCTTATGTTTGACGAAAAACTTGATTTTAGCTCCTTGCTCACTTTTTGAATCAGACATTTTCTGACTGAGCACAACAACACATATGTACTAAAACACTCGTCCACTGCTACTGAGTAAAGCGAACAGGATGAAACTTGTCACACTGAGCGCATAATTCAAGGTCAAATACCGTCTGTTCACTCTTCCCCTCCCACTGTTACTTCCCGAGTTACAGAGTCAGTCTCGTTATATTTGTGTCAAACCTCCTATAAAAGATCTTTAACTTAATATAACAAAGCACTAAGACGGGCCAAAGGGAGTCCTGGAGGAGACACTGTGAGGAGATTGAACAGGCTCCAGAAAGTGCCAGACTCCAGAAGATTCTCTTGAAGGATGTGCAGAGCGCAATTAGTTCTCTCCATTTGGAAAATATACTAAAACAGAGAAAGAAACTCTGCAGGAATTACTCTGAGTTCATTTCCCTGCCTGAAATATAATTACTGAACCTTCTGGTGGCTGGGACGGCTTTGAACGGGAATTTCCAAAGTGGAATGTGACCAGGATTGGGTGGTTTCCAGGGGGGTCGTAAGTTTTCACAAATTGGAAAGGGCTATTTTTTCATTTCAACCATATAAATCCCCAGGCAGTGATGGAATTATGCCCATCATGCTACAGTAGGGTTTTGAACTGCTGGCGGGAAAACTTACAGTGTTACTAAGAGCCTTTAGGATATATCCCTATGAGCTGGAGGCATATCAGGGTTATACCTAAACCTGGGAAACCTTTGTTCCCGGCAAAGTCCCTGAGACCCATCAGCCTCATGTCCTGTATTTCCAAAACACCAGAGAAGTTGCTTGACAGACATATCAGGGATGGTGTTTTGGCTGAAAAACCACTTCACCAAAACCAATATGCCTATAGAGCAGGTACGTCTACAGAAACAGCACTCTTCCAGGTTGTACGAAGACTGGAAAAGTCTTTGAGTTATAAAGAGATTGCATTAGGTGTCTTCTTGCATATTGAGGGGGCATCTGACAACATCTCCTTCAATTCAATTATCACAGCCGCCAGAGAGCATGGACTTGAAGAAATCTGTTGTAGGTGGGTCAGGTCTATGCTTGAAAGCATATCCCTTATGGGCAGCAATCTAGCTGCACAAGTTGTAGGGGGATGTCCACAACGGGGGGTTCTATCTCCCCTTTTGTGGAATTTAGTTGTTGATAAGCTACTGGTTGAGGCCAGTAGCTTACGCTTCAACATACTGGGCTATGCTGATGACATCGTCATCATAGTCCAAGGTAAATTTGCACACACAGTCAGGGCACTCATGCAGAGTGCCCTGAATGTTGTGGTTAAGTGGCTAATAAAGAGGGTCTAAATATTAGCCCTCACAAAATAGCCATTTTTCCCTTTACCAACACTTCATGGTAAGGAACTTAAAACGCTGGGGGAGGTTAAGTATTTGGCGGTTATTTTGGACTCCAAATGTAGCTGGGACAAACATTTGCAGAAAATACTTAGAAAAGCAGAAATCACCTTTGTGGTGGCTATATGCATATAGGCCCTAAGGCAAGAAATGGGGTCTTAGTCCTACTATGGTGCACTGGCTCTATACTAGGGTAATTAGACCTTCTATTTTCCATGTAGCCTTGGTTTGGTGGCCCAAAGGTTAAGCAAAAAAAACATAAAAATTCAATTGTGGCCCCAGGGTAAGCAAAATAGCACCAAAATTCAATTAGGCAGGATCCAAAGAATGGCCTGTCTAGCAATTACTGGGGCTATGAAATCAACCCCCTACTGCAGCAATGAAAGTGCTTCTGGATCTGACTTCTCTAGACTTGATCATGGTGAAGGCGAGGATGGCACTCTATAGACTGCAAATATTCAAGCAACTGAATGTTCCTAGAACAGTGTCAGGGCTGCTAACCATCTGAAAAAATGTGGGTGACCCTTTCCTAGACATGTAGTCGGACTACATTATACCAGTTTCTCATTATACTAAGAACTTAACGGTTGTAACAGACCAGGAGTATTGGAAAAACAAATATCCAGTGTGTCCTGAGGACACTCTGATCTGGTTTACTGGCGGTTCTAGGCTTAATTCAGGGACAGGGGCTAACATATATGGTAAAAGACCAGACAGAAGCTTAGTTTCTCTCTGGACAAATATGCCATGGTTTTCAAACCGAAATACAGTACAGTGAAACCTCTATCCATCGTTTTTCAGGGGACCGGAAAATAAGAACGATACATACGGGAAACGTTAGTACCGGGAAACCATTAAAAATTATAGATAAGAACAATTTAATGATAATTATTACTTCTTGCTGAGAAAATCGTTCATTGACGTTTGTTTTGAGCAAATTTTACTCCTCCTCAATTCAAAGTACGATTTTTGAAGGCCTAGAACACTTTCACGATCACTGTCACTCGTGCTGTGCGCATAAAAGAAAGATCTTACTTTCATCAGCGCTTCATGCGTCTCAGCAAAGCTCGGCACAACTTCGGGTTCACCAGCTTCTTCTCATTCTTCCCGCTCCACACTCCCAGATGCCACGAGGCTCACGCACAGCTCCTGCACTGTTTCTACACCACAGGTTGCCACGTGACTGTCCACAGAGACATAGTCCTCGAATTTATCTTTGTTCATGCCACTGAACTGTTCCCAGTCTTGGCGGAAATCGTCGTCATCGTTGGTCAATAAGACGTCACTATCGCCTGAAGATTGTCCCTGCACGTAACCAGCTTTCCGAAAACAATTTTCGATTGTCTGCTGGGTTACTTCTTGCAAGGCTGCCACAGTGTAGTGCAAGCTTCCAACACGTTTATCTTCTTTTTCGTATCTTTGCCTGCATCCATTAAGCAAACAACTGTTTGCATGAGGCGTTTTCCACAAAGCTGCTTATAACACTTTATTACCCCTAAATCAAGGGGCTGGAGCACACTTGTACAATTTGCGGGTACCGTATGACTTTTACATTTCTTAGAAACGATGTATCCTTTCGATGTGCAGCACAATTGTCCACAAAGAGTAGAATGTTCCTGTTTTGTGCATCCATACTTGCGTCTAATGAACGCAGAAATGAAGAAAAAATGTCTGTGGTCATCCACGCTTTATTGTTCGCGTGGTACTTGGTGGGTAATTCTTTTACATTCTTGAAACATCGCGGTTTCGTAGATTTTCCGATAACAATCGGCACTTGTTTGTCAGTTCCATCACTGTTAACACAAAGTAAAACAGTAAGTCTGTCTTTACAGTTTTTCCCTCCATGACAAGACTCTCCTTTGAGAGCCAAGGTTCTATCAGGAAGCACGTTGTAGAAGAGCCCCGTCTCATCCGCGTTGTAAATATCACATTGTTCGTAGCCCTCCAACAGAGATGGCAGTCTTTCCAGCCACGCTTCCGTGCTTTCGCTGTCCACTGCCACACTTTCTCCGACTAACTTCTTGTATACTAGGCCATGCCGGTCCTTAAACCTCGCTATCCAGCCGTTGGATGCAGTGAAATTTTCTACATTCAGTTGCGCTGCAATCATCTTCGCCTTTCCACGAAGAATGGTTCCATCAATTGGGATATTCGACGCCCTTGCCTGCTGGTACCACGAGAAGAGTACTCTTTCCAACTCGGCGAATGTTGACTCCCTACCTATTTTCCTCTTCTTACTGGCATTACCACAATTTTCTGCCTGCTCTCGGATTTCGTCCTTCTTTGCGAATATGGAGTTTAGTGTGCTTGGAGCCAACCCAAGGCGTTTGGCAATGTCGACACGTTTCTCTCCAGGATTCTTCTCCACCTCTTCTACTATTTTCAATCGCTCGTGCAGAGTTCTCACTTGCTTTTTAGGTTGGGACATGGTCCACGGATTTCAAAATAAATAGCAGGAATAAAATATAATGAAGTAATAAAAACAGGAATGAATTAATAACAGATATAAAATATTATAGGAAAAGGATAATAAAGGATGGAAATGATTAAACCAGGGTAACGTATGAAACTATGAAGCACACCAGAACGCACAGAACCACTTGCAATGAAGTAAAGCTCACACACAGAGTTGCCAAGTCTTCATCTAGTCCAAAGAAAAGGATGGAGAGCAAAGAGTGCAGAATGCACTCCATACTTTTTGATGGAGCCAATCCAGGTGGCACTAAGAAAGCAATGCACGCACAGCGCACTAAACCATCGCTTCAAATTTAAAAAAAAAAACTATCAGTGCGGGAAAATGTTGCGTCAGGACCGTGATTTTTCAACTATTGGTGCGCAAAAACGACAGTTCGAGGAACAATGGAGGCGGGAAAAAATAGTGTTATTTATATGGGGCTAATTTCGGGACCAAATAAGGCAGACGATACATGCGGGCCAACGACGGTAACGGGAACGATGGATAGAGGTTTCACTGTATATGCCATTCTACAATGTGCATATGAAAATATAAGAAGGGCTTATACACATAATCGAATCCTTATCTTTCCTGATAGCCAGCCTGCACTTAAGGCACTTAGTAGCCCAAAAGTGACTTCAAGACTGGTTGCAGAACATTTAGATGCAAACTGGAATGAGGTAACCCTCATAGAGGTGCCAGGACATAGTGGCATCCCACGTGATGAAAAAGCTGACGAACTTGCTGGGCAAGGTGCAGCGTTGTTGTAACTCAGCCCAGAGCCGGCTCTTGAAATACCTAGCTGCAATTAAGAACTGGACTGAGCTTCAACATTGTTTGCCTAGAAAAATGTACAAGGTCACAGACATGGTAAACGTTTTACTAGTAGACCATGCAAGTAAAGAGCCAATGACCTGCCTAAATTAAGCAGGCATCAGCTGAGAACAGTAGTTACATTCCTCACGGGTCACACTCCTGTGAAGAAGCACCCGAATATTATGAACCTGTTTGATGGTGATCCAGACGGCAGATTTTGCAAGATGGAGACTGAAACAGTGTACCAAAATATTTGCTGCAGCGAGGCCTTGGCTCACCAGTGCTATAATTTCTTTGGGAAGTTCTTTGTAGAACCTAAAGATATAAACACAGCTTCATTAAAAGACAGGTGTCTCTTTGTAAAAGACATAGGGTTAATGAATTTGTGCTCAAAGAACAACATAGGGCTGTACAATAAGCCTAAGGCTGCGGTGCATCCAGGGCTTCTGTTGACGGGCCCTTTGAGAAGAAAAGATAAACATTTCATTCAGTCTAAGCTGTGAAGTGTGAAAGTAGTAAAATAATTCTCATGATTTCTTCAGAATATGCATCTGTGATACACACATAGCACAAAGAAAGTAAAAATGGTTCCTGCCTAACATCACAACAGTACACAATACACACACAGACACATACTCACAGAATAATTGCACGTCACATTTTTATATTTTACATTAACACATTCACTGCCAAAGTCGACCTTGGTTGATTTAATTATTTACATTTTAAATTGCCAGCTTCGACCTTAATCGGTCTAAAGTTTACTCTGCTCTTTTGCCTTAAATAGGCCACGCACACAATAATTTCCATCAGGAAACATATTTTACATCTTTATTAATCCCTAGCTTATGTAACTAGAAAAAATATATACATTGGTCATGTACATTAGGGTAGAAAAATATCATAAATATATCACAACGTTTATGTTTAGTCTCAAGCTGAGCAAGTGACTTTTGAGGCTGCAGTCAGTAGAGTATTTCCTTTCTGTGAAGTTGGTTGCGAGTTTATTTATATATAAAGTGCAATATGGCTACTAGGAAAAGAATATTGCTCAGAACTGAAGCAGATATAGTGGCTTCTATTGATGATGAACTTGCGAATAAAAGTGATTCAGATGCAGATTGTGTCCCGGAAATATCGAGCAGTGAGGAAAGTGATGATGAGAATGACATTTCAGACTCAGGTCCAGGCCCTAGTGTAGACAGGTTTTGTAAAAAAGATTGTCAACCAAGTATTCCACTCTTCACAGGAAATCCAGCAGTACAATTTGCTGTCCAAAACGGAACACATATGATGGAATATGTTGATAATTACATCACTCCAGAACTCATTCAAATTGTTGTCAACCAGACAAATTTATACACATAACAACAGATCCCGACCCCGTTACTAAACATGCACGTAGTGAACAATGGAAACCTGTGACAATATAAAATAATGAAGAAATTTCTTGGTCCGATGTTCCTTACAGGTGTAATTCGAAAACCAAAATTAGAGTGGTACTGGTCAACAAGAGGCATTTTACTAACACCCACTTTTTCACAAACAATCTCTAGGAACAATTTCAAATTATCCACCGATACCTACACTTCAATGACAATACTGCAGTAGGAACAAATGATGACCGACTGTACCAAATTCGACCAATATTAGACACTGTAGTCAATAATTACAAATTTAATTACATTCCCGAGAGAGAGATTTCACTTGATGAAGGCATGCTTGGTTGGCGGGTCATTTGCGTTTTCACGTATACAACCCTGGTAAAATAATATACCGTATATTCTCGAATCTAATCCGCACTTTTTTTACAGTTTTAGAGGGCTAAAAATCAGATGCGGATTAGATTCGCGTGCGGATTAGATTCGCGGTCTAGAGCTGGATTTTGGAAAAATGATTGAGCTGCTGTACAATATAACAATAACGTAATTAACGTAATTAATAAACAACGTAAGAACAATACAATACAATAATCTATTATTTTATTATTTATTATTATAATTTATTATTCATCAGACTCGCCGTCATCACTCATAATTCGAGGAATGTTCAAAGATCTGGCCTTCTTTATCGCCTCCTCGCGAGTAGATCATAACTCACAAACAGTCCAGTCTTGCGTCTCTCTTGAAAAAAACGTGAATACTGCATCATCAATTTCAGGAAATCGTCCTTTCTTGGGTCCAGTGAATTTCCTTCGTGACGCCTCACACCCGCTGATCGCTGCCTTGTGTTTCCGCCATAGTCGAACGTTGCTTTCATCAACTCCAAAAATTGCAGCGGCTTTGCGGTTTCCATTCTCCTCTGCGCACTGAATAACTTCACGTTTGAACTTTGCCGTATATGAGAGTCGTTTAGATTTCAGGTGTCCCTCTTCCATAACTACGGTACACGACAAATTGGAACAAGCACCTCCCACGTTTCAACAACTAAAGATCAGCTGGCTTCAGACGAGATTGCGCACGTCTGTTGAGAAAGGCCCCACCTCTATCGGTATGACTCATCGGCCACAGGCGTAGCGTCGGATTTTAACGCATTGGTAACATCCAATATTATTCAATCAGTCGCCCCGTGGGCAAGGGGTGGTTGAAGGAAAGGTGCGGATTAGAATCGCGAACTAACTTTTTTCGTTTAAGAAGTCGCCAAAAACTGGGTGCGGACTAGATTCGGGTGCGGATTAGATTCGAGAATATACGGTAGTATGGTATCCTTGTATGGATGGTATGTGAAAGTATGTCAGGCTATATATGCAACATGCAGATATATGATGGCAAATGTGGGCCTTTGACTGAAACAGTAAGTCTTCTACTACAGCCTTATGAAGGGAAGGGTTACCATCTGTATCAAGACAATTATTACAATAGTGTTCGTCTGGCTGAGGAACTGCTTCAAAAATCAATTTGTGTGTGTGGCAAAATTAGAATAAATCGTGGTTTGCCCAAGGACATGATAGAAGAGGCAAAAAAGTTGAAGAAGGGCGAGGTCACTTTTCGTAGGACACAGAATGTACTATTGGTCTCGCACCAAAATAAGAGACTTGTAAACATGATTTCAACACTTCATACTGCAGCTGTGGTAGATGACACAAGCAGATGTACTGGCATCACAAAGAAAAAACCTAAATGCATAGTAGATTACAATACACACATTCATGGTGTTGATACAGCTGACCAATACCCTGCCTATTACCCCTTCATCCATAAAACTGTAAAATGGCCTAAGAAATTCTTTTTCTACCTTCTCCAATGTGCACTTTTCAATAGTTATGTTGTATTTACAAAATCCAACCCTAATTCCCACAAATCATTCCTAGATTACTTAGTGGATGTCAGTGAAAATCTTACACACACAAGAGAAGATGTATCAACACCATCATCATCATCAGACGAGTCACAAGACTGGAGCAGAACGCCTACACCAACTCCACCGAAACGAGCCCCGAAAAGTGACCCACATGGCAGGCTTGATGGGAAAATGTAAAACCATTAACTTGTGCATATCCCTCCTACAATGAAAGACAAGACACCTACACGAAGATGTCAAGTGTGTATACGGAAAAATATCAAGAAAGAAACGAGATTTGTTTGCGCGCATTGCAGTGTTCCTCTCCATACAGAAGGCTGCTACACACGATATCATACACTGAAGCATTACTAAAAGTATGTTCAAAATTTCAAATTTGTATCTCTTACAGTTTCCTCGTATCTGATTTTTTTATGAGAAGACGCACTAGTTGTTTAATATTTAATAAATCCCCGGCAATTAAATACCATCAGGGATTTAAATACCCGGCAGTGAATGTGTTAATTTGAATAATGTGGCTTCATTTAACATACAAAGGCCGATGTCCAGAAAATTCCACTTTTGTTTGGTTGAATGAGCTTGACCATCGCCGCCACCATATAGCCAAGTACTTCAAACAGGAGACTTTGCGATACTGATTTATCTGCTAGCATCTCCAAGACAAGAGGCAGCATGACAGCAGCGCAACTGTGGAACTGCCCTGCTACACCATGCACGACTTCAAATAAAAGGCGACCACAACCAGCAACACCCTGCCGAATGTCAAAAGATAAAAGGTAAAACATTATATTTCTATCACCCTTATTTCATACGCTTGCAGAAAAGGCAGCAAATAGACATAATGATAACACAGGTCTACAAAACAAAACTTTTTAAAAGCTGTTTTAGTTTCAATCACTGATTTTGTATAATTAACACATGCTGATTACAGAAATAACTTCCATTTTGCTGTATCTCATCACATTATTTCACAATTCTGAAAGAAAGATATAAAACAAAATATTTGAAATTGCAATGTCGCAATGCATGTACGACATATGAACATAAAATTCCAATAACTTAGAGAAAATATGTGCAATTTTTTATTTTCATAGGATTTAAACTTTATGAATACAAAATAATCATCAGTTACTGTACAACATTGGAATTTTTCACAAAAAACAGCAAAATGTAACACTAAAAGTCAATAAAGACAAGAATAACTTAAACTGCCATCATACTGTCATAAAAGCATATGTGATTTTGCATTAAAATGTGAGTCTGTGTTTCATGTTATACATTTCAATCAACAGAACCTTTGTCACTTGCTTTGAAAATTTCTTCTGCCAGATTTTCTTTTGTGTGTTATGTCACATTCATCACGTTTCAACATCCAGCAGTAGTCCGCCATCATGGATACACTCCATCGCCCCTGGTACCGCCTTTACATCTCCTTGATATCTTGGTGAAACCGTTCACATTGTTCCTCACTGACTTCCCCTAGGTTTTCTGGGAACTGATCCAATTGTGAGAAGAGGAAATATAGTTTCAGGCTCATTTTACATCCTAAAACTTTATATTTCTCTAGCACATTGTTTACAACTTGCTCATAATGTGTCTTCATTATTTCCCAAGAACTTATCAATCACTTCTTGAAAAGAAATCCAAGCTTCTCTTTCAGCAGGAGTAATAGACTCTTCAAACATTTTGTCTTTAGTTAGTGCCCTGATCTGTGATCCTACAAAGATGCCTTCCTGGACTTTTGTCTGTGAAAGTGCTGGAAACTTGTTGCTTAGGTAATTAAAATAATTTCCATTTCCATCCAGGGCCTTAACAATTTGCTTCATTAAACCCAACTTTATGTGTAAAGGTGGTAAGATAATTTTTTCAGGGTCCGCTAAGCTCTTCCTCAGTATGTTCTTACAGCCCGGTATCAGTCTAGTTCTTTGAGTCCACTGTCTTTGTGTCCAGTGTTTATCTTGAGCTCAACTGACCCATTCACAGATCTAACATGGGAATTTTGTGTACCCCTGTTGTTGTCCTAGCAGCATGCACAGAACCTTCAAGTCACCACAAACCATCCATTGGTGTTGCTTATAATTTATTTTCTCTAGTAGCTGCTCAAGATTTTCGTAGGTTTCCTTATGATGAACTAAATGGGCAACTGGGACTGAAGCAAAACAGTTACCATTATGTAGTAACACACCTTTCAAACTTCTCTTGTTTGAATCAATGAAGAGCATCCATTCATCTGTTTTATACTCTACACCTAACATATTCATTAGATTTGGAATGTCATTGCAATACACTAGAGATTCTTCTTGGGTGAAATACTGCAGTAGATCTTCCACTCGATTTCTATAAAATGTTACATATGTTCCTGGAGTTAGCAGGCTTTTTTCCGACAGTCTGGAGTCTAGAAGTTCTGCAGCATCCTTAGGGAGATTTAAGTCTCTTACCAAATCATTCAGTTCAGTTTGGGTGAAAGGTTCAGGTGTGTCATGTGTGTAAGTACCACATTCAGAATCCTCTGACGATTCATTGGGAGTGGCACTTGATTCAGCCTCCAGTGTATGAAGTTGCTTAGGAGGATTAGGCACTGGTATATCAGGGCCATGTGGCACAAGTCTAATGGCAGAAGGCAAATTGGGATAAGTAATTTCTTTCTTATTTTTTGTATTGAAGCCTTTCAGTGTACACATGCAACAATAGCAGTCGTCAACATGGTTTATTGGCTGACGCCATACCATTGGTATGCTAAACTGCAGGGCCTTCCTCTTTCCCTTTGTCCAGTTTCTTAAATCCTCAACAGAAACACTGCACACTGTATGAGGAGACCAAAGTTTGTCCTGATCACCTAGCTTAATTCCAAAGTAAGCAAAATAGGCAGTTTTAACAAGGGAGGTTGTGTTCTTTGTTTTTCTTACCACAAAACTCCCACAGATATAGCAAAATACATTTGGATTGTTCAGACGCTGTCTTCTTTGCATTGTTTTTGGCACAACAACTATACAAAAGCACAAGATTTAGCCAGGGAAATCTCTGTTGTTAACATGTATTGAAATTTCTTGCACAGCACTAGTTGTAGTAATTGCTATCTAGTCATAGCCATTACCACAGTGAAAAGTGCTGCCATCTCTATGAAATAAGCTGTCTTCTACAATGTTGCCAAATCCATAACTACTTATTTTAGAGTGTCTTGTGACTTTGATATTAATGTTAAATTATTGCACTGCAAACAATTTCTTAAAGTATTATTATAGAATTACTAAAACACTAAAAAATGGTATGTGATAGAACAAAAGTAATAACATTTCTGGAATCAGCACACAACACTTCATATAAAACAAGCTTAAAAATCAAAACAGCAAAATCCATGTAGACCAGTGTAACTTGTAGTTTGGTAATGAAACATAGAACAAAAGTAATAACATTTCTGGAATCAGCAAACAACACTTCATATAAATGAAGCTTCAAAATCAAAACAGCAAAATCAATGTAGACCAGTGTAATCTGTAGTTTGGTAATGAAACATTATACAGCTAATCTGAAGATGACAAAGCAAATGGCTTAAAATGTTGTAAATATTCCAAATGGATTACAAAAATACTATACCACTATCCCCATATTTTTACTTCCTCAGAAAATGACATATATAAATTAAATGTCACTCAATCAAGACAAAAAGCAACTAAATACCATTATACCTATGCCTAACACACCTCTGCAAGTTTTGCCACTTTTTATATCTGACTAATAAAGACCTCATTAACCTTTATCCCACCAGGGTGGGTATTTTAAATTTTAGTGCATGGTTTACGAAAAACATATTATTTGAACAAAAAAAGATAAAATTATGAAATAAACAGCATTTTGTGGAAAATAAAACAGAGATTAAGCAGCATGTCTTAAAAATGCAGTAAATGTATTTGTGGCCTAAATATATATATATATATATATATATATATATATATATATATTTAATTTCTAGGGGTGTTTTCCTACGTGTGTTCGCATTTGGCAGTGCAGGTATTTAAAAGTTTAAACATATTTCTAGTAAACATTAGCTTCCACATTTGCATCTCAAAAAGGTGTCAAGAAACAGCAAGAAGTATGTACTTACCTCAGGATGTTTCTTCAATGTTTTCAGCACAAGCAGAAGGAAGGCTTTCTTGTCTTTAACTTTACGTGCCACAAATGCAAAACTTTCAGCAGCAAAACTGTTGATATAGTCTGGTCTTGAATCATGCAGCAAGGGAAGGAGGTCAGTAAACACAATTCTAACATCTTTCACAAGGTAGCGCCACAGAAACTTTGACAAGTATGCCAAACATGTGAAGGTCCATTCCAACACGTCCGTATCTTTTGTATGAAGAAGACCAATTAAATTATGTACAAACTCTGAATAATGTGGATAGAATTCATGTTGCAAATCCCGAGCTAATGCTACCACCAATCTGAAAATATTATTACACAAATCAGATTTTCATACAAAGTAAAGCAATAAAATAAGTACAACACATGAAAAATGTGGATATAATTCCTACAACCAATCTCAAACCAACGGGATGAAACAACTTTGTAATTTTCTTTACAGATCAAATATTTCTGGGAGGAGGAGGTGGGAAATGACTTAATGATACAATATGACCATTTTGTTCATGATATTCTCTTACATACTAACATATCAACCTCAAATAAACTGTAACTACATCAACTTTATACTTGAAAAGACATGCTTATACTTGCTTCTATTTAATTTTAGGGAAGTGATCTATTCTAGAGCTTCATGCACTCACAATGTGACAGGCAATGTAGTTTCACCTTCCCTGTAGGCAGAACTGGGCCTTGACACTAACCACTAACCTTCACCCAATACTGAATGTTAAAGCAAGACTGAAGCTACACGTCCACAAAAAGACCAAGGCTGACAGCAGGTTGTAGTGCCAATCCTTTACCCATAAAATAGTTTTAATAAAATATTTATCACACCTTTTATTCCTACTGACATCTTTGAAAATGAACATATTTGAGATCGACTAATTTTTCTCAGTGTTGGAGAAAGATGTACAGTAAAACCTGGATAAGAAGTCCCCGCATAGGAAGTCTTCCCCTGTAAGAAGTCTGATTTTTAAAGTCCCGAAATAAAATCCATAAGGCGTACGTTAATTTTTCCCGGATAAGGAGCTTCCGCTTATTAAGTCTTCCCGCCTAAGAAGTCGAATCTCATGATACCAAGAGTATGATCTTTTATGAAATTTTACCCGTTTAATAAGTTTCGATATATAAGACTATCGATATATGCGATATATCGATATATGCTATGATGCGATCGATCTTTACCGAGGTGCCCCAAACAGCAACACGGCAACACGCTGCTTTAAGTCTTGAACAGTAACACGCTGGTTACGTCAATTGAACCAATTGACGGGTGCTACTGCTGGCTACTGTGTATTACTATCTGCATACATCTACTACTGAATCCTACACCCCAGAAAATTGTTGCAATTACAGTAAGTAATGTGCATTACGTTGTCTGTTTAGATGCTGTTGGTGGAGTTTACGTTGTTTAATAACTGCAGTCATTAGCGTGAACGAGTCTTCTTTTGTATTTTAATTGGTTACTTTTTCATTATATTTATCGTTATTGCAGTAATCATGACCCAGAAAGGAATAAAATGCAAAGCCTTATCACTGAAAGAGAAGTTGAGGGTGATTAGAGAAGTGGAATCAAATCCTACCTTGACCCGAGTGGAAGTGGCAAAGCGGCTGAACATTCTACAGTCAAACGAATTGTGGGGAAAAGGGCTTTTAATAAGCTTTCCCTCTTAATAAGTCTTCCCGCTTAAGAAGTCCCTAATCCTCTGGTCCCTTGAAAGACTTCTTAACAGGGTTCTACTGTATCTCTTTTCGAAACTCTTAATGATACCAATAAGCAATACTTCACATTAACTGAGCTCAGATGGTCCCTTTACAACATACTTCCAACAGTCACAACAAACATGCTGTGCAGGGATGTCTATCTGAACTTTGCAACATATAAATTTGTATGCTGACAATGAAGAAGCAAAGAGTGAGAGGAGAATCCACATTATAATACAAAAAGGTTTCTTAATCAAGCCAAATGTTGAAAGAAGATACTTATTATTTTCATTCACACTGACAAGCAACAAGAATAACCAGACTGAACAAGGTGGTCATACACAGTAACCCAGGTTCAAATTGTCATTACATCAACCATACACAAATATATAGTTTACCCGATGCAAGATTTGAGGTTCTCCAAGTGCTACTGAAGATTCAAGTCTTCTGGGATGTAATGCTATCACTGTGTGAGTAGTTCCAAACATTTTGAATGATCATAGTGCCTTCAACTTCGGGGTCAAGCACTCCTAGAAGAATTCTTTTTTGACTGCTTAACCCTAAATATGAAGGCATTATGATCTGTTAAAATGTCAGAAACTACTCACTCAACAACAGTGTCACATCCCAGAACACTTGAATCTTAAAGTTTTCCCCAGCTTCTCACGCACAACACACCACATAGGTGTTTAACTTACTCCAGTACAGGCTGCAGACATAATGGATTGTTAAGTTTGATATATTTAATAAGTAATGCTACAACATCATCCTTCTGTTGCAAGAGTTGAGGAAGTGTATGTGTTGCAGGGACTTCCTTCTGAAAGGCTTCAAACCTTTCTGTAAGGTTTAGATCACGCCATTTTTCTAAAGCCTTCTGAAAATATGTCTCAGATTCCTCAGAGTCATTTTCATATTTATGCCCCACTCGATGATAAACATCAACATCAATATTTGCTATCCTCTCAGAAAAGGGCTGAAACTGAAATCAGAAATAAGTTATATCAGTGGTTTAAATTATGAGGAAGCACAAAATATCTGAAATCAAAGCTATAAACTGTACAAAACAAACATTTTTCAGCAGCCACAAAGGTGACTAAAATATCAACACATGCATAATTTTAGCAGTTCTACTGTCACATAAACACTGCACATCTTGCAAGCCTCCCCTACCTTAATGATAAGAAAGTTAAAAAAAAAACAATTCAAAGTTTTAGAAACCAACATATGCACTATATTCTCATAAGTAAGTCAATTGCCCCTACATATGTTTCGGCTTTTGACAAGCCATCCTCAGGGGGTCAAAGTTTTACATATGCTTTACATCTATTAGTTCAATTTTTAAACAACTTGTACATCCAAATAGAATAAAATAAATCTTAATTCCCAATGGATTATGGTATTATTACTTCCAGCTTTCGAATCATGTAAAATCCAGTGGAATGTGTTATAATAGTTTTCCATAAAAGGTTAAAAGTTTCTTTAAAAAAGATTTAAATCTTTAAGAAAGTTTAAACACTGGAAATCTAGTACCACACAAAAACATGCAGAGAGTTCATTCATGGACCTTAACTGAACTGGATTCATTCATTATGTAGTCTGTCTTACAACAGGTCTGTAGCCTCTTCCAAAGCGAGTTCTCCATTGACTGCCATCTAGTGCTTCCTCTTTCAATTTCCAGTATCTTCTCTTTTCTTTAAGATCATCCAGTAGCTGCTTATGCCTTCTTCCTCATCTTCCCATCATTTCTATCCTTCTCTCTAACTTCCCTTCAATCACATGTTTTAGAATGCAGTTTCTACATAAGATGTGACCAATCCAGTTATCCTTCCTTCTTTTTATTGTATGTAGAATATTCCTCTCCTCCTTGACTCTATGTAATACTTCATTTTTCACATGATCGGTCCAACTGATCTTCTCCATTCTTCTCCAACACCACATTCCAAAATTTTCAGGGTATTTCTGATCAACTTTACAAAATGTCAAAGTTTCGGCACCATACAAAGCTATGCTCCAAATGTAGCACTTTACTAGTTTCTCCCTTAAATTGAAGTCCAATTTGCCAGTGAAAAGATTCTTCTTCTTGTTGAATGCTGTTTTTGCCATGGCAATTCTGGATTTAATTTCACGTGTACATCTGACATCATTTGTTATCATGCTACCCAAATAATTGAAATATTACACATTCTCCAATTGTTTTTCATCTATCATAATCTGTATTGGAGATGGTTGCATTGAGATTCTCATTATCTTAGTTTTTTCCACTTTCATTTCCATTCCATAACGTCTTCCAATTTCAGTTAGCCTATCAATCATGACCTGTAGCACCGTTTCTTCCTTAGCCATTAGCACAAGGTTATCTGCATATTTCACAGTGCAAATTACTTGTCCTCCTATTTTGAAGTCTCCAAACCCTTCAAGAGCTTCCTTGGTAAGGTACTCGCTGTACAAGTTGAACAGAATCGCCGACAAACAGCAACCTTATCTAACTCCAAACTCCTCGTTTCCCCTTGATCCAGTTGTACTTTAACACTCTGTTCCATGTACAATTTGCTGATCAATCTTCTTTCACGCCAGTCTATCCCAGTTCCCTTTAGGATCTGCATTAATTTGGTCCAGTTGATACGGTCAAATGCCTTCTGCCAGTCTATGAAGCAAGCACACAATTCCTCATCTATGACCAAGTTTTGTTCTGATATTATTCTCAGCATCCCAATTGCATCCGTAGTTCCTTTCTCTCTTCTAAATTCAAACTGATCCTCTCCAAGCGCATCCTCAGTATTCCTTTCAATCCTTCTTTTAAGTACCCTCGCTACTAGCTTCTCTGTATGTGTGATGAGGCTGATTGTGCGATGGTCGCTGCATTTTCTACCTTTGTGCTTTTTCTTTAAAGCAATCATTGTAATTTCAATTAAATCTCTGGGCCACTCTCCACTTACATATATGCTGTTGATCAGCTGTGTCATCAGTTTGAGACCATCCTCTCCCAAAAATTTGAGTACATCCCCAGGTACATCTTATCCCTCATCTCCTTGATAGCTTTTTCCACTTCACTTTGACAATATAAGGGCCTTTCTCATCTTCATCTACTTCAGCTTCAGGTTTGACTTCTAGGCATTCAGTCAATTAGCTCTATCTTAGGGCTCTGTACTATAATTCTCCCAAATTAGCAGCACTCGTCTCTGATCTGTTATCATATTCCTTTGAGAGTCTTCGATGCGAATGTTTTGAATTCCATGGTTTTCTTTCCAACCTACTTCCTTTGTCTTCATGTACATTAAATCATAATGTCCTGTTCTTTGAAATTCTATGATTCTATGACTGTTGACATTCTTCCATTTCCTTCGTTCATAAATTTTACTGATCATCTCCTGTGTAATCCATGGCTTTCTTGCTCTCCTCTCGACTTTTCCAACCAAATCACTCATAGTATTGAACACATATTTCTTGATATTGTTCCACTGCACTTCCACATTCCCTCTTTCACATTTGATTGCACCAAGTTTTTCTTCTAGACTATCGTGTACTTCCTGTCATTGAGCATATAGCTTCTCCAAATCCCATCTTGGTTTTCGCTTTCGGTACTTTATGATTTTCTTCAGTCTGGTGCAGATCTTTGCAACCAGTAAATTGTGGTCAGAGTCAATATCTGCTTGAGGCAGTGTCTGCACATCCTTCACCCTGTTCCTGAATCGCTGTTTCACTAGTACATAGTCCAGTTGATGTCAACTCCTATCCCCTGGTGATTTCCAGGTGTACAATCTTGTTTTGGGTTTTTTCAACCATGTGTTTGTTATAACAAGCCCATTTCTTTCACAGAAGTCAATGAGCATTTGAACTCTCTGATGCCTCCTTCCCAGTCCATATGGTCCAACAATGTTGTGATGTGTTTTACCTCCAACTACACTGTTCCATCTCCCATTATAATCATATTTGTCTTGCCTTTTCCATCCTCTTCAAGAATTTCTTCATTTATGTCATACAGCTCTTCCACTTTGTCATCGTCATACTCCAACTTTCACATGTACACTTGCACTATCAAAATACTTATTGGTTCTGCCTTCAACTTAACAGCAGTGATTCTGTCACTATACACACTCTTCTTAACAACACTTTTCACTTTGCTTTTATGCACTACTATTGCTACGCCTCTTTCAGCTCTGTCATCCCCGGAATAATACATTGTATAATCACCACTTCTTATTTCACCTTGACCCTTCCACTGAACTTCAGTAACACCTAGCACAGACACTGCGTTCTTCTGCACTTCCTTCTTCAAATTTTTGAGTTTTCCTCCTTGATTCAAGGTTCTTACATTTGAAGTTCCTATCTTGAAGCTGTGATGTTCCTTCTGTTTCTGTTTGTAGTCCTCGCTGTAACTCCTACTGTGTGGTGTCTCCTCTAGAAACACCCCTCCCCCCCCCCCCCCCCCCCCCCCGCCGGAGATCCGAATGGGGGAGTATTTTACCTCCGGATTGTTTTGTCTCCAGAGAAAGCATCTCGCATTTGTCTCTGTTTCTGGAAGAGACCATCCACAAAAAGTAATAATGTGGTAGATTTTCCATTTGCTTTCCACATTGCAGTACAGCAGCTGTTCAGACCACTCTGGTCATGCCTGTTACAACACGATCATGAACCATCTCAAGCATCATTTGCTCTGTGCTTCAAGCAGCTACTGATGCTGCTGCTTCCGGCATCAGTGGAGTTTTCATTGTATTTCCCTCTCTAAGCATCTCTCTTCATGTGGTTCCTACTCTCTTGATCTGTCTGGCTTGGGAGACCCTATTGGTAGCAACGCTACCGCCCCTTAGCTCTCAGGGTCACTGGAACTCACAAGCCCCTCTACCTTGGCAAGGAAACTGGACTACCAAACATTAAAGAAAAAAGGATGCTAGCAGACATCTCTGCTTGCAGATGGTATCTGAATAAAGGGGATACTAACTAACTCCATGGAGCAGAGTCCTTCTTGAGAAGCTAGCAGGTCGTCAGATAGTCAAGAAATTCCCCACGTATTAAGGAACCTGAAGGTTCATTACTGCATTCACAAGAGCCTGCCACCTGTCCCTATCAAAGGGGATACTATCACCCACATATAAAAATGCACCAGTCCTTGCATTACTTACTGGCACTAAAGCATCCATTTTTTATGTGCCCAAGTATCTATTGCAAAACTTCATGGGTAAACTGCTGCATTTTACTCAATATGCAGGACTGCTCAAGGGCAATGGGTTTTAATTCCAACTGTTGCCCTGGAGGGAGGAGTTCTAAATTCCTAATACCCTTGAATGCATTAGTGACTGTACAGTATACCGAGGCCAGTGGCATTTGAAGAATTAAAGGTCTGTACAGTGCACCGAGGCCGGCTTTGGGCAGGCTACCATCCCACTATAACTGGTCATGGTGCTAAAATCAAATATCCCTCTTAATCTAATGTATGAAACCTAACACTAAGAAATTTACTTGTTTCATACTCAGAATATATACCTTAAAATTCGGCTTTATACCAGCTACCCCTGCCAACTGCTTTTATAGTCTTATTCATGGCATACTTAGTGACTAAGCCTTCCACAAATGGACATACTACACATGGAGATGTGCTACCTCCAGACAAGAAAACTACACTCCGCTTCACACAAGGAAATACTTACAAGTGTAGATCTAATGCCAAAGAATCTACATTATAACTCCATAATTTTGATACAATGTGACTGCTACACTTCCGGCACATTATCAACTAGGCCTTATATATCAAGTATCTGGAATGAAAACAAACTGCTTGGTCTGAAAAACAATGCTGCCCTTAAACGGACTGACAGAACCGTACAGAATACCAAAAATAAGAATCGCTATTTTCTACCATTCACCTTTTTGTACATACCTACGAATCTCAAGGTGCTACTTACATAACCTCTTTTAACATCAATAATACTTACCTTAAATGTATTGCTTTCCTTGTGTCTTGTAGGTTTATTTTTCATGACTGCTGGTGATGTTAAACACCTGAAATAAACTACTCTTCAGTACATTACCAAACGTAGCAATCAATCAGTGTTCATGATCAACAGGTATGTATGAAAGTACCACGCGCTTTCACCACTTTCCGTTCGCTACACGCCACGCCGAACATTTGCGGGGCGTAGCGCTTCTTCTCTTTTAACTGTGGCGTTGGGCACGGATAAAGGCACGATCAGATGTAGAGAAAGCATCATCCATGCTCACCAACTTTTCACAAATTCCCAGCATACATGAACATTGCAACGTAAATATAACTAAACCCTTCGGGTTCGTTTATACCGCGGATTCGGATATACCGCGGGTCTTTCCTGTTCTCAGGGCCTTTGAATGAGATTCTGAGAAAAATATAGACGTTGCTGCTGCAAACCTCGCACCGCAGGAGGCTTTCCCACTCAAATAAACCAGTCTTAACGAGCAATACAGCAAGCCGGGTTTCTCGGAAATCCCAGGGCACTATGCCGTCGGTGAAAGCAAAAAGGATGCTTACTGGGTAAAGCAATTAAGGCTTCTTCGAGTTTCTTAGTCATGCGATGGTCTCCTCTTATACCTCGCTCTTTCAATGACAGGCAGGGTTTGCTAATCTCCTTCAAGGTCACTAAACACTACATAGTGGCACGAGTTTCTTATCTTGAAATGCTACAAAAGAAATGGATTGGGCTATCCCCAACGTGAGAGAGAGAGAGAGAGAGAGTAGCAGCACATTTCGCAAGATGCGTAGTGGTTTTAATCACTGCAGTAAGCAGGGGGTTGCATCTTCATTGGACAAGAAGGAAACATGCACCAGAGTCCTCTTACAGTGCTCCTTATGCAACTAACAGCACATATTTCCTATTTGCTACCAACAGGTGGCAGTAAGTAAGGTCTAAGTCTGACGCACAAAGATCCTAGGTAATCTATGGAGAAGCCATCTATGCGCGGGATGTTTTGTTCGAGTGTGTAACGGAACATTTCTGTGTGACCGTAAGTTTCAGTTCAATTGTGGAAGTTTGGATTGTATTGTGAACGTTAAGTTTGTTATGCATACGTTGAACGTATCTTGAACCATGTTACGCACCTGTATAAATGTTGTGTTGTGTTTGCAGTGCACGATGGTTAAGTGCTACGCCTTAGGGTGCACAGATTACTACTACCAGATAGGTAACTGTAATGCTATTGGTCGGAAACGTGGGGCCGAGTCTATTGTCCTGCCATCTATGCGTTGTTCACAAGTACCACAAGGTGTTAGTAGCAATCGGTAGCAATATCCCAGTCGGTAAGGTTGACTACTATTCGGCCCTCAATATCCCCCCCCCCCTTTCTCCACTGTCGTACAGATAATTTTCACTTGACATGGTTCAGCAGCAGTATGAAATAATGTCCTGTAGAATAGGTCATATCATAGGTATTTCATTCATATGTATTTATTATCCCTGCACTGAAATCTACTCAGCTAGAGAGTATGTTAATGTTCACACTTTTAACTTCCACTTCTAACACATCAATATTGAATGTAGGACAAGATATAAAGAAACTAAAAATTTTTTATTCTTCAAAAAAGGGCGGTAAGGTATACTACAGGGTTAAAACATTTAGAATCGTGTAGAAAGAGTTTCAGTCATCTAAAGATATTAACGGTGTATTTGTTATACATTCAAAAGACAATCTTATAAGTAATAGAAAAGTCTAA
Organism: Reticulitermes speratus; assembly: GCA_021186555.1. Lineage (NCBI taxonomy): Eukaryota > Metazoa > Arthropoda > Insecta > Blattodea > Rhinotermitidae > Reticulitermes > Reticulitermes speratus. The sequence goes on along the minus strand of JAJKFL010000007.1, from coordinate 16,978,125 downwards.
CTGCACTGTAAATAAACATGTACATACACGTAACACAAGAAATAGTCTTTATTATATCTATCTATCTAGCTATCTATCAATCAATCTATCTATTATGACTATACAAGCAAAGGTATATGTTGTATATACAATAAGATTATACAATAAACACAGCTGTACTTTTGTTATGTATAATACAGATTCACATACTATATCACTGTATTTTCATCTACAGGATGAATGAAAAAAGTGATTGATGTATAACATCAAACAGTGTATATTCAGTTCAATTCAATGCAATTTATTTCATCTTCAAGCAGATCCACAACCATTGGATATAGAATGTGTCACATAATTATCATGTTCAAATCTTCTCCAGAATCAAGTCAATAAATATAATAAAAGATAATACAATAAAATCATCATGAATAAATATAGAATTATTTTCAGTTAAAATTATAATGCTTAGAATGTATGTATAAAAATATAAATGAAATTATATATATACATACATAGACACACAGATACACGTAATATAATACCATAGATATTTAAACAATCAAGTATAAATTAAAAATTCTTGAATACAATATCATTAATTTTCATAATATACACAACATATACAGACACCAGCTGAAGTGGGTAACCTGAACATAGCAATAGTCTGTAAAAAGTAATGCCAGTTAATTTTTACCTATACATGTAAAAGTATGAACAATAATGTGTGCGAGATAGAAAGGAGGTTCATACAGAATTCTCAGTTGCGATGTACTCTTGCCAACATGACAAACTGTATAGAGGAATTCTGAGACATATGTAGGTCAATGTAAATTAGGGCTTCTTCCACTGCCGGTCTACACAAGCTTCTCATAGATGTCACATTCTCCAAGTGATGTAATGTCTAACGATGCTCACATCAGTGGTAGCCACACACTTTCAGACTGCATGGTCTGTTTCACGTGACGGAACAAACTTGATACGTGCAGGAGACCAGAACTGTTCATTGAGAGGTCACACAGCTGCTATGTACCACCTCACTTAGTAGGCAAAAGTTAGGAGGCATTAATTTATTACAGACCTACTGATGTGACAGAATCTTCATCTTTCTCTTAGTTGCCCTCTGCCTGACTGCTTCATTTAACAACCGATTTGTTTGCTTACACCACCAAGGAATGGCAATTCTGGCGACACCAACAGCAATGCCATCCACCAATTCTTGGTAATGAAGTGAACAACCAGCGGACCTGATCCAGTCAAAGTCAACCTTGCTCTCGATGGCAGCTGTGACATGCTGTTCAACTGAACTCAAGTGAGCCACATCTGCCATCATATCCTCCAGAAGAGTGACAGATGTTCCTACAGTTTCTACCAGCTTCTCAGAAGGGTAAGTGAGAGACTGTTTTGTATCACTGTACTCTTTGAAATATATGAAGGCATTGTGTGATAACATCACTTGAGATGTCAGACATGCCTTGCATGCATCACAGTTGACAACACGAAGCAGCTTTTTGGCAATGAAACCACTGACATATGCTACTGACATTTTCATGTTACCAGCACGTACAGCAGCTCTCACTTCCTGTTGTACTTGCTTCGCAACAAGAAAACTGTCAACATTATCATGGGTTTCCCCAATGTGACTTGTGGAAGGATCAGGTGTAGAAGCACCAGGTCCCCTGAGTAACGAATGTAGGTTGTCCAGGAGACTAACACCATCTTCCTCGCAGTTAGTGCCACGTAGCCCTCTAAATGCAAGGCCATTGATGATGCTAGTTTTCAGGGCATCTACAAACTGTCCCACAGTTGGGTTATTGTTTGACCCACAATGCAAACGAATAGCACCAAATGTGTTCTCAAGGGGATCTTGATTCAGCCTTCGGGTCTCAAGATAGGCAAACCCCGCAGCTTTCAAGGTCCTCCACACATGCTGGGCAGCTACAATGTCAATGAGCCACCCAGTCTGTGTTGGAGGTGGTCGTTTGAAGGCAGGTTTGCCATCCTTGAGAAAAATTCAGCTGCTTACCCTCATACTTGCCTTGGTCCAGTGACCTATATGAGGACTCTTATCTCTAAGTGGGCCCCGCAGTTCCTTCCCTGTGTCAGCACCAGACACACTGTTCAAACTGTCAAAGAGCTTATCAACTTCCCCAATGAAGGTGGCAGTAGCCAGGTATGTGCTGCTCAACATTCCCAAAAGACTCAGTAAAATAATAAAGCTAGGGCCTTGTTACAGAATTCATTGTTACATTAATATTAGAATAACACAGTAATCAGTGCACAGAAACTGGGAGAAAATAAAGTTCTTTTTTTTCGGCTGATCACAAGTACATTTTGGGGAGAAGAAGTTGGAAAAATTGTCTTCATGTAACCAATGCCTTAAAAACAGTGCATTACAAATAACTGAATGCAGTGAAACATTTCTTACCTGCACATACGAGGCTATACAGACTTGCTGCTACAGTGTGGCTCAACACTTGTGCAGCCAGGTTCACCTTCATTGCATTCTGCCCCACAGGGTTCAGGTGTGTGTCTGTAAGCTTATACAGTTGTCGGAGAGGATGCGGTTTGTCAAACTTGTACACATTCAAAATGTGTTCCCACTTAGCTATAACAGGAAGCTGATTGTCCAGAGGCTCAGACTTCAACTGCACATCATACTTATGGAATAGGTTTCGGGTACATTTCAGGAGGTGTGGAGGATCAAATACTGTCGCAATTTCTTTATTATGAAACTTGAAGAATGCTTCTGTTTCAGAAGCACCCAACAATTTCAAGGCCTTGACATTGTTGGCACCCATGTCACAGACAGTGGCAACAACTTGCAGTCCAGCATTCTGACAAGCGTCAAGAACCTCCTTCAAAAATTGCGTAAGCATCTCAGCCTTACTGCTTCCGCGACTAAAGTAGTAAGCCACTGGTTGCTTCCACTTTTGATGCAGGCCACTGACCATGAAAACCAGAGCATGATTTGCAATGTTGCTTGTCCTGCCCTGGCTTCCAAAGTCCTCAAAACCCTCTATGCAGCCCAATTTCTGCTTAAAGCACAAGTTTTCTCTGATTGACATTTCATCAAACATCAGAATACAATAACGATCTTTATCAGACATTGTCTGCGCAGAGTGTTTGAGTGCACCAAACACATGGGCATTAATGCCTGCCGTGAAGTGAACAGTATTAAGGACAGACTGCAATGTTCGTCTAGATGGAAGGGGGAAGAGCGTCTGCAGAAGGATGTAGGATTTGGGACTGCATTTCAGTACGGCCAGAGCCAACACTTTGTCTTCAAAATTCCACCTCCTGCCCTTGGGCTTCTGCCTACTGTTCCGAATAACTCCTGCCAATAACCTGGCAGCCTCTACAGACAAAGAAGATGCAAGCTTCTGCATCACTGGATCCCTATCCAGATCACAGACATCTTTCAACTTTTTTGCCTTGCATTGCTTTTTCAATTTACATAGCGCACTCCCCTGCTTCTGAATATGTTCATACATTTTCCTTTTTCTAGGTGTCAATTCTGCAACTGTTGCCAAATTAATTTCTTTTAGTAGAGAATGCCTTGCTCTAGGCTTTGAGGAAGAACTTTGATGACTGATACATCTGAGTTCTCCATCACAAGCATTAGGATTTACAGGGCTCAAGGAACAAGAGGTTTCTTTCACTGCTAAAGTTCTGCCTGCTGGTGGTGGTGTTTGGAACCCAGGGATTTGATGAGAAGTTGAAGGACTGTCTGCATGGACAGGCATAGGAGTTTTAGTGGAGGACACAGGCGCCTTGCCGTAGGTTCTGGTGGATGGTAGGACATGGAGGTTATCTTCAGGGGTTAAATTTGTGGGCAAGGAGTTCAGAGAAGGGTTATGAATCTGAGCCATGTGGAACTGCCACTTTGTTCAGGCGTACCCTTTCAGAAGTACAGAAATCGCTCTCTGCTAAATGTTTGCTGCACAAAAAATATTTGTACAGCATTTTTGCAGAGTCGATACTGCATGGCTGCCTGACGTTCTCCGCCCATACTTTGGCTCTGGAAAGAAAAAATGAAAGTACATTACATTACATATGTTTGGGAATTTAATGTTAATGGGATACATTTAAATTGCATTCTCCTAGTATTAATGACTTACACATTTCCTATTAGGAATGCACAGTGCACATGTGACTGGTCTTCTTTATTGTAACGCCGTGTAACCCTGCACAGTCCACTGGACTGCAATTGACATTTTCACATTTCCTTTTTACACATACGTACTATATTAAATGAGATCTGCTTATATTACGATATTGCATGTGACATACCGTATCGGATTCGTAGGAAATCTGAAGAATCGTACACCGTCTTTGTTCGTCGATGTACATCTTGCCGCGTGGCACTTGTTCCGCCTGGCCATTTTGCTGAAAGAAACAGAATACAACGCGATACAGTATGTACATCTCAAAATTACACGGCCCATCATGTAGGATTAAGCTAAGCTTTCATAAATTCAAATCTTACCGTTCCACAGACGCTGGAGAATCTGTAGTAATCTGTGCTGGAGAATACATAACACACGATGTAATCAACACACAATGATACTATCTAGACGCTGAAAGCAAAATCCACAGACGAAAGAGAATAAATAATCAAATCAAATTATTCTTGCACCAATCTATTGGAGGCACGAGCCGTTGCAATCACAGGTCACAATGAAAGGTTGGCGCTTCTTTGTGATTGGTCCAAAATATCACGTGGCATGGTAACTTCTTCCGACTTTGTGCGACATCTGTTATGATTAATAGTAGATATTGTAGTTGTCGTTCTTGACGAGTATGATGTGCACAACGGTAAGATGTCGCGATTGCATGCTTCCCCTTCCCCAATCCCAGTTTCTCCCCCCTGTTAGGGTGTACTTCCTCACATTCAAATGCAGCAGGGCGTCTCTTCAGGTTTCCAAAGGATGCAAAGCAGTATGTTCGTGACCTGTACTAACATTTTTAATTGCTGTGTTTGTGACAGATACATAGACATTTCCACATACAATCCATATATCTAAAAATGTGTCAGTATGACCGTATATGCCAAAGAAATTTTTAATAATTCAAAATACCTTGACCTCCTGATTTAAAATGAATGAAACACAATAAGTGTTTATTAATCATGATTGGAAATGCATGAAATGGATTAAGAGTGCATAATGCTCTGATTGTAATACTGTATAATCAATTCTTCTTTTCCAGTGCTCAATTATGGGCCGAGAAGATTGGTCGGCCTTGTAATATTGACGATGCCGGAACCCTGCATGTGAAGTATGTATGCAAAAATCACTTTTTGCAGACAGACTTCACAACACCTGAAGGGACACTCCTGAACAGAATGGCAGTACCATGTAGCTCAGACTCAGCTTCACAAGATCCAACACCACAAGTTCCTGATTCCCCTTCACTCACGGATTTGAATTCATTACCCTCAGTTTTATCTCCCCAGAGGAACCTTCATGTCCAGCCACCCAAAAGAACCTATAGCAAGTTGCCTATGTCCTCATCCTCTATTCAGACACCTCTTCCTATTCATGTAGACAGTCCATTCACTTCCTCACAAATCTCTGCAGTCGATTCCACACCAACAGCAGCCAATACATTTGCAGTTGAAGGCACCTCCTGTCCCCTAACCCTAAATGCTTCTGAAGGGGAATTCAGGCACATCAATAGTCAAAATTCCTCCTCAAAGCCTAGAGCAAGGCACTCTTTATTAAAGGATTTGAATTTGGCCACGGTGTCTCAGTTAACACCAAGGGAGAAATTTCTTTATGACAGGATTCGGAACAAGGAGAGTGCACTCTGTAAATTAAGAAAGAAGTGCAGGCAAAATTTGGGATTTGTTTCTGGTGTGGAAGGAAATACATTGATGGAAGACATTTCAACATCTTTGAATGCAGAAGCTATCAGTTTATTGAAAGGTATTGTTAGAAATAGTAGGCATAAGGCAAAGGGCAGAAGGTGGAACTTCAAAGACAAAATGTTGGCTCTGTCTCTTCTTAAACGCAGCCCAAAATCCTACTCCCTCCTGCGAGTATTCCTCCCCCTTCCATCTAGGCGCACCTTGCAGTCCATACTCGGCACTGTTCACTTTGCGGCAGGCATCAATGCCCGCGTGTTTGGTGCACTCCAGCACTCTCTGCAGAAAATGTCTGATAGAGACCGGTACTGTTGTCTCTTGTTTGATGAAATGTCAATCAGGGAGAACGTCCGTTTTAATCAGACGCTTGACTGTATTGAGGGTTTTGAGGATTATGGAACAGAGAGGACTTGCAAGATTGCAAATCATGCTCTAGTTTTCATGGTCCGTGGTCTGCACCGAAAGTGGAAGCAACCTGTTGCTTACTACTTGAGCCGTGGAAGCACTAAGTCTCACCTTTTGGTGAGGTTCTTGAATGAGGTTCTTGACGCATGCCAGAATGCTGGACTGCATGTTGCTGCCACTGTCTGTGACATGGGTGCCAACAACGTCAAGGCCTTGAAACTGTTGGGTGCTACCCAAAGTAAGCCCTTCTTCAAGTTTCAAAATCAAGATATTGTGACAGTGTATGATCCTCCACACCTCTTGAAGTGCACCAGAAACCTGTTCCTCAAATATGATGTGCAGTTTGAGTCTGAGCTTATGGGCAACCAGCTTCCTGTTGTTGCTAAGTGGGAACATATTTTGAATGTACGTAAATGGGATAAAGGGAACATTGTCCACCTTCTCTACAAGCTCACAGATGCTCACCTGTCCCCTACTGCACAGTGTACAATGAAGGTCAGCTTGGCTGCACAGGTCATGAGCCACACTGTAGCAGCAAGTCTCAACGCTACAGCATCTAAAGGTAAGGAACATTGCTCTGCCTTCTTTGTGTTGTAATAAGAAGTAAAGTGGCATATGATTTAAGCTACTTGTGTGTAGGAAAATGTTCCTTTCTGAATTGACCATGACAATGAAGCATTACTGGAATTTCTCTCATACTTATTACTGATTCTTTCAGGGCACGTAGATGCTGACCACGTAGCAACAGGTGTGTTTGTGGAGGAGGTGGATCGGCTGTTTGACAGCTTCAATAGTGTGAAGCACCCTCCCGCAGGAAAGGAATTGCGTGGCCCATTTAACAATAACAGTCCTCATATAGGTCACTGGACCAAGGCAGGTATGGGGATAAGTAGCTGGGTCTTCTTCAAGGATGGTAAACCTGCCTTTAGTAAACCTCCCCCATCACAAACTGGGTGGCTGATTAATATATGTGCTGTCCAGCATGTGTGGAGGATGTTGAGGAAGGCAGGTTTCAAATACCTTGAGACCCGAAACCTCAATCAGGATCCCCTTGAAAACACATTTGGTGTTGTTCGTTTGCACTGTGGTTCAAACAATAACCCAACTGTTGGCCAGTTTGTAGATGCCCTGAAGACTAGTATCATCAATGGCCTTGCCTTCAGAGCTCTAAGTAACACAAACTGTGAGCGTGATGGCACTAAGCTTCTGGACAATCTACATTCATTTCTCGAGGAACCTGATGCTTCTGTACCACATCCATCCACAAATCATGGTATTGGAGCAGATGATGCTGTTCCTATTCATGTTGCAGAGTCAGTGCAGCAGGAGAAAGTGATAAAGTGTGATGACATATCGCTCTTGTCAGTAGCGTATGTCAGTGGTTTCATTGCCAGACATCTGCTACGTGACATCAACTGTGATGACTGTAGGACATGTCTCACATCCCCAATGATGTTGGCGACCAATGCCTTCATATACTTCAAAGAGTATGAGGAGGACAAGCAGTGTCTAACCTATCCTTCTGACAAGCTGGTAGAGACTGTAAGTGCTTCTATAACTCTGCTGGAGTCTAAGATGGCAAAGGTTGCTCACATGGGTTAAGTTGAAGAGAAGATGACACTTGCCATGAAGGAGACAATTGATTTTGGATGGATTGAGTCTTCTGGTTGTTCGCTTCACTGCCAAAAAATAGTAGATGGTATTGTGAGAGGTATCACAAGAATAGCTATTCCTTGGTGGTGCAAGCGAACAAACAGGTCCATGAGTGAAGCAAGTAGGCAGAGGGCCACAAAGAGGAAGATAAAAATCCTGTCTCACACGTAAGTCAGTAGGAAAGTAATTCCTATTAATTTGTCCCCTATAGTAGGTAGTGTCCAATGTGAAAACTGTAGAGGAATTCTACCTTTATGTTATGATTTTGTCCTGCATGACCAGATATTCATGCTAAGATAAATTATAAAAAAAAACGTACCAATTGAACATAGACGTTCGTCAACTGATTACAGATTTGAAACAAGCATATGACAGTATAATTAACCAACCATTGTATATAATAATGAGAGAGTTTGGCATACAAACAAAACTTTTAACCTGGTAAAAATGACCTTGAGGAAAACTATAAACAAAGTTCAAATGGGTGGGACACTACTAGTGGACTCAGGCAAGGTGATTTCCACCTTACCTTTCAATTTACTGTAACTTTCGAGAAAATCGTATGCAATATAACAGTGAATCCCAAAAGGTGTCACCAGTGGAAAACTTAACTGTGTTGCACATTTCTTCGACTCCAGTACATATCATTTCTTCTTGACAAGAACTGTGCTGCACTACAGTTACCTGTATGGGTAGAAATTAAGCGGCATTACTTTTTACTGACTTACGTACTGTTCATGTTATTCACTTCAGTACAGGGTTCTCAACAATTGTATGTACGTAAATACAGGTATGACTGTTTACGCCGCTTCACTTTTGCACCTCTCATAGATCATGATTTGAGGGGGTGATGAGCCATGACACAACCTACCTTTTGTAACCAATGGATCAAGGAGCAATATCCACCTTCAAGGCTTATACTTACGGACAACACTCGAGGGAATTGCTGACGCTATTCAAGTGTCCGATAATGTCATGATGAGACTACTGGAAGTCATACGTCATCATGAAAGGGATCTCCAACATTTCAGCGGCATCAAGTGAAGTGTCAAAATCATGTATGAATGGCATCTGGCCTAAGCTTTGGCCTGACTGCATTCCGGATTCGCAAGACCACGACACTACCCTTGCTTCAATAACAGAGAATGTGACAGAGATAGCAAAGGAAATAGGGCTAGATGATGTAGAAGTTGGTGACATAAATGAGCTTCTTGAGAGTCATGGTGAAGAGCTTTCAACGGAATATTTAGAACAGCTAGCTGAACAACTGTCCAAAGAAGACACAGAGGAAGTGAAGCTGACTGCAATGCCGGTTAGGACATTAACAGTCAAATCAATGCCATAGGCTATTGGTCTTATTGATAAGGGATGTGAGGCCTGTAGCAACGACTGCAACTGGGAGTGGAGCTGAACCGTTAAGAGAGGAAGTGAGACAGTTCTACAGCCATACTATGACTTATTGTTGATTACTGAAAATCTTGGAACAGAACCTAATATATTTACATGTGTTCCCATTATATTTTTGCTTCCATTTATGCAGCTTCATTTTACGCCAGAAATCTGAGGAACGTAACCCTGGCGTAAACCGATTCATACCTGTATATTATTATTCCCTTGCACACTTACAAATATGTAGTTTATTTTCTGAACGAATCCCTATTGTGGGATCATCAGGGACTTGGATTGTGAATTACACAACTTACAAATCAACAATAATGGGACATTTTAAAGGTGCAAAAGTTACAATGTAGGGTATGTCAGTTGTTTTCTAGGTGCACTGTGCATGAGAAGTTTTGTGTCTAGACACACAAGGTTGTGTGCATGGAGTGTGCTCGGCACTTTTACAGAAGTGATGATCCACTATTACAACAGCAGCGTAGCCTTTTAATCTGTTAACATTCTATTTTATGAACTGTCACTGTGAACTAGTGTGTTTTTCTACTTTGTAGTGCATGATGGTTTAACATGTGGATGGATGCAAAGTTCTTGTGGACCTTTGTTTGAACAGCGTGATGGTGACAAAGACCTGTCGAAACATGTAGGGGTTCTCCCTAATACATGCTGTATATGTATTTGTAATGTGCATTTGTTGGTGTTAAGTTTATGACAAGATATATAAACTATAAAACTGAATTTTTAATGTTTAAAAATGAATCATAATATGTATATGTGTGTATAATCTACTAATTTCAATACAAATGTCTGTGATCGAAGGATATTTCTCATTGATGACATCCCTATATCACCAGTTGTGGACTGATGTGAATTAAATGTTTCTTCACCTGCACATGCTTCTGTCCATCATATGGAGAAGTTACTCTGCAATGTCAATATTTCACATGTATTCATGAGTCTGACAGTGATAAAGTGACGGGACATAGCGGTGAAATTATGATGTACATACCGTGTAGCTAGTATAATTCTATATTGCACTTACTGACACCCTGCAATTGTATGTGTTCTGTGTACTGACTGCATTTTGGTGCTGACTGTTGCATCATCATCATCATCATCATTAGTTATACATCTTGCCATTTGTAGGTGGGTGCATTATTTGTGCTTACTGTGTTGATGTTTTACACTGTTGCACCCAGTTGTTTTGTCTTGTTGCTACTTGTTTTACTACATGTGTTCCATTTCTTCTATTGTAACTTGTTCACTTGTTGGTTGTCCTGTGGCGGTTATAAGTGCAGCATCCAAAAAGTGAAAATTCCAGTCTTACATTAGGGAGTTACAATGAAAGAAGTGAATGGAACAGAATTTCATATCACAAGTGCAACAGGAAGAAAAACAGTGAAAAATATAAAAACTATGCAAATAATACAGCATATAATAAATGGCTGTGTGTTAGGATGATACTGAAGATAATGCAGTAGTTAGCATCGGAACGTTTTTGTCAGTAAGTAGGACATATGTGTAGGTTGTTGGTAATTACAAGAGAATACTGAGGGTTGGATAGTAGTGGCTGTTGTTACCGATTGACGCAGTGAGGCATGTTCTGTTAGTACCGACCTTGGGCGTAGGTGTCGTAATCATCGTTACGGGCGTGTTAGTTCGAAAAGAGCGTACAAAGATGGCACGCGCCGCGTTGCCTACTTTTATCGTTGACTTGCCTATCTGTATACTAGATAATCTGTGGCAGTAAGTATCGAGAGTCGCTTGCTTGAGTGAAGGCTGACAACCCTCACTCAAGCGAGCGACTGGGATTGGGGAAGGGGAAGCATGCAATCGCGACATCTTACCGTTGTGCACATCATACTCGTCAAGAACGACAACTACAGTATCTACTATTAATCATAACAGATGTCGCACAAAGTCGGAAGAAGTTACCATGCCACGTGATATTTTGGACCAATCACAAAGAAGCGCCAACCTTTCATTGTGACCTGTCATTGCAACGGCTCGTGCCTCCAATAGATTGGTGCAAGAATAATTTGAATTGATTATTTATTCTCCTTCGTCTGTGGATTTTGCTTTCAGCGTCTAGATAGTATCGTTGTGTGTTGATTACATCGTGTGTTATGTATTCTCCAGCACAGATTACTACAGATTCTCCAGCGTCTGTGGAACGGTAAGATTTGAATTTATGAAAGCTTAGCTTAATCCTACATGATGGGCCGTGTAATTTTGAGATGTACGTACTGTATCGCGTTGTATTCTGTTTCTTTCAGCAAAATGGCTAGGCGGAACAAGTGCCACGCGGCAAGATGTGCATCGACGCACAACGACGGTGTACGATTCTTCAGATTTCCTACGAATCCGATACGGTATGTCACATGCAATATCGTAATATAAGCAGATCTCATTTAATATAGTACGTATGTGTAAAAAGGAAATGTGAAAATGTCAATTGCAGTCCAGTGGACTGTGCAGGGTTACACGGCGTTACAATAAAGAAGACCAGTCACATGTGCACTGTGCATTCCTAATAGGAAATGTGTAAGTCATTAATACTAGGAGAATGCAATTTAAATGTATCCCATTAACATTAAATTCCCAAACATATGTAATGTAATGTACTTTCATTTTTTCTTTCCAGAGCCAAAGTATGGGCGGAGAACGTCAGGCAGCCATGCAGTATCGACTCTGCAAAAATGCTGTACAAATATTTTTTGTGCAGCAAACATTTAGCAGAGAGCGATTTCTGTACTTCTGAAAGGGTACGCCTGAACAAAGTGGCAGTTCCACATGGCTCAGATTCATAACCCTTCTCTGAACTCCTTGCCCACAAATTTAACCCCTGAAGATAACCTCCATGTCCTACCATCCACCAGAACCTACGGCAAGGCGCCTGTGTCCTCCACTAAAACTCCTATGCCTGTCCATGCAGACAGTCCTTCAACTTCTCATCAAATCCCTGGGTTCCAAACACCACCACCAGCAGGCAGAACTTTAGCAGTGAAAGAAACCTCTTGTTCCTTGAGCCCTGTAAATCCTAATGCTTGTGATGGAGAACTCAGATGTATCAGTCATCAAAGTTCTTCCTCAAAGCCTAGAGCAAGGCATTCTCTACTAAAAGAAATTAATTTGGCAACAGTTGCAGAATTGACACCTAGAAAAAGGAAAATGTATGAACATATTCAGAAGCAGGGGAGTGCGCTATGTAAATTGAAAAAGCAATGCAAGGCAAAAAAGTTGAAAGATGTCTGTGATCTGGATAGGGATCCAGTGATGCAGAAGCTTGCATCTTCTTTGTCTGTAGAGGCTGCCAGGTTATTGGCAGGAGTTATTCGGAACAGTAGGCAGAAGCCCAAGGGCAGGAGGTGGAATTTTGAAGACAAAGTGTTGGCTCTGGCCGTACTGAAATGCAGTCCCAAATCCTACATCCTTCTGCAGACGCTCTTCCCCCTTCCATCTAGACGAACATTGCAGTCTGTCCTTAATACTGTTCACTTCACGGCAGGCATTAATGCCCATGTGTTTGGTGCACTCAAACACTCTGCGCAGACAATGTCTGATAAAGATCGTTATTGTATTCTGATGTTTGATGAAATGTCAATCAGAGAAAACTTGTGCTTTAAGCAGAAATTGGGCTGCATAGAGGGTTTTGAGGACTTTGGAAGCCAGGGCAGGACAAGCAACATTGCAAATCATGCTCTGGTTTTCATGGTCAGTGGCCTGCATCAAAAGTGGAAGCAACCAGTGGCTTACTACTTTAGTCGCGGAAGCAGTAAGGCTGAGATGCTTACGCAATTTTTGAAGGAGGTTCTTGACGCTTGTCAGAATGCTGGACTGCAAGTTGTTGCCACTGTCTGTGACATGGGTGCCAACAATGTCAAGGCCTTGAAATTGTTGGGTGCTTCTGAAACAGAAGCATTCTTCAAGTTTCATAATAAAGAAATTGCGACAGTATTTGATCCTCCACACCTCCTGAAATGTACCCGAAACCTATTCCATAAGTATGATGTGCAGTTGAAGTCTGAGCCTCTGGACAATCAGCTTCCTGTTATAGCTAAGTGGGAACACATTTTGAATGTGTACAAGTTTGACAAACCGCATCCTCTCCGACAACTGTATAAGCTTACAGACACACACCTGAACCCTGTGGGGCAGAATGCAATGAAGGTGAACCTGGCTGCACAAGTGTTGAGCCACACTGTAGCAGCAAGTCTGTATAGCCTCGTATGTGCAGGTAAGAAATGTTTCACTGCATTCAGTTATTTGTAATGCACTGTTTTTAAGGCATTGGTTACATGAAGACAATTTTTCCAACTTCTTCTCCCCAAAATGTACTTGTGATCAGCCGAAAAAAAAGAACTTTATTTTCTCCCAGTTTCTGTGCACTGATTACTGTGTTATTCTAATATTAATGTAACAATGAATTCTGTAACAAGGCCCTAGCTTTATTATTTTACTGAGTCTTTTGGGAATGTTGAGCAGCACATACCTGGCTACTGCCACCTTCATTGGGGAAGTTGATAAGCTCTTTGACAGTTTGAACAGTGTGTCTGGTGCTGACACAGGGAAGGAACTGCGGGGCCCACTTAGAGATAAGAGTCCTCATATAGGTCACTGGACCAAGGCAAGTATGAGGGTAAGCAGCTGAATTTTTCTCAAGGATGGCAAACCTGCCTTCAAACGACCACCTCCAACACAGACTGGGTGGCTCATTGACATTGTAGCTGCCCAGCATGTGTGGAGGACCTTGAAAGCTGCGGGGTTTGCCTATCTTGAGACCCGAAGGCTGAATCAAGATCCCCTTGAGAACACATTTGGTGCTATTCGTTTGCATTGTGGGTCAAACAATAACCCAACTGTGGGACAGTTTGTAGATGCCCTGAAAACTAGCATCATCAATGGCCTTGCATTTAGAGGGCTACGTGGCACTAACTGCGAGGAAGATGGTGTTAGTCTCCTGGACAACCTACATTCGTTACTCAGGGGACCTGGTGCTTCTACACCTGATCCTTCCACAAGTCACATTGGGGAAACCCATGATAATGTTGACAGTTTTCTTGTTGCGAAGCAAGTACAACAGGAAGTGAGAGCTGCTGTACGTGCTGGTAACATGAAAATGTCAGTAGCATATGTCAGTGGTTTCATTGCCAAAAAGCTGCTTCGTGTTGTCAACTGTGATGCATGCAAGGCATGTCTGACATCTCAAGTGATGTTATCACACAATGCCTTCATATATTTCAAAGAGTACAGTGATACAAAACAGTCTCTCACCTACCCTTCTGAGAAGCTGGTAGTAACTGTAGGAACATCTGTCACTCTTCTGGAGGATATGATGGCAGATGTGGCTCACTTGAGTTCAGTCGAACAGCATGTCACAGCTGCCATCGAGAGCAAGGTTGACTTTGACTGGATCAGGTCCGCTGGTTGTTCACTTCATTACCAAGAATTGGTGGATGGCATTGCTGTTGGTGTCGCCAGAATTGCCATTCCTTGGTGGTGTAAGCAAACAAATCGGTTGTTAAATGAAGCAGTCAGGCAGAGGGCAACTAAGAGAAAGATGAAGATTCTGTCACATCAGTAGGTCTGTAATAAATTAATGCCTCCTAACTTTTGCCTACTAAGTGAGGTGGTACATAGCAGCTGTGTGACCTCTCAATGAACAGTTCTGGTCTCCTGCACGTATCAAGTTTGTTCCGTCACGTGAAACAGACCATGCAGTCTGAAAGTGTGTGGCTACCACTGATGTGAGCATCGTTAGACATTACATCACTTGGAGAATGTGACATCTATGAGAAGCTTGTGTAGACCGGCAGTGGAAGAAGCCCTAATTTACATTGACCTACATATGTCTCAGAATTCCTCTATACAGTTTGTCATGTTGGCAAGAGTACATCGCAACTGAGAATTCTGTATGAACCTCCTTTCTATCTCGCACACATTATTGTTCATACTTTTACATGTATAGGTAAAAATTAACTGGCATTACTTTTTACAGACTATTGCTATGTTCAGGTTACCCACTTCAGCTGGTGTCTGTATATGTTGTGTATATTATGAAAATTAATGATATTGTATTCAAGAATTTTTAATTTATACTTGATTGTTTAAATATCTATGGTATTATATTACGTGTATCTGTGTGTCTATGTATGTATATATATAATTTCATTTATATTTTTATACATACATTCTAAGCATTATAATTTTAACTGAAAATAATTCTATATTTATTCATGATGATTTTATTGTATTATCTTTTATTATATTTATTGACTTGATTCTGGAGAAGATTTGAACATGATAATTATGTGACACATTCTATATCCAATGGTTGTGGATCTGCTTGAAGATGAAATAAATTGCATTGAATTGAACTGAATATACACTGTTTGATGTTATACATCAATCACTTTTTTCATTCATCCTGTAGATGAAAATACAGTGATATAGTATGTGAATCTGTATTATACATAACAAAAGTACAGCTGTGTTTATTGTATAATCTTATTGTATATACAACATATACCTTTGCTTGTATAGTCATAATAGATAGATTGATTGATAGATAGCTAGATAGATAGATATAATAAAGACTATTTCTTGTGTTACGTGTATGTACATGTTTATTTACAGTGCAGTTAGACTTTTCTATTACTTATAAGATTGTCTTTTGAATGTATAACAAATACACCGTTAATATCTTTAGATGACTGAAACTCTTTCTACACGATTCTAAATGTTTTAACCCTGTAGTATACCTTACTGCCCTTTTTTGAAGAATAAAAAATTTTTAGTTTCTTTATATCTTGTCCTACATTCAATATTGATGTGTTAGAAGTGGAAGTTAAAAGTGTGAACATTAACATACTCTCTAGCTGAGTAGATTTCAGTGCAGGGATAATAAATACATATGAATGAAATACCTATGATATGACCTATTCTACAGGACATTATTTCATGCTGCTGCTGAACCACGTCAAGTGAAAAGTATCTGTATGACAGTGGCGAAAGGGGGGGGGGATATTGAGAGGCCGAATAGTAGTCAACCTTACCGACTGGGATATTGCTACCAACACCTTGTGGTACTTATGAACGACGCACAGATGGCAGGACAATAGACTCGGCCCCATGTTTCCGACCAATAGCATTACAGTTACCTATCTGGTAGTAGTAATCTGTGGTTGTCAGAGCGATTGCTTGAGTAAGGGTTTTTAGAGCAAACGGAATAAGTTGATTCGTAGTGTGAGAACTTATCTGTCAATTTATTTAATGGGCAATGGCAAACATTATTAAAAGAAAGTCGTATACCATTAAGGAGAAACTGAGCGTAATAGAACGAGTGAAAAGTGGTATCTCGAAGATAGAGGGAAGTGACGTAGAAATGGAATTAGAGGAGGAGCCAGTCGATGTTCCGACAGATCAAGAAGCACTACAAGGCTTAGAGACTGTGATTGGATGGTTAGAGGCACAGCAGGATGTTGAGCAAGTAAAGATTATGCAGTCACTATTTACATACACCAACTGGATGCAACTCTATTTAAAAAACTGTATAGTTTTTTAAAACATACTCGTATTTTTAAATACGAGTATGTTTAAACTGTATAGTTTTTTAAATAGAGTTGCAACCAGTTGGTGTATGTAAATAGTGACTGTGAAAAGATGCACGGTGATTACAGAATAAAATTATGCAGTTAGTTTCGCTAAAAATATGATCCTCAAAAAAATATTCTCTCATAAAAAAAACATTAAAAAATAATGACTTTTTAAAGACGTGGTTAAATAAATTTGTTGAATTTTTTATGGTGACTTATTGTATTTATTACTTTACGTGAAAATATAGGAATTTTCGAAAATTCACACCATTTCACATCGGTTGCCTTTTGATTGTTAAAGAATACCGAATGCGCAGCTACGTTTATCGTGCTCAATAGAGTAAAATTAGAAGAGATTTTGGACCTTTAGAGAATCACTGAATTAGAGAATAATTGTAGCCGTCGGTTATAGCGCGGTTGTCTTATAACGCGAGTCGGCTCCCTACCCCGCAAACCCGCTTTATAACCGTGGAGCGGTGGGTACTTTGTTCCTATTCCATTTCCTCATCTGTTCAAAATGGTGCAGAAGTCGAATGTTTGCCTTAGGCCCAATTATTAAATCAGTTGACGCAGGAAATGTGTAGGACAACGGTTAAAATTGCAAATGCCTGTGAAATTATAATATATGTAAATTATACTAACCTTAATGGTACGCGTCAAGTTCCTGTACACGCCATGAATGCATATACGGAGAGTATAGTTAAGGCTGCACTTATTTTTAACCTCAGTACTAAATAACGGTGAGTGACCAGTTTCTTTCGCCGGCCGCTTTACACCCGGAGAAAGCGCCCCCGGTACGTATTGAAAAGGTGCCTAGGTGGGCACCGAGCCATTGAGAATTATTAGTTCGTAATTGGTATTATATATTTGTAAAATAATAAACATCTAAACATTCCTCTTTTCTTAAAAAAAACGGATTACATATCTGATGTCAGAGTCGGCAGAAATGTTTAGTGTGTGTGTGTGTGTGGTGGTGGATACCCCTATTTTATGCAAATTGCTAATTTTGTATCAACGGAACTATGAATTTTAAAAGAAAATACTAATAATTTTAACAATTTAACAAATAACTAAGGGGTCATTATCAGGTAGTAAATTGTTTTATGTCAGGTACTGAGGGAACTGTTCATAAGATAACGTGTAGTATTTTTGAATTTCCTATCACCACATTCCGTCGTACAACCATCGCGGAATTTGTTTTATTCGATTTCGTTCGGAAGTTCTCGTTCTAGCATGCGCCAGCAACCAAAACTCGATTAATTGCGTTGCGTTTCCGTTTTGATCCGTTCCGTTCGGCATAGTGAGCGCTGGCGTGGCAGCATGCTTGGCCATTTATCAATATGTTTTGCTGTCGCGCTCCGGTTTGGTTTCTTCATTTTCTTTATGTTGGGCGTCCCGTTTTGTGCATAAATTACCTAGTAGTTTATTAATTACTATCAACACGACTAATTTTGTTATTATTTTATAGAGATTGTCCCTTTCTGTTTGTAGTGAATCCACTAATAAACCTTTACTATTCCGTCCAACACAACTATTTTGCCTTTATTTAAAAACAACTACATGTTTCGGTCTTAACAGACCATCATCAGGCTTTCAATACAGTATTTTAAAACAAGGTAAAATATAATACATATGGATTCACCGTATGTAATTTTGCTATGTGGGATCCCAATCTTGGTCATTCAGTAGCTGCCAGTGTACACTTTTTTTTTGTAGATCGTAATAAGATAGGGTTACTATACGTCCGGGTTTTTCCGGACATGTACTCTTTTTCAGGTTTGAGAATTGTGTTCGGGGGAATTTTTTAATTTTACAAACATGTTCAGGTTTTTGGCCTTTATGTCGATAGTCACACAATTTTTCGGTCGTCGTTATATACGTTATAGTTCATAGTTCTCGTAGGCAACGTTTCAACTTCAGAACTTATTTTCACAATCACTTCCGGTGGATCCGAACGCATGCTCGCACAGCCCGGTTCCGGTCGTTAATTTTTAATTGTGTGCAGTGAGGTGGATGATGTGTTGTGCGCTGTTTAGTTCTTACGTCGTTTTTTGTCGGGTTCTTACACTGGGGAAAATAAATTGTAAATTCACGGACGAACTAAAAACCAAGTATTCGTGTCTCCGAAATGGTCGCGAAGAGTGGGAAGCCGAATGCTTGTTATGTAAACCAGGAACTTACGTGTCTGTGGCGAACAAGAGTGCTCTTGATCTTCAAGCCCAAGTGGAATTCGAGAAACACAAGAAAGCTGTTAGAGGTGAAACGAGTTCAGCAAAAGTAACAGTTTTTTTTAATAAATTGAGAAGCAAATCAGATGATGTTGTATTAGCGGCAGAAGGTGCGTTTGCACTTCATGCCGTGAAATATCATAATAGTTATAAGACAACGGACTGCACGTCTGTTCTATTCTGTTCTGCTACCACATACTAGCACAGGGGCGCAGCCAACGGGGCGCTGCCGGGCTACAGCCCCCACCAAACCCCCCAAAACCGAAATTTAAAAAACACGGATTTTGTAGATATTATGACATCAAAAGTTTCACGTGATTTACCCTTCAGCCGAAATCAGCCACTGAAATCGTCTGATGACTAGTACATTAGAATTTTGAAAAATAAATTAATAAAATTAAAAAAACAAGAAGATGTAAAATACTGTGACTGAGTCATGGGACATGTAGTTATATTTGCTTGTATATAAATGCAGATGCAAAGAGTGTTATGTTATACTTACGACATGGTTTTTATAACATAATTTTTAAAATCAAACACAAATTATATATCCCCCCCCCCCCCCCCCCAGTGAAACATTTGAAAACTTGCTCTCCGTGGATGCCTTATCTTTCCATAACTGAAATGTTATTAATTTTTATGCAATTTTTTGCTCGTTATTAAAATTATTCTGTAATATTATTAGTACCACTGTATTGATAGTAGTTGTAATAATAAATCGGAGACCAGAATTTTGATACTTGTTTATATTTCAATGTGTGTATGTCATACACTATTCAAATGATGCCATACATCCTTTTTTTCGACCAAAATTTAGAAACCACCTTTGCCGCTGATACGTCCTGTATTTTTATGGTCGATAAGTGGGAAATGCCCTCTTTTCCTGTGATGGATATATGGGAACCCTATAATAAGATGTAAATTATTGGGGTTAAAATATTTAAAATACATACGTAAGTACATACATACATACCTTAGATCCAGAACCTGTCATAAGACAGCTGGATATGAAACAAGTCACAATAATACCATACACAAACAAAGTAAGACAAATAGAGGTAGCCTTCAGTTTACGATTTTTTTTTTGCGACGATGCACAATAACGGTGGTTTTGAAACCAGAAGGCTGTGCTTCTTGAGCACTAGTCTTTAGCATGCCCAAGTCGAGGTCTTCAACCGAGACTGGATACCGTTAGCGTAAGCGAAATCCCCAGTTATGGTATAAAGTGGCTTATTGAGCTCATCGATTTGGTCAAACGCAGGAATTGCTAAACAGACCAAGGGACGTTGACTTGCTCATCGCGCAAGTCTCCGCCCTTAGTTACCTTTTTGACTTGGCTTTTCTTAGCTTAGCTTGACTTGACTTGGCACGTCCGATGTTTCTGCGCTGATCGGATGAATGCTGATGCCTCGATGTTGCCGGCTCTGAAGCTACCCGGTGACGCTCAATGCCGCTTTCCCGAGTGGGTCGTACGAGCGTTTATGCTATAAGCGTTGCCGGCCTCGATATCGAAGCATGAAGTGGGAAATCTCTCACAAGGGCATCTAGACCCGGAAAACCAAGTTCATAATCAAGTGCATTGTGATTCCATGTAAATAAAGCTCTTGTTTCTTGTCGTGGTTCTTTTCCATTACTGAATCTTTTGATTCTTTGAATTGTAATGTCAAATAAACATTGTTATTTGGGAGCCACGGAATTATACGTTACAATATTAAGTTGAAAGTAAAATACAATTAAGTTAATTTACGAGTAAATTTTTATATAAAAAATCATGTTTTAATATATTAAAATATTTGGCGTATTACATACCATCACACCTGCCAATCTCTATACTTTCGACGTGACACATAAAACAAATAACCATTAGATGTACATAAAATACGTAACCAACGCCTGGACTCCAATTTTACATATATCGCCTAATACCTTTTTCCTAAAAATTTTAACACCGCGAATATACATCTTATTAAAACCTACAAAAAAAACGTTTTGTACACTGCCAGCTACTGAATGACCAAGCGTATATGGTGAATCCATATTTATTATATTTTACCTTGCTTTAAAACACTGTTTTGAAAGCCCGATAATGATCTGTTAAGACCAAAACATGTAGCTGTTTTTAATTTAAGCAAAAATATTTGTGTTGGCAGAATATTAAAGTTTTATTACTGATGGTAAATTTGTTATATTATATAGGTACGTAGCTATATGTTTCAGCCACACGTGGTCATCCTCAGGCCGTTTGCATATATAAACACCAAAATTACAATAACAATAAATTTTACGTTGTGTTCACCGTGCATTTTGATATCAATCAACAATTAAACCAACAACTGCACTTTATTTCTTAAGCATGTCCACTAACCCTGCATATGTTTCGGCTGCAATAGAGCCATCATCAGGGGTTCAAGGTCACGTTCACTTCAACATTCACTCATCCATTTGGTATCACCACATATGCACCACAATGTATGTTGTTAGAGTCAGTAACAGCCACCCCACAAGACACTAACAATAAACACAAGGCTCGGACAACACTACTTGTATACAAACCAATTGCCAGAAATTTTTAATAATTTTTAACAACTTTTAATGACATTGTATTATCATCATTTATGCTTTTAACTCAAAGATGAAAACAACCTATGACAAGACATTTAAAAGAAATTGTATGGTTGTATAGACGAAAAAAGTGAGTGTTATTAACCACTAATAGAAACTTGACTTACATTGTGGTGCATATGTGGTGATACCAAATGGATTAGTGAATGTTGAAGTGAATGTGACCTTGAACCCCTGATCATGGCTCTGTTGCAGCCGAAACATATGTAGCATTAGTGGACATGCTTAAGAAATAAAGTGCATTTCTTGGTTTAATTGTTGAGTACAATTGCAATATTAGTTATGGTGTCACATTCTTTGGTGTTACAAAATGCATGTCAATAATGATTTGTAAAAACAATAATTATATATAGCATTTAGTAGTAAATATGGAAACTGATCCTCTCCAAGTATATCCTAAATTTTTCTTTTAATCCTTCTTCTAAGTATCCTCGCTAATAGCATCTCTGTATGTATGATGAGGCTGATTGTGCGATGGTCGCTGCATTTTCTAGCTTTGGGCTTCTTCTTTAAGGCAATATTTGTAACTTCAGTGAATTCTCTGGGTCACTCTCCAGTTACATATATGCTGTTCATCAGCTGTGTCATGAGTTTGAGACCATCTTCTCCCAACAATTTGAGTACATGCCCAGGTACATCATCATCTCCTGTAGCCTTCTTATCCCTCATCTCCATGATAGTTTTTCCACTTCACTTTGCAAAATGTAAGGGTCTTTTTCGTCTTCATTTACTTCCTCTTCAGGTTCAACTTCTAGGCTTTCTGATCAATTAGCTCAATCATAGAACTCTGTAATATAATTCTCCCAAATTTTCAATACTTGTCCCTGATCTGTTATTATATTCCCTTGACAGTCTTTGACGCCAATGTTTTGAATCCCGTGGTTTTCTTTCAAAACTAGTTCCTTTGTCTTCATGTAATTAAATCATAATGTACTGTTCTTTGAAATCCTATGGTCTCGTCATGTATGCTCTCAAGATATTCCTTCTTGGCGTTGTCTGTGGCTCTTTTCAATTCATTCCTCAGTCTTCTGTAGTTCTTCCTTCCTTCTTCAATGTTGACATTCTTCCATTTCCTTTGTTCATCCATTTTACTGACCATCTCCTGTGTAATCCACGGTTTTCTTGCTCTCCTCTCGACTTTCCCAACCAAATCACTCATAGTGTCTAACATACACTTCTTGATATTGTTCCATTGCACATCCACATTCCCACTTTCACATTTGATTGCACCAAGTTTTTCTTCTAGACTATCGTGCACTTTCTGTCATTGAGCATATAACTTCTCCAAATCCCATCTTGGTGTTTGCTTTTGGAATCTTATGATATTCTTCAATGTGGTGCAGATCTTTGCAAGAAGTAAGTTGTGATCAGAGACAATATCTGCTCGAGGCAGTGTCTGCACATTCTTCACACTATTTCTGGATCAACGTTTCACAAGTTTGTAGTCCAATTAATGTCGATTTCCAGCTCCTGGTGTTTTCCAGGTGTACAATCTTCTGTTAGGCTTCTTAAACTAAGTGTTGGTGATAAGTCCATTTCTTCCACAAATGTCAATGAGCATTTGACCTCTCTGATTTCTCCTTACCAGTCTATGTGGTCCAACAATGTTTCGGTATGATTTATGTCCAACCACACTGTTCTAGTATCCCATTATGACAGTGTTTATCTCACCTTTTCCATCTTCTTCAAGAATTCCTTCGGTTATATCATACAGTTCTTCTACCTCGTCATCTTCATACTCCAATGTTGACATATGCATTTGCACTATCAAAATACTGGTTCTGCTTTAACTCAAGAGCAATGATTCTGTCATTACACATACTCTTCTTAACAACACTTCTCACTATGCTTTTATGCACCACTACTGCTACGACTCTTTCAGCCCTTTCACCTCCGGAATACTACCCTGTATAATCGCCACTTCTTCTTTCACCTTGTCCTTTTCACCGCATTGCACTGACACCTAGAACAGACACTCAGTCCTTCTGCATCTCCTTTTTCAAATTCTCCAATCTGCCTCCTTGCTTGCTTCAAGGTCCTTCTTCTTCTTCCTTCCAAGGGCCCGTCGGCATTAGCTCCGGATGCACTGCAGCCTTAGGCTTATTGTGCTAGCCCTAAGTCTTTCAATCAGCATTGGTTCATTAGCCCTGTGCCTCTAACAAAGAGACACAGGTCTTTCAATGAGGCCATGCTTATATCCCTTGGTTCAGCAAACAGCTTCCCAAAGAACTTATATTGTTGACGAGCCAACGCTTCGCAACAACAAATGATATGGTGCACAGTTTCAGTCTCCAACCCACAAAATCTGCAGGTCAGATCTCCGTCAAAAAGGCCCATAATGTTCACGTGCTTCCTCATAGGAGCATGTCCTGTGAGAAATGCAACTACTGATCTGAGTTGATTCCTGCTCACTTTAAGCAGGCCATCAGCTCTTTTCTTACATGGTCCACTAATAAAGAGTTTACCATGTCTGTGACCTGGTAAATTATTCCAGGTAGTAAAATGTTGGCACTCAATCCAGTTCTTAGTAGCTTCTCTTGCTGAACACCTAGGTATTCTACGAGCTGGCTCTGGGACGAGTAATGGCTTAGCTGCACCTTTGCCTCGCAAGTTCATCAGCTTTTTCAATACCACGGATGCCACAATGCCAAGGCACCCACATGAGGGTTACCTCATTGCGGCTTGCCAGCGCAGAGAGAGCATCCAGGCATTCTACGACCAGTCTCAAAGTCACTTTTGGGCTGCTTAGTGCCCTAAGTGCCGCCTGGCTGTCAGAAAAAATAAGGATCCACTTATGTCTATAAGCCCTTCTTATATTCTTACATGCACATTGTAAGATGGCAAATATTTTGGTTTGAAAAACCGTGGCAAATTTACCCAGTTAGAAACTGAAGCTTCTCTCTGGTCTTATGCCATGGATCCCAGACCCTGTCCCTGAGCCAGCCCTTGATCCATCAGTAAACCAGATCAGGGCATCTCCAAGAAACACTAGATCTTTGTTCCTCAAAACTCCTGGTCAAGGATAACCATGAAGTTTTTGGTGTAATGATAAACTGGTATATTGTAGTTCGACTGCATATCTAGTAAAGGGTCACCCACATTCCTCCAATGTCCAGCAACCCTGTCACTGTTCTAGGAACACTTGATTGCTCAAGTATATGCAGTCTATAGAGTGCCATCCTCGCCTCCGCCATAATCAGTAGATCTAGCGGAGTCAGGTTCAGAAGCACTTCCATTGCTGCAGTAAGGGTCGATTTCATAGCCCCGGGGATAGCAAGGCAGGCCATTCTTTGAATCCTGTCTAATTGATTTTTAGTACTCTTTTGCTTAACCTTGGGCCACCAAACCAAGGCAGCAAAGAAAATGGGTCTGATTACCCTAGTATAGAGCCAATGCATCATACTAGGTCTAAGTCCCCATCTCTTGCCATACATTCCTCTGACCACCGCAAAGGTGGTCACTGCTTTCCTGATTAATTTCAGCAAATGTTGGTTCCAGTTAAGTCTGGAATCGAGAATCACTCCCAAATACTTAACCTCCCCCAGCATTGTAAGTTCCTTACCTAGAAGTGTGATGGGTCTTAAATCCCCCACTTTCCTTCTGTTGGTAAAGGAAACTATGGTTGTTTTGTGAGGGCTGATATTTAGACCCTCTTTGACAACCCAATTAACCACTAGATCCAGGGCACTTTGCATAAGCTCCCTGACAGTATGTTCAAATTTACCTTGTACCATGATGACAATATCGTCAGCATAGCCTAAGGTTCTAAAGCCTAGGTCATTGGTTACAATCAAAAGTCTATCTACAACTATATTCCACAAAAGGGGAGACAAGACTCCCCCTTGTGGACACCCCCCTACAACTTGGGCAGTTAAATTACTACCCATGAGGGAAGTGTGTACTAGTCTGCCTTCAAGCATAGACCTGATCCATCTACAACACGTTTCCTCAAGTCCACGCTCTCTGGCAGCTGTAGTGATTGCATTAAAGGAGGTGTTGTCAAATGCCCCCACAATGTCCAGGAAGGCACCCAACGCAATCTCCTTGTTTCTCAAGGACTTTTCCAGTCTACTTACCACCTGAAATAGTGCAGTTCCTGTAGACATACCTGCACAGTAGGCATACTGGTGATGGTGAAGTGGTTTCTCCACCAAGACACCATCCCTGATATGTCTAGCAATTATTTTCTCAAGTGTTTTGATTACAAAAGACATGAGACTGATGGGTCTCAGGGACTTAGCCTGGGACAAGGATTTCCCAGGTTTAGGTATAAATACTACACTGGTGTGCCTCCAGCTCATCAGGATGTATCCTAAGGCCAAACTAGCTCTTGGTAATACTAATAGTTTTCCTGCCAGCAGTTCAAAACCCTGCTGTAGCATGATGGCATTCCATCAATGCCTGGGGATTTATATGGTTGAAATGAGAAAACAGCCCATTTTAGTTTATCAAAACTTATGACCCTTCTGGAGACTGCCCAATCACCCCTGGATGCCCTCCATTCAGGAGACTCCAGTCCAAGACCGTCCCATCCACCAGAAGGTTCTATAAGTATTTTTGAACCAGGGAAATGAACCCTGAGTAATTCCTCCAGAGTCTCGTTCTCTGTTTTAGTGTATTCTCCGTTTTCCAACCGGAGAGAAATAATTGCACCATGCCCATCCTTCGAGAGGATCTTCTGGAGTCTGGCACATTCAGGAGCCTTTTCAATCTCCTCACAGTGTCTCCTCCAGGACTCTCTCTTCGCCTGTCTTAGTGCCTTATAATATTCAGTTAAATTACTTTTATAGTCAGTCCAATTCCCTGACTTTTTCACTGCATTAAATAATGTGCGAACTTTCCTCCTTCTGTCCGCAAGGTCCTGATTCCACCAAGATATTTTCCTGCTGTACCGCCTTGCAACTGAGGAACAGTTATCAATATATGCTAAATTAACAGCATCCTGAAACTGCCTTGCAGCAATCTCAAGATCTATATAGTTAGTAATCCTTTCTTTCAATCCACGCAGTTGACCCGCCAGGTCAGTTCTAAAGGACTCCCAGTCAGTCCTGCGTGGATTATGATTGAATTCAGCTGAATGGTCAATTCCCGTAATATTGAATCGTATGTATCTGTGTTCCGAACAACTTACCGCCTCAGTTACATGCCAATCTCTAATAAAATCGCCAGCATAAAAGGTGGCAATAGTGATGTCAATAACTTCCTGCCTGCTACAAGTAACAAATGTAGGTCTGTTACCCCTATTCACTATGTCTAAATTATTTGCCATAATAAAGTTAAACAGGTACTCACCTCTACTGTTAATGTTACTACTTCCCCAGGTTGTGTGATGCGCATTCACATCACAGCCGATGACAAGGTGGGATCCATCAGCTCTACATCCTGCCACCAGCCTTTCCAACACCTTGGGGGGTGGAGGTTCTGGATCATCATATGGAAGGTAAGCCGATCCAAGAATAATCTCCCTTGGCCCCTTATCACACGACTTCCTAATTTTAACCACCGTGAGATCTCTAGAACAGTAATGCATCAATGGCAGTATCTGAAAGTCTTTCTTGACTAAAATGCATGTCCTTGGATTCTGATTGGATCTACTATAAATACGTTCTCCACCTACCTCTTTTAGACCTTTGACTACCCCCATGTAGGTCCACGGTTCCTGTATGAGGGCAACGTCGCAGTTCTTCATAGCAACACAGAGTGAGGCCGAAACTGCCCTACTCTGATGAAGATTCACCTACAGTACCCTCAGCTTCCGGCTTTTTCTTTACTTCCTTCTCCTCTTTCAGGGTCTGGAAGATGACTCTTCCCAATCCCCAGAAGGCCCTGAAGTTTGTTTTGGCCAGTGCTTTGAATGAGTCGGGGTCAATAGAGAAGGCCAAGGTTTGTTCCTTCTTGATGACCTTGCGGTTCATAAGTGTCCAATCTACCGTATTTAGTTCAGGATTCTGAATCCTGAGACGTGTTACAACAGTGGTAGCCTCCGAAGTGTCTGGTATGTGAACAAGCACCCTGGGTCTCTTAGGGAGGTCTTTGGAGTTAACGATTGTCAACTCCACACCCTCCTAAAGCTCCCCAAGTCCACTTATTGTCCACATTAACCAGACCTTGGAATGTTAATTTGAACTGTTGATCCAAAATACACCATGTGCACATTTAGAACTAAGAAACTGTGAAGGCGTCTCCCCCAAGTGGCACGCGTCCACAGCCTCTAAAAGTTTTATCTGAATAAGGTCAGCTTGAGCCTCATCTAGTTTTACTTCTGGATAGTGTTTAAGAATCACCGCCATCTTGATTCCAACTATAGCTTCCTTATAAGACCTAGTCTGCACCTGAGTGCTCCTAGGTTTTTTAGGTTGCTGCGTTATCGAAGGTGGGGTACTCGAGTCAGAGTGGGGTCTTTTCACACCCCCACTACTTTCCACCACCGCCTTCTGTTGACATGAAGGAGTCTTAACTGTAGGTTTTTCAACTGTCCAGGTACCTTACTTCATTTTGTTAAGCTTTAATGAGCTTCCTTTGCTGCGTTCCCAAGAGATGCTTAGTCTGCAGTCTAATCGTAGAGACGCCTGCAGCTAGTCTGTCCTCCTCAGAAGGAACAGTGAAGAGTTCAAAGCTTATTAGCCTCCTCTTGGGAGTCTTGTTTTAACAAGTCTGCAGCCAAAGCCCCACCTTGTTCAGGTTTCTTAATCTCTGTCACACGAGTTATGGGGAAATAACAGTCACCACCTGCAGAGCCCCTTACAAATGGAAGGCATAAATACAACGGGGTGCTGCCCGGTACCCCGAGGGGATCGTTAACGGCACTGCTATTTTACCACCCCAGTGCCATGCAACCCTCGGGCACGATGCCTTACACCTTGGCTTTGGTGAACCATAACCCCTGTTAGCCGCCTACAGACGTTATCCCCCTACGCGACAGGGACGCCAGGGGTTGGATTTTGGAGGGGTTCAAGGTCCTTACATTCCACGTTCCAGTCTAACAGCTGTGATGTTCCTTCTGCTTTTGTTTGTAGTCTTTCTTGCTGTAAATCATTCTTCATGGTAGTATTTCTTCCAGAAATACTCTCGCCTCTCCCCTGAGATTTGAATGGGTAAGTAGTTTACCTGAGGTTTGTTTTGTCCCTTGAGGAAGCATTTCGTATTGAGAGGAATTCGTATCAGAGTCAATGTGGGATCTGTAGTGGGCAAAGTGACACTGGGGTATGTTTTACTCTGAGTATTCCAATTTTCTTCTGTATCATTCCACCAATGCTGCACACTGGTACCAGGACAAGGGGGCAAAGCCTGGGAATCTTCAAACCCTGTCATGCTCTTTCAGATATCGGGGCACACTGGACAGAAAAATACTTTCACATTGTTTTTTAAGGATGTGGAATGTACTGCCTAAGTAAATTTGAGAAGCAAGTGGAATTTCGTGCCCATCATAATTGAATATATGTAGGACAATGTAATGATGTGCCTCAAGTATACTTTGTAACCACTGGACAAAGCTGTTGTTGCTTGCATGAAAGAACTTTTATACAGTTTGATATAAACTGATGGCATGTGGGGATGTAGAGGTATCACACTGTATTCTTCAACTTGGCATTAAGTGGAGGTTTAC
Source organism: Reticulitermes speratus (assembly GCA_021186555.1). NCBI lineage: Eukaryota > Metazoa > Arthropoda > Insecta > Blattodea > Rhinotermitidae > Reticulitermes > Reticulitermes speratus. The sequence goes on along the minus strand of JAJKFL010000007.1, from coordinate 16,948,776 downwards.
AGATTAATACTTAAGAGTCAATTTGTCATTACTGTTGTTCACGATTGTCAGATAAATGAATGAACCAAACTAATGCTGAATACACTTAAAATTAACTTGAAAGAGTATTTTTAAGTGTTACTACAGCACAACATGTCAGTGAAATATGTTGCTTATCATTGATTATATGATTTAATCGCCATATCATTGCACAGTTTACACTGGACATTAATAAGTTACCCACTTGTTTTGACTACATTGTTAATTTTATGTTGGACATCCTGTTGTGCAATATAATATTACAAAGTAGTACTGAATTACCATGAAAACTATTAATTGCTACTGCTATCAGATCATCAAATTACAGGAAAACATGTTTTGGCCAAGATTTGGTCATCTTCAGAGGCCATTTTACAACATAAAAATAAATTACAACTGCATGTTAATTTATGTGTTGTTTGATTTGCAAACCTGATGATAACTACTAAATGTGGCTGTCAAAACACACTCAATTTTTAATCTGCAGCATGAAGTGTAATGAAATAGTGATTAAATGATAGTCATGATGAGTGACATATTACATTGGTGTACTGTGCTCAAGTGACAGGCAAATATTACAGGCATTCTGAAAGAAGGTGCAGAGTGTATGTCAGTGGGATGGGAGGGCTACTATGTGCCTATGCATGCACGCTATGCTGTTACTAAACACTATTCTGGTGGCACACACATAATTGATGTCTGATTTCATGCCCTTCTATTGCAAGTAAATGGACTTATGTTTTGAAATACAATGTAGCATAAAGTTCCTCTTGTCCCACATATCCAGTCTGATGTCTTCTTATGTCGCACCCAGAATAAATCTATACACAGGCCTATGACACTTTTTTAATGGACTGTGCCATAGGTCAGGTAATTAGATGCTCTCCTCTCTCCACAAAACCTCAGGTTCAATCCCTGTGACTTCATGTGAGATTTGTGGTGGATAGTGGCACTGAAACAGGAATTTTTGGTAGTTTCTTCAGTTTTCTCCTGCTAATCCACCATCCGTACTTACCTATGACTAACCCAAGGTGTGCATAAGCCCTGATCAGGCAGGACATTACCACATCCTCTGTCTTTAAGTGGGGGGTTATCCCTTCCGTGGAAGTTGGCTGGTCACACTCCCTGCACAATAATAATATCCTGTTGAATGATGAAGACTTTACATATGTTTAAAGGATAAAAATTGATGCCACATTGTACTCCATAATAAATATTTATGTTTGAGCTTTACAAATATGTAATTCTGTTTGGTGAGACATAATATACAGTGTCTCACAAATGATATGATGCGGTTGTGGGATAAATACCTTAGCCTGTACATACATGTGTACGTACGTATCAGAGGATCTGAATAATCATATATTTCCATTGTGGTTACCGAACAAACTTTCTACATTTAACCTTTTTTTTTATGATCATGTACATTTTGACACTTCACGTTTGCATCTTCAATGACAAGTAGCTCTCTTTTGGGTCACACATAAACCAAAACAGCTACTGGTCACTGAACATGACATGAACACAAGGTGTCAAAATGGATATGACCATCAACTGATTATCAACTGTAGAAAGACAGTTGGGTAAACACCATAGTGTACAGTATAGTATTAAAAGCCACATGGTATGTGTAGGGAAAAGATCTGAATAATGTTCTCATGCAAATAACTGTACATTCATTTCTAATTAATATTTATTTGTAATGATGAAAGGAAACAAACTAGGCACACATACTCCTCAGAAATATTGTGTCAGTGCAAATACTACACAGTCATCATCATGTCTTCATACACAGAATATTTTTCTTTAATTATGAAATATAATACCAAATTACCAGTACTCGGAACTACTTCTTTATTCAGTTGAAATTTTTCGCAATGTCATTTTCTTGCACAGACCACAGTTCACGACTTTTGTTACAGTTTACCTGTAACTGCAATGTGATCATTTCCTTACAAATTGTTACCAGCATCAGTCCATTCTTTCACACACTTCCACATACAAACATTTAAATAAGTCAGATAAAGTATGACTTTTAGCATTACATATTAAAAATGTGCATGTCTACTGCTGGATCTCTGACTTTCAAGTTTTGTATTATGTATCTGTGCAACAAATTATCACTTTATTATTAAGATACCTGAAGACCATCTACTTTGAATAACCAATTTCTGCAAGGTCCATTATGATGATGTAATATATTCATAAGATACACAGGATGTAAAAGCAGATCATCAGTTTATATATTCAGAATTCTTAGAAAGTTTTCATTTTTTGTTACTGCCAGCTTATGTGTAATGAAAATTATTTCAAATTATGTACATTATCTTAAAACATAATGTGGAGGGCGATTCTTAATTACATAGACTAAATACAAGGATTATGTCCTAATCCAGAAAAAGTTGAAAAGTTCTTACAAACATATTGTTGCAGCTGCTTTTCAAGCAGCAATGGGAAGCATTAGGAAACCAGATGAGACAAGTAGCATCATCTTTAAGAAGACATTTATTTATTAGAGTAATCAGACTGAATTGAAGAGCATTTTTATGTTAACAAAATATTCACAAAACTGATTTGCTTAAAATTCTACTACCTTGTGGTGCCAAGAGTTCTTGGTGCGCCAAACAATTCCAGTCACATATCTACTGTTCTCATGGTTGCTTCAATCTACACCACAACTTATTCCACATATCATCTGTATTTGCTCGCTTTGAGTAAACTATGCCCTACCAATGGTCCCACAGGCAGAAGTTAGTACGAGTGATATAAGGAATTTGCAGAGGTCAGAAAATGGTCCACTTCAACCTATCTATTGATCTAAATAGTGGGAGGCTGAGAACTACTTTATGTTGTGGGTAAAATGAGCAGGTGTTCCATCATGCATAAACTACACAGTCTGTCATACTGCCAGTGTTATATTCCTTGTTACCAGTGTTACATCCTGCAGTAGTTAAGGTAATTCTTCTGTTGTCATATCTCACTAAAGAAGTAGTTGTGACCATATGTTTATGGGAACTTCTTGTCTTGATTTTAGGAGTACAGCATGATCCTTGCATTCATGGATGTAATTAAGAATTATTCTGTGCTTTATAGCCAAGTATTTTTATGTAATAAAGTGCCATAAAATAATGCAAATTAAACTTACTAGAATTCCTGTTATTAAGCAATGCACCACACCATGTGCAATGTATTTGCCCATACCAATAATATTTAAGAGAAGCAAAATATCTACAACTATGAACATATTCATTCATGTGATGAATATTATGTCTGTTTCACAAGTTGTGCTTTACCCACGAATCATTCCACTATTACCTTGTATGACATGATTTTACTTTATATTTTAGCATACTTTGAAAAAGATGCACCAACCAAGTACAACGCCAAAACCTGCAAGATGTCGCCAAATTTTAAAATTCCTCAAGTCCAGTAACACAGTGTACTGGTTATTGTCTACAATCCTGCAAGCCTAGCGCAGTAGGTTGAGAGGCAAGGGTGAATTACAGAAAAATGCAGAACAGTAGGGAGTGCTTTACAGAAATATTGGAATTGAGCACAATCATAAAAGACCTCTAGTTTCATCAAATTGTTGCAATAATGATGACATATAATATAATTTCATGTACATCTTATTTCATTGTGAAGGTGCACCTGCATTTTGACATGTAGCCCATTATAAAAATATGTTATTTATCACAATTATATTTCAAATGAACTTGTTGGTTTAGCTCCCACTAAATCTTACAACAAATTAACATACAGATTCTTCTGATGTACCGTAATAAGCATAGATACCTTCATGTTTAGCATTACTTCTGCTTATATCCACAGGGATCCCTGCAAGATTGGTTATCTTGCTGTTTTACTTTATTGACACATACAGCTGTCTTTTTTTATAAATTACGACTTACACTACATGTTTCCATATAACACTTATGTCACAAACACAGTCTGGTGAAATGAGGTAGAGGGTAATGGAGAATAAATAACTTACTCATACATTAGTTAAATGGGACTAATGATTGTCCTGCAAGAAACATGTAATAGGCTATTTCACTTCATTTAATAAATACAAAGTTGCTACCACACAGAACAGTAGCTACATTTATATAGAATGCTACAAAAGAAGTGCAGTATGGATGACATACCAGCATTTCTGTTTGTGCCACTAGTAACAAATGTGAGTGATGAAAGCTTGGAGATTGACTTTTTTTTGCAGTCATAAATTAACAAAAGAATTTCACTTAACTCTAAAAACCAATGCCAATTTCATCCACATACTGGAATAAATATTATACAGAGAGATTTCTGTGCAGCATTACATAACTTGGTAAGCTACTGAGCATGCCTGTGTAGCTCACCAAGCTCTGAAATTATCTACAGAACTCTTCCTGCCTTAGTTTCTTTAAATCACCGTGCAGTGACGAAGTGACAGAAATGTGACCATACAATTTTAAATGTGTAAAAAAGATTGTGAATTTATTAAAGCACGATAACTTAACCATTTAACGCCTTCTGGTTATTATGTGTACCGCCAACATTAAGAGAAAAAAATCTATGTTTTGTTCACTGTCAAAATAAACAGGCATGATTTCCCCGTACAGCATTCACAAACTGTTTATTCTAATAGAAGCATACCATGTTCTCTGTGAGGTACAACTGTCTTTGTATATAATGGATATTTATTATAGTCTTTGAAGGGTTAAAGTCATCTTCAGGTATGTCATGAATACAAAAAGAATAATGTACTGTAACGGAATGCAGCAGCACCTGAAAGGATCGCTGGCCCACCAACCCTCAGACATCATGCAGCCAGATGGCCACAGCATTCCTGAATGTGAAAGAGAGAGACAGACTCTTCCATAATGTTCTTGAAGTAAGGCAGAGACAGGGAGAAAGTTCTGGAACTATAAAAAGTGGCATAAAAGATGTCAAGCCAGGAGAAGTGGAGTTAGTTGTAGCAAGCTGCCAAGTGTGTTGGTTAACCTGTGGCTGTGCAATATAGTGGAGCATGAGCACATAACCTGGCGGACAACAAGATGATATTACGTGACTGTGGAAGTACACAGGTGAAGTGTGGATGGTCTGCATGTTGCGGTGTTGCAGGAGAGTCAGAAAACAAGTGAACCAAGTGAAGGAAAACAGTGTAAATGGGAAGAAGAACTACAGACTTGGTGTAAGACAGTAAAGAAATGTAAAAAGGGCATCTGGGCCCAGAGAACTGAGTTCATGAATAAGTGCAATGTGATTCCTTGTAAATAAATCTCTTAATTCTTGTCAAGGTTTTTTTCAATTACTGAATCTGTTAATTCTCTGAACTGTAGTGTCAAATAAACATTGTTAATTTGTGAACCCATGGGTTTATCTGTTACAGTACTTAGCTATGTGTTGCACCAAACAAGTTTGCTGTATCCTCATAGGCCAGTCTTTTAACCGTCATTGGCCATATTTTGCAGTGCTACAGTGCATACTCGTAGACAAAATCCAGCTTGCCTAGCACTGCATGTACTCACAACTAATACTGTTACCCTCAAGTGATTAAAACGTGGCCACCAACTCCAAAGAACTTGTGGATTTTAAAATCTCAAACAATAACAGTTACATATGTATCATATACTATGTGATAGTGCTGGTGTGCCAAAAATGAGGCCCATGGGTCAAATGTGACCCTCTTAACCCTGAAGTGCAGCCCATCTGAGACGTTTGCAAAGAATTTTTAAGTAATTAGCTTAGTAAATATAAACTAGCAGGCCTAACCACATTCTCACCACTACTGTTATATAACTTGCTGCTGCCATGTGTCACTGAATTAAAATTCGTATTACTGATAAAAAGTCCATGTTTTTGAATAACTAACAGGATAGACTTCACCACTGTCATGAATAAACTGTTAAATGTGGCACACACATGTATGGATTTATGATCATGTGGCCCACTAATGTAGAAACTTGGATTCCTCCATTCTAGTACGTTAACACATTCCATGCCATGTGTTTTTATCACTATGAACAGGCAAATTTTGTGTGTCTGTTTTAAAAAAAATCATGGCTGTAAATGAAATTTTCAGTGTTTCTGTGTCATCTATTGGCAAAACCACCGAAATACACGGTCTTCACAATATGTAAGACAAAGCTGGAGAATCAACAGCACATTGTTCATGCAGAAATGCAGAGAGTACTACAGGCATATCTTTGTCAGTCCTAGTGATTTTTTGATCTGGGCTATATAGGAGGAAAGACATTTGTGATAATCACTGGGAGCAGGCATAAATGTGTTAAACATGATAGGAGACATGTAAGTAGTTTTACTACTCGCTACTTGCATTAGATGAGGCAAATGCTTTGTACACTGAACAAGGATAAAAATGCATTGAAAAGCCGCAATGTTACATGTTTGGGTAGACTACATGGTCCCATCTGTAAGATAATTTATTTACACCAGAATCTGGCAATTATTTACATGCTTGTTGCTTCATGCAAGCTTATCACTGCACACTGAAGATAGGCAGTTCTTTGCAACAGTCTTATAGTAATAAAAGAAGATTATATATACACACAATGCCATCATTGTGACTGCAGCAGAACATGTATCACAACTGCATGCACAGTTTATTCCACTTAGTGCCAAAACACAAGGATTATTGGAAGCACCATCTTCAAGGGAAAGTAAATCAGTACTGAAAAATATGTACAGGTTGCTAGAATATTTCTTGTTGTACAATGATTAAGTCTACATCTATTTCTCATTTTTCTGTCCATTATTTCTGTTCATCAGTCTGAAACCAAATCATCTCCCTGTTCTTCAGTCTTCATATCATTAATTTTTCTTTGTTAATTTCACAGTAAGCTGACAAATATGTAACAATTATCCAAGTGTGCAAGCAGCATTTATGTCAACCTATTTGACCCCTAAAATCCAGATTCATAGTGTAACATTCTCTGTTCCAGTGGCAGCTAACGTTAAGGGATGCAGGGGCATAAGCCCCTCCAAAAATTGCCAATAATTTTTGTTCAACATTACATTACACTACAATATTATAATAATTAGCAGAGAAAATTCGGTTATGATTTAAACTTCATTTGCATTTAGAGGTCACATCTCGCTCTTGTCTGCTTTTGTCATCACTTGCTAGCTGTCTAGCTTGGCACAGAGCCTTTGCACCCTCAGAAGCTACAGCATGACATGTGGTGTAAGGATACAAAGAAGAGTGAAAGCACACAAATTATGCCTCAGCATGGTTTACAGATGCCTTGCACCCAGCTTGGACATGACAAGCCCTGCATCCAACATTTTGTTAGAGGTGTTTCAAGTATGTGACATAATAATGAAAGAAGCTAGATCTAGATTGCTTTTAAAAATCACCTGTCTGCTGCATTGCTTTTAATGCCTGGAGACTTTGAAAAAATTTATAAGTCATTCCCAGAGAAACATTTGAAAGGAACTAGCAGTTACTACTCACATCAGGATGCAAAATAAATTTTGAAGCAACTGTTGAAGCTTTTACAGATCTTCAAAAATGTGAACTGGAAACAGAATTAGAGGTCTTATACTTAAGTGAATATCTATGAAAAGCATCAGGTGGCACTGCTTGGTTACAGTTTCTTATTAAAAAAAACTCAGAAGAGTTGTTTTTTATGAAACAGTTACACTACTGACAAGTGTAGTGACACTTCCAATGACCACTGTGGAAATTAAAGTCATTCTTCACACTAAATTATGTAAAAACATTTTTACAGAATACCATGCATCAAGACAGACTGAAGTTCTCTAGCAGTGTTGTCAACTGCAAAACACTTTGTCATCTCAGTACCTGACTTGAACCAAAAAGCCATTGATGTGTTTTCAAGAACCAAAAAGAGGAGAATGGAGTTCAACCACATGTGAAATGCTAGGGAAAGACGTTTTATGACACAACTAAATAACATTTACACTCTCGTTTTTTGTGCCTCCCTGGGATAATACCATCGAGCAGCCACTACTCTGTTCCAGTCAACATTTCCTTAAGGAGCTGTGATAGATTAGTTATATATATAAACCTGATCATTCTGAGACTTCTGGAAATAGAACAAGAGTAACAACTTCATATATCTATAATTGTCACATAGGCAGTTTTATTGAGGGCATATATAGAACACATGAAGGTCATAGTCGCAATGAAACAAAACATCATGTTCAGTCTCCAGGATGATAGCCCATATTTTGTTGTTTGAGGAACACATATATCTCCTTAAACGTGGGTCGCAGGCCCTCATCACGCTTCCAGCACTCACGCATCAAGTCATATATTTCCACAGGACATAATGTTGGCTTGGGCAGAAAGACCTGTGATCAAGGAATGACAAACTGTATTTTTCTTAAGACACTTTACTTTGTGATATTAATATTTTATTGTACGCTACAATTACCTGTAGTTCTCCACCATAATACATATGTTCTGCATTCTGTATCACCTGCTCATTGGAAAGGTGCTGGAAGGGTTTCTCACGTGCCAGACACAGAACCTCCCACAGAGTAACAGCAAAAGACCACACACTACTAGAGCATGTGTAGCGGTCCTGCGTGCAAACACCATTACTCTAACTGCAAGTGAAGACTGAATCTATTCTGTTCATTATCAGCAATAACACACAAGAAGTTTGAAAATGTACACACCGTGTAACAATTCTGGAACATTTGCTTCCATTTAATTATCTTAAAAACTGAAACCTGAATCTGATGAAAAATGTATGTTTCATTTTCCTCTACAACTCCTGTTAAAAACATTCTTTTCCCTCTGACAATATTTAGTGAGTTTCACTCAAGATGCATCCACAAATGCAACTAACTCTCCACCTGAAATGTCTGTTATTTTTGTCTGATTTTAATCAAAACTGGAATGTATCAGAAAATTTTAGTTAAACTCACCAATAGCAACTTTGTTGAAAATCCACTTGGTGGTTCTTAAGTAATTACATGTTGATAAACAGACATGGTAACAATAATGAAGATATATTGCAACTTTCATAGTGAACACACCAAAAATGACAAAAATTGACTTTGTTTTAAAATTAATTTTACATTTTGTATTTCATGTAACCCCTTGTGCCTTTCTTAAATGGACTCGATGCATGGCTTCTGAAGCCAGTCTGAAGCTGTAGTTTTACTCACAAGCAGAATGCTCTCCCATGGCAACCATCGGATAGGTGCAGGTGGCCGGCTCCCAATTTCACTGTAATCTTTGTGGTAGAGGCCACTGCACATTGCTATATCTGCCAGTTTTATTTGGTAACCTCGTCCTACTAGGCAGTTCCTGCACCAAAGAAACCAAATACACGTTTAACATAAAAAAGTACTGAAACTTCCCCTACATTTTGCATGGTAATGAAATATATGAAATGGTTTCTTTGAGAGTGAGAAGACTTTAATGACTCAGACTCACCTTGCAGCTAAATCCTTATGTACAACATTTTTGGATTCCAGATATCTCATACCAGAAGCAATTTGTGTCGCCATGAAGATAAGGGAGCCATAGCTGTTGCATATAAATTGAACAAAGTGTGAACTGAGAACAATGAATAAAATCAGTAATACTCTATACAGATTGTTTCAGAAATTGTATTTACATGTTAATAAAGAAAAAACTGCTTGTATTTTATGTAATTTGAAGAAAGGTGATCTTTCATGTGCAGTGTGTTTAACTTTCACAGACATCAGATTGACAGCTCTACATTTCTGGATACTTTTGACAGGAGGAGGGGGTTCAGGAATTTTAGCCAGTCAGCATGAGGCAGGCGGGTTAGTGATACTTCACCATCTGATGGAGATAAAGTGCCTGGGGCCTTTACCCAGTCTGTGGCAGGTAGCTGAGATTATTGTGTTTAAGCTGGCAAGTGGGAGGGTGGGTGGGTTGGGGTAATATTTCCAGACTGGTGGGAGGGAATGTGTGCCTGGGAGTTATACCCAGTTGGCAGCAGGAGTGAAGGGCCAGTGCATAGTGACAATTAATGATGCCTGCTAAGTGTATGCCACACTAGTTCAAGGTGCATTCATTTTTTGGCTCTATTATGAATACATGAACAGATATTATTGTTAAAATTTTTACTTCTTTTTAGATATCCAGGGAGTCACTGCATGCAAACAAAGTGAAACAGTACATTTACTAAACAGTTTAAGACCCATTCCTAGATAATACTGCTAAAGATATGTGACATAGAGAATCACGAGGCTCTATGTGAGACAGAGCAATGAGAGTCCTTGGTGAGAAAATTACATGTAAAATATTTTGGAATACATTACTTGTAATTTTCATAGCTGCAATGATTGTAGAAACTGTGCCTCAGCTCTTAAACATCCTGTCCATGCAACTGCATAGCTTTTGAGCTATAAAACTAACACCATGCCACACGCAATATATTCTGCAATCTGTCAGTCATTTACATTGTTCTTTTTTCAATTGTTATGGGTGTTCCCAGATGGCAGAAGTGGCTGATTTACTGTACAGGATTGATATAAAACTTGAACAAGAGACGCAATGGTATGTATAACATAACACTGAGGTGCTTTTGCGTAACCATTCTTGCTGTGGAAAGCAGTAAATACTACATATTCTGCAAGTGTGTTTGTAGCCGCAGTTATCCAGCATGCATAGCACATGTGCTGTATTATATTGTCATCTCTGGCCTGTCCGGTTCTACCATATTTTTTCACACATCTCCTAAATAGCACGATTTTCGGAAAAAGTTACTGAACATAAAATACGCATTTTGATTTTCTCTACAACATTTGCCTTAAACATTTCTCATTCTAAGAAGAATTCAGCACGATACTATCATAAATGTACACAGATCTTCATGCAAAGTACCTCTAATTTTTGTCACATTTTAATGAAACTTGAACTTTCTTGACAGATTTTCAAAAAATACTCAAATATCAAATATCATGAAAATCCGTCCTGTGGGAGCAGAGTTGTTCCATGTGGACGGAGAGATGGACAGACATAGACAGACAGACATGACGAAGCTAATATTCGCTTTCGCAATTTTACGAATGTGCCTAAAAATGGCTGAAATAAATGAACAGAACGTAAGAATTTCAGTAAAGTTTTGCAACATGGTAAGAGTTATGAAGTAAAGTGCAGTCCATATAGTTCAGACTTCTAACAAAATGCAAAGACAGAATGCAGGAGAGGAAACAGAGACAGGGTGAATGCGAAGTGTGCAAGAAAGAGAGAGACTGGATACTCTATTAAAAATTGTGAAAAAAATCTTAACTTTCAGTCTCCTCAATTCAAAGTTTATAAAAATTATCCTAGCATATCCAGTTTTCTGTTCAAATTTTGAAAAACATTATACATTGTAAACATATAAAAATTTCAACACCAATTTTTAATTAATAGCAGAGTGCTTGTAACTGCTGATTAATACAACACAGCATCTTACAAATTTTCTGATTTAAACTGAATTAAAATACATCCTGTGTCATAATTTAATGTTTTACAAACTGTGTTAAGAAACTAACCTTACCTTACAGGCTGTAAGTTGGCAGCTGGATGCATAGAGGCAGTCACAGGCACGCTGTATTGTAGGTACTGTGCAAGGTCACCCATGTCAGGATATTCCAAGACTGTCCAAGGTGGCTGCTCAGCTGTACATACTCCCAAAACTCGCACTACATTGGGGTCACTTAAACCTGCTAGGAATCTCATTTCCCTTAATGCATCAGTTCCAGATTCTGGGGACTTAGAATTAGATGTACGAACTGCTACCATTTGCCCAACACCAGGCACAATGTCTTCCAGGCCTTCTGTCTCACAGAGGATTACCTGAACAATAACATTAAATATTCTGTGCAACGCTCAACTCTGTTGGACAAAATGCTGCATGATCTTACATATTAACTAGTACGTACTAAAGCTATCTATGCTAACCTCTCCTGCATGGCATGTTCCAACTTTTTCAACCATACGAAGGCAGTAACGTGGAACAGGCACAAGTTCAGGTTCTCGGCATTTGTAAGTGTGGCCCATGCTTGGAGCTATATTCCATGTCACTACAGGAGGTGGTACCTGTGAAATGTTATCAGATAATCACTGGAAGTAACATATTGTCCATACAGAAATGGAGAATGAGGTTTTCAGTAAAAACTGCCTGGCTATGAATGAGAAGGTAGTTTATAAAAGAAAACATTAAGCTGTATTAATACAGCATTTATTAGAGATCTAGGAAGATGTTTAGGCAATATGAAAGATGTTAAATATGGTAAAAGACATGTAAGTCTCACAAGTAGTTAACAGAAAGGAGACTACCCATGCAACAGCCTGAGGCTATAGTCCCAAAGAAACATGTATAGGATGGGAGGACTGAAATCAATCATCACTGCCATCATCATAATCATCACCAGTGTTGCCACCGCCGCCACCACCATCACCATCATAATTGTCGTCGTCATCGCCGTCACATTGATTATACACAACCAGTACATATCAACTGTTAGCATCAGATCTGGTACTGATACTGAATCACCCAAAGGTTCATGTGCACATTATATATATCTGTCATGTTATGTGCATATTGTCTGCTACTGATATGCAGATGACATTGCTATCCTTATCCGCAGAAAATTCCCAAACACTGTCTCAGAGCTTCTACAGGAGCTTCGAGTGTGGTACAACAGTGGTGTGATAGGACACAGCTCTCTATCAATCCACAAAAGATGGTGATAATACCATTCACCTGGAAGAGAGATTTGACAGGCCTAAAGGAACCAACCCTCTCCGGACACACTTTGCAGCTGACTACTGAGGTCAAATACCTTGGACTTATTTTGGACAAGGGACTGACATGAAAGGTACAGCTGAAAAATGTGATAAGGCCTACAGGACTTTTTGGACCTGTAAGGGCACATTTGGTAAAATATGGGGTCTGAAACCCAGGGTGGTGCATTGGATCTACACCATGGTGATCAGACTCATATTGACCTATTCCTCCATGGTTTGGGGGCCGGGGGTCAGGTACAATTTCAGCAGGACAGAGCTCAGTAAGCTACAGAGATTAGCCTGTCTGGCTATTACAGGGGCGATGAAGACGACCCCAACAGCTGAAATGGAGTTCCTCCTGGGACTTCCTCCTCTTCATGTGATGATTGAGGCAGAGGCCCTGGTAGGGATACAGGCTAATGTGTAACCAGCAGTGGAAACCTAAATCCACTAACTTTGGTCACACTAAAAAATCTAAGGATATAGAGCACGAACCCATCCTACAGATGGGGTCTGACAGGATGCTTCCGAGATATGAATACCAGAAGCCATTCACAGTCAAGTTCCCTGACAAGTGTGAATGGCAGAATGGGTCCAACCCAGACAACAAAGGGGGCGTGGTCTGGTACACACAAAGGTCCCAGACCAATAAAGGCACTGGTGCTGGGGTGTATAGATGGGGGTCGAGAAGGGGGGCACAGCTTCAGTCTTGGGCTCCACACCATGCTATTCCAGGCAGAAATATACACCATTAAGGCTTGTATAATGGAGAATATGGAAAAGGACTACACAGGTAGGAACATCTGTATTCTTTCTGACAGTCAGGCAGCCATCAAGGCCCTTGACAGCTACCAGATAAATTCCAAACTAGTCTGGGACTGCCATCAATCCCTGGTGAAACTGGCAGAATATAACAGCATCCAAGTGGTATGGGTGCCAGGACATATGGGAATTGATGGCAATGAAATAGCTGATCAGTTAGCCAGACAAGGCTCCTCACATCCACTCATAGGAACTAAGCCTGCACTTGGTATATCTGCAAAGGTTGCCAGGGGAGTGATCAGGGACTGGACGAGTAGGAAACATGAGGAGCATTGGCAGTCTATACGTGGACAAAAGCAGGCTAAGCGCTTTCTTAAAAAAACCCTCTGCAAGAAAAGCTGGTGAATTGCTCAATCTGAGCAGGAACCAGATCAGAATAATGACAGGGTTGCTGACAGGACACTGTTATCTAAAAGGACACCTATTGAAACTGGGGCTGGTAAACAGTCCCCAGTGTAATAGATGCAAACAGGTATCTGAAATGGCCTCACATGTTCTTTGTGATTGTGAGTCTTTGGCTACACTAAGATTCAGACACCTGGGTCGTCATTTTATGAAATCAGGTGACTTTGAAGACATCTCTGTCAGTAAGATACTGCACTCTGTTCAAGGTGCAGGACTGCTGAATGACTGAGCTAAAGGGTTGCACAAAAGATCGATAACGGTCGAAGTGCATGGGTCACTGTGGTGCCCGCCCTTCCATATTCTATTCTATTCTATTCTATTCTATTCTATTCTATTCTATTCTATTGTCTGCTACTACTACTGTAAAGGTAATGTAGTTTCTGCACTTAAGCAAGCACCACACCATGAAGGCATATGGAGGCGTGGAGGCAAGACTCAATGCATTTGTAACATTTACACTAACTGGAGATGAGTGGTTAGCCCTATGCCCCAGTTACTTTACGTTGGTGAAGGAGCCCATTGTATCCAATAGATAGGAAGCTGAGTGGGCCTCAAGGCTGGTCTGGCTGGGTGTGCAGAAGAGAAAAGCAACTGTCCTGCCACTGGAATCGAACCCCAATTCCTTGGTCATACAGCCCATAGCCTAGTCATTATACATACTGAGCAAGGCTGGCTTCCTCTGTTTCTGTTTATTTAATTAGTCCATTACCTTATATCATCTGTTCAGTCTATGTAGTATCACATGCAATGTGGTGGAATGATTATGAATGATGAATGAATCGACAGAGATGTAGAACAAAACTTTTATGGCCTATTTTGAGGATTATATTTACAATCACAAGACTGCAAAAAAACACAAAACCCTCAGTCTGGATAGTTCATCTGTAGCTGGGATTAAAATCAAGATTTCCTAAATGTGAATCAAATGCACACCTAGTTTGTATAAAGTCTCAAAACTGTGCATGTATTAACATACCAACAATTTTCGCCTGCAGCAGGCTGCAGTAACAAAACTGTTTTATTTTTTTACTGTGGGGAAATGAAAGAAAAAGATGGAAATGCTTGTAGAGGAATTATTTTTCTCTAACAGTGGTCCTGTGATCTCAAGAGCTGGTAACAGTTACAATATATTACAACTGATATTGAAGTCATACACAGAGAAATTGCAGTATTTCATTCTACAAGGCAAAACATAAGAAGGTTAATATTTTTTGTCAAAAACATTCATGTTCCTTAAACCACACAGAACTAATTATTTTACACCATATTAGTTTAGAAGTTCAATTTGCTATGATAATCCTGTAAACATTTTATCAGGTATAGGCCCACATCACAGACCCGGCAATAATGCAATTTTTTTTTCAAGTTTGTTTCACACAAGTGACATTCTAATAACACACTCCATAACTCTTGCAACTTGGAGGAGGCCTCCCCATTAGGAGACCACAGTCACGGTCTGGTCCCTAGATCAAGGTGTAGAGTTGTTTTGTGTTATCCATAATATATTGCTAGTGCATGGTAGGAGGTGTGTGTTCTTTATTAACATAACGGCAATATATGGAAGGCAATTCTCATTGTTTGCTGCAGGGTGGCCTCAGATATTGTGGTATGCCTCTCACACTTCATTTCATCTCCATATCTTGCCTTCTGTACTCCCAGCCATGTATTAAAACTGAACATCACTTTGCTTGTATAGTGGACTGGCCAGTTGGAAGACTGCGTATAGCACAAGACAACACAACACATGGAAGTTCTCACATGTGTCCATGCCTCAAGTGGAATTCTGTCTGAGACCTATGTACAGCAGAACCTGGATAAGAAGTCTTCCCCTGTAAGAAGTCTGATTTTTAAAGTCCTGAAATAAAATCCATACTGCATACGTTACTTTCTCCCGGATAAGAAGCTTCCCACTTATTAAGTCTTCCCACCTAAGAAGTCGAATCTCATGATACCAAGAGTATGATCTTTTATGAAATTTTACCCGTTTAATAAGTTTCGATATATAAGACTATCGATATATCGCATATATCGATATATGCTACGATGCGGTCGATCTCTACCGAGGTGCCCCAAACAGCAACAGCAACAGTAACACGCTGGTTACGTCAATTGAACCAATTGATGGGTGCTACTGCTGGCTACTGTGTATTACTATCTGCATACATCTACTACTGAATCCTACACCCCAGAAAATTGTTGCAATTACAGTAAGTTATGTGCATTACGTTGTGTGTTTAGATGCTGTTGGTGGTGTTTACGTTGTTTAATAACTGCAGTCATTAGCGTGAACGAGTCTTCTTTTGTATTTTAATTGGTTACTTTTTCATTACATTTATCGTTATTGCAGTAATCATGACCCACAAAGGAATAAAACGCAAAGCCTGATCACTGAAAGAGAAGTTGAGGGTGATTAGAGAAGTGGAATCAAATCCTACCTTGACCCGAGTGGAAGTGGCAAAGCGGCTGAACATGCCCGTAACTACAGTCAAACGAATTATGGGGAAAAGGGCTTTTAATAAGCTTTCCCTCTTAATAAGTCTTCCCACTTAAGAAGTCCCTAATCCTCTGGTCCCTTGAAAGACTTCTTATCCGGGTTCTACTCTAACTCTCAGGCAAGAGATGAATTGGGATGGTTAAGTCAGTTAACATGGCCCATTATAGTATGTTGGCACATAAGAAGCATTTATACAGATTTTTATTCATACTGAGATGGATGATTATGAGGAATAATGTGCTGCAAATTATTAGCTGGCACACTTTGAAAACTGTTCAATAACAGTAACTGAGGTTATGTTAACTGCTCTAATGGGTGTTAAATGTGTATGTATGGATATCAAAGTAGTTAAGTTTTTTTGGGAAACAGAAAGATAATATGCAGGCACTTATGTTGATATCTATGAATTTATTTCCCACAGTTATTTTGAGATGACAAAATGAAATTGTGTGCAACAGGCCCACCATATGGCTGACTTAACTCTAAACTTCTGAATGAAGACCAATTAACAAATCTTTATTTCCTTACCCTATGTTTCTCGCGTGGTGCAGTGTGATATCGTTTTCTGCTTGTTGGGTCCGAGGAAACTCTAGGGAAGTAGTTGCTGAGGTTAATCACCTGCGATCTAGGTCCAACTATTGGTGTTGTTTGAAGGCTTCGGAATTGTAACGATGAGAAGCTGCCTGTTGCTGGAGGTGGTGTAGGGGTCTTTGTCATTGTGTCATCACTTTCTTGTCGTTCAGGTTCTTCTGGCATTGAAACACTACCATCATGATCTGTACAAAAAATGCAACAATTTGTATTGTAGATTCAACACTTCTTAATATCAGTATGCCAAAAGCAATGCATATAAAGTGTTAATACAAGACCTGGTACAGACCACTGAATCAGCACAAGATTGTGTGCTACTCTTATGATAAAGGTGAAATTTTTCCCATGCATAAAAGCATCACACATTGATGGCAAATGGAGGAATGGCTCCATACATTTTTAATCTTGGTACTACATGGAGGTGAGAGGTCAGTTTTACCTTGGTGAAAGAGTCCTCAGTACCCAATGGACAGGAGGCTGAGTGGGCCCCAGAGATGGTGTGAATGCTTTAAAGAGCAAAATCCCAGTTTGTCAGTTGCCCAGCCCATAGCCTAGTCACTATATTAACTGAGCTATACTGACTCCAACTGCTTCTGTTCATTTATTCAATTATTTTAATGATTAGACAAACTGACTGACCAACCAACCATGAAGCACAGACCTTCTGGAGGGTAAGTTAATACTGTATTTTCCACCTCTGATGGAACCAAAAGTTCCATTACCATGCTCACAAGAGAACCTAAATTTGGAACCTATCCTGAACCAAAAGGTTCATTACTGTAAATATGAATTTATAAAACCAAACAAATGCACATATGACAAACTACTCCTACATGTTTCAGCACATCTGTGCCATCCCTGTCGATAATGAGGACAATTTTCAGACTATCTCATCAATACATGGTGTGGATACAAGCAACAAGACTCAGCTTCACAGGTCCATTGCCAATCTCTCATGCTTTCAAAAAGGTGTTTCCTGTGCTGGCATAAAGGTTTTCAATAGTCTACCTTCCAGTATTTTGAATCTCAGAAATGATAAATTACGTTTTAAGGTTGCATTGCAAAGATACCTTATGGATCATTCTTTTTACTCACTTGCTGAATTTCTGATGAGTAGGAAGGATACGTTTTATAACGTGCAATTTTTATTTTTTGGCCTATGATTTGTATTCAAGATGTTTGAAATTGTATTATGATTTTAGTGTGACTTTTAATATGTGTCTATGTTTTGTTATATAAATTTGATTTTGAGTGTGTTGTTATTTGTCTTGCTTTGTTTGTGTTTGTGTATTGTACTATTGTGACTTGTTTCATATCCAGCTGTCCTATGACAGGTTTTCGATCTGTGAGTGCGTGTGCGTGTGCGCGTGCGTGCGTGCGTACGTATGTACGTATGTATGTATGTATGTATGTATGTATGTATGTATGTATGTATGTATGTATGTCACTGCTCTATGTCCTGAGCCAAATGAATTCAGTCCACATTCTCACAGCAATCTGAAAAATGGTGTAATTAACTTTTAAAACAGATGGTAAAGAAATGAATTTTCACTGCCAATTTGGAGATTCAAAACATAATCAAATTCGAATGTGTACGTATGTTATTCTCTGTAATACTGATTTAAAATTTACTGATAAAAGTGGGTTAACTGTGAACTAGTCAAGCTCACCTGCATCATTGTTGCATGGAATGCCCCTGCACCACATATTTTGAATATCAGTCTAAGCTAGTACATGCACTCATTTTGCAAATATTTAACTATTTCAGTTTCATGGTTCTAGGAATATTCTTCCATTTAAGGCAGGGTTACCATATATCCATCACAAGAAAAGAGGAAATTTTCCAATTATCGACCATAAAAAAGAGGACATACTGTATTTTATTCTCCTCGAAAATGCACAAGAAAACAAAAGATAACCCTTACAGAATTTTAGGATGTCAATTGTAGGCACAAGCATACTTCTCAGTGGATCCAATTTTCTTCAGAAAGGCAGGAACACCACGGATATAAGTTGAAAATCTTCACAAGACATATTCTTAAAATTGTACTGCACAATGCAATTTCCTTTAACTAAGTCAACAGACAACCTGTTCCTCTCTTTTGTCCATTGACTCTTCATTACAAAGAAAACTCAACATTCCCATTAGGTGCGGAAAATCGAAAAAAGGAAAAGAAAAAACTAACTAGCTGCTAACTAACTAACTAACTAATTAACTAACTAACTAACTTTAACAATTCTGGATGATTGGCAGCATTATTATATTTACTGACATATTCTGCCCATTATTCATGGGACAAGAGAGAAGAAAAATCTGGATTTTTTCCATATTTTTTTTACATATTTCTGAAGAGAACAAAAATCATTAAACATTTGGTATCATCAATAACAACACCTTTTGAGAGTACATATTGAATTGCAAGTTGAAATTTATCCTGTTATGTGGAATCACTTAAGCTTACACAGCAAAGTACAGAAAATTCATCATATCACTTCATCCACACATTCAAGTACTCTAAGCAAGAAATGTAAAGTTCTTCTACAGGCTGATAAAATTCTTTGCACTCTTCTTCATAGCCATCTTCCAATATTTGAGACACCAAATGTTTGGTTTTTAGTGTCACAAATTTGGGAGCTAATCTCTCAGCAATTATGTGAACAGTGTGAAGAATTGTTGGCATTTCAATTATTGATGGTCCTTCTCTCTGCAGTGCTTCCACATCTGTTTGAAACATAGGCATGAGGGAATGAATATGTTATAAATAGATTTCACTGAAACTGTTTCCAAAAAAATTTCAGAATTACAACAGGTGGTTTTGACTGAGAGAGGAAGAAGGATTTTAGTGCTGCAAGCATATGCAGGTATCACTACACTGCAGGAAAATGTGACAACCAACAATGATACAAAATTTGCTTACATTCAATATCCACAAAATTTCAAAACTCTTTCAATGATTCAGTTCTAACAGTGTAGACTGAAAAATAATTATAAATATTCAAAACAACTGACTGAACAACTAAGTCTAAAGTGTCCATTCCATGCTGCAAACAATTATTTAGGATATGGGCAGGGCAACCCAAGCCAATTAATTGGTCTTTTACTGAATCCTTCAATTTTGCAAAACCATTGTTTGTGCAGGCACACACTACCTCTCCAAACATTGTAGTATAATTATCACTTTGAAACAAGATAATTATTTTCTAATGTCCTATGAACATACTGTGGAACAGTTTGTGCTGTTTCATTAGGTTTGCTATGAACATCCAGTAGTTTTGTTTGCAATCCACCCTATTCCCAACCACAATACTGAATCAAGGCAGGGAAAATTTTTAATGCAAGATGATTGCTTGCATCTGTCGTCACTCCTTAAAAAGGAAAGTTGCCATGGATGCCTTCACAGTGTCAACTGCATGAGGAGAAATTACATCGCTATAATTGCTTTCGTTTTTTTATGCACTTGTCAGCTTTCAAGATCTTTCTGAGTTGGGGACAACTTTCTTCATTAAATTACTAGTGCAATCTGTAGATCTGTAACTGTTGTGACGTTTTACACAATGAAACACTAAGGTGCCCCCTGCTGCACGTACTTCATCTCCTTTTGAACCTGGTTGCATAAACAAATTAGTTTTTCCAGATGAACTGCTCTTGCCTCGAATATTCTTCGTTTGCATCAGATATAAACGTTCCTGGAATGCACACCGTGCATTCAGCTCCAAATTCGTTACAGCCCCTCCGAAAACGTGTATTTCTTCCTAACATCTTCTGTAAATTTGCACATATGCTTAGGCATTTTTGCCAAAAGACCAATAAAAATTATAGTGAGAATACCTGATAATCCTCAGCACCCAGCATGGGGATACAAGAATTCAGCTGAATGTTTGAATGCCAGTGTATTAATAGACTGTGCTTGATGGCTGCTATCCACTCGCACTCAGCCAATCAGCAAACCACGACTACTCACTCTAGTGACTGAGTTTCAGTATTGCTCCACTAGTTACTAATCTGTGGTTACAGCATACAGCATTATTTTCTTCCATCATCAGCCAAGGATTTTTTATTGTTTCAATACTGCTGGCTGAAAACCTGGAGATTTTAGAATATATAAAAAATATCTGCTGGAACATACATTTTAAGCCTTAAAAAGAGGACATGTCAGGGGAAAAGAGGGCATTTGGTAAAATTGATTTAAGGCAGGTTGGAGGGTGGAGGTGTTTGGCGATGCTTTTTCCTTAACCTATACAACATACATACATACAAACATACACATATACATTCACCGAGCCAACATCCATGTAAGTAGGATTGGATATGGAATTTGTCAAGAACAGAGTAGATTGCAATATGCAATCAAGTCAAAACACTGAGATACAAAGTTACATAGAATTAGTAAAACACTATAAATAACAAGAGAGTTCATATTCACTCACTCACTCACTAAGACAAGGTAAATATATATGGATTACAATAAATAACAACAAGTCAACGTTCGAAAATTAAGTAGAATAAAGGACATACACAGAATACACATATATGTTGCTAATAATAATGAACTATACAAGGAGTGCAACAGCAGTTGAAAAAATTATTTATTGCTGGTTAACTATTGCAATCTTTAGAAAGAAATTCATCAATAGAATAAAAAGCATTCTTAACAAGATAATTCCTTAACATAGTAAAAATATGTATATTGTTATGAAGTTTTGAAATTTTTGTGGAAGGTGATTAAATATTTTAACAGATGAATAATATACACCTCTCTGTATTGTGGAAGATCTCACAGAAGGTACATGCAGTTTATCTTGTTGCCTAGTATTCCTGCCATGAAGTGAAGTGTTGGTTTGATAGACTTTAGGAATTTTAACTACAAATAACATCAAAACATAGATATGCAAACAAGGAACTGTAAGTATATCCAGTTTTTTTAAACCTTCTCTACAAGAACTCCTTGGACCCAGCCTCAGCATAATCCTAATTGCTTTCTTTTGAATTACAAAAACATTTCTCATTGATGAAGAGGAACCCCAGAAAATTATATCATAATTAATCTGTGATTGGAAAGGTGCAAAATAAGCCATTCATAGTGTTTTTACATTTACATTAATGATAATTTTCTCAAGAGAAAACAGAAATCAATTTTTTAATTAGATTTTCTCGATGCAAATTCCATGTAAGATGACAATCTAGATACACACCTAAAAATTTAATATTTTCAGCAACAGTAATAGCTTGATTATTGTATGATACATGTAATGGATAAGTAGAAGATTTAGAGGAAGTAAATTTGATCAATTGTGTCTTATTTAAATTAAGAACCAACTGATTGTTTTGAAACCATTCAGAAATGCAACAAAATACCTTATTTAATTTAGTATTTAGTTCAACATTATCATTGGACGAAACAAGAATATTAGTGTCATCAGCAAAAAGAGTGGTGTGAGAAAATTTACCTATGATGCTTGCAAAATCATTGAGTATTGAGTAACATGTTGAAAGGATTCTGGTGTTACACAGCATCGGAACAGCACACACCACAGCTATACAACTCACAAACCGACAGTGAACACAACACCAGAATCCTTTCAACGTGTCTACTCAATAAATAAAACGATGTAAACAAATTCTTAACTACAGCACAACGAGAATATCTTCACCGACAGTGCATTCCACCACAGCTATACATCTCACAAACCGACAGTGAACACAACACCAGAATCCTTTTAACATGTCTACTCAACAAATGAAACGATGTAAACAAATTCTTAACTACAGCACAACGATAACATCTTCACCGACAGTGCATTCCACAATATTATCTACTTTATACTCATCCAACAAATCGTGCAGAAGTGACGGTGTAAATAAGAGAAAGTGAAAGTAGTGAACTGCATGATGTGTAACATTGAACGTACGCATGGGCGTATTTTTAAAATTCCAACATTTTAAATTAAAGTGAATACAACACCAGAACCCTTTTAATATACTCTATCAGTGAAACTACGTATACAAATTCCCAGCTGTAACTCAACGAGAATATCTTCACCAACAGTGCATCTCACAATTTTTATCTATTTTATACCCATCCAACAAATCGTGCAGAAGTGACAGTGAAAATAAGAGAAAGTGAAAGTAATGAACTATATGGTGCGTAATATTGAACGAACGCATGGACGTGTTTTTTAAATAAAACGCAGCTGTATGACACACCCTGAGGATGGCTTCTTTGAAGCCGAAACATATGTAGGGGTTATACAAATGTTTTAAGAAATCTTTACTTAGGTCTTTTTTAAAATAAAAGTGCACTTAGTTGGTGTTAAAACATTAATTAGTAAAAATGCACGGTGAACTCAGAATAAAATTTCCTTAACAAGTTGCAATATTGATTATAATGTGCTTTAATTTTTGAACAATTAGTTATTTTACTCATAATGTAAAGAAATTTTTGTGCTTACATGATGTTTTAATCCCTGTTGTGATCCAGTGATTATTAGTTATATTAAGAGTTACATATTGAATTGGAAAACATGAATCAAAAGAAATTGAAAAAGTGTTAAAAAATAAATTAAAACTTTGATTAACATCAGTCTGGTTAAGAATGTTATACCAGGATTCAATTTTCAGTAACTCAATGAAACTTGACACACCAGACTGTGTTATTAGTCTCTTTTTAACAAGCCTATTGATACCTGATTGGCATTTAAAAATATTATTTATACAAAGATATTAAGCTTCATGATCAGAAAGCCCACTAATCGAAGGAAATATTTGGAATGAATTTAATCTGCTGAAATCAATGAAAATATTATCAATGCTGTGCCAGAGTCTTTAGTCGTTCTGGTAGGAAAGTCCACTACATGAAACAAATTACAAGATTGCAATAGGAAGATTAGCTGCTTTGCAGAACTAGAATCAATTAAAAAATTTACATTTCAGTCACTGCAAATAACAAATTCAAATTTTGGTTTATATAAATATTTTAAGATTAGATCAAGTTGTTCAACAAATTCACCAAAATTTCCACTAGGAGATGTGTATAAGCATAACAACATTATAAAATGATTACTAACTTTGATTTGGGCTGCACAAACTTCAATTACCTTTTCAATACAATACTGTGTTAAGTCTGTGGTGGTAGAAACCACCGGCTTTATTTAAATGCTTTGGTCAAGTATACAGAGTCTCGGAATGAATAGAGTTTGTAGTTAGTTTGCTGTTGTGGGAAGTGGAGAGTGGCTGATGTACCGTGCACTACTAACTCCTCGTAGTGCTGATGCGGGAAGTGGAGAGCGGCAAGTGTACCGTGATCTCCTTCCTAGTTGTGGTGCTGCTGCGGGAAATGGAGAGCGGCAAGTGTACCGTGCTCTCCTTCCTTGTTGTGGTGCTGCTGCGGGAACTGGAGAACGGCAAGTGTACCGACCTATCCTTCTTTGTTGTGGTGCTCCTGCAGCACAGCGGTGTGCCGATGATGGCCCGTGAGTTCGCTAGCTGTTGCCTTGCGTAGGCTACACGTCAGTACACCGAGAGATGAGTGATGACCGCTGGTTGCCGGTAGAGAAGTCGACCGCGAGGTGGGCGAGCGGAGCGCATAGTGGCGCGATCCCACCGGCCGTGTCTACCGCTTGTTGATCATAGATGTAAGTTGATGGAGCGAGTCATGCCAGTCAAGCGACTCATGCTCGTTGCCAACCAACCACCAACCAAAGTGCTAAACAAGGGCGGAGACTTGCGCGGGGCACAAGTCGACGTCCCTTGGTCTGTTTAGCCATTCCTGCGTTTTACCGCATCGCTGGGCTCAACAACAGACACTTTATTCTGTAACTGTCGATTTCGCTTACGCTAACTGTTTATGGTCTCGATTAAAAGCTGGGACCTGGCATACCGAAGGCTACAGTTCTAGGAGCGTTTAATCTTTCTAACTGGGGGGTAAACTTTGGTTGGATGGCTCCCTGGGGTTTAAACCCAGAGTGGCATTTTCACTATTAATTCGCGCGGCATCTAGAACCTACATACGACTACAAACGCCGTTACCAGACGAAGGGGGGGGGGGGGTGTAATACGGGCCGTGTCCCGACTTTTTATTATACCTTGGCATTCACCTTACAACTGAGGAAAAATCACGGAAAGCCCTCAGTCAGGATAGTGGAAAAGCTCCTAGTTAATGAGTGTTAGGCACGATTCGGTGTCGGTTTGGCCACAGTTTTGGGCCTCGACAATTCTGCTGACCTGTCCCCTTAGCTTTCGCGCTAGGCGACGTGAGTCAGCCCTCGGTCAGAGTAAATATCTGCCGAGTTGCTGAATAAGGGGTTCCACACACCAGTAACTTTGAGTCGTAACTCTCGGTTAGGGCTCTGATGTGTTCAGCAAAGAAAGGAACTCCCAAATCCTCGTGAATTTGCACGTTACTGATGTACCAAGGTGCACCAGTAGCAATACGAAGACTCTTGGATTGAATAACCTGCAGCTTCCTGAGGTGGCTGCAGGAGGCGGACCTCCAAATGGGGCATGCATAGTCCATCATGGGACGTATGAGCTGCTTATACAGCAGAACTCCGTTCCTGATGGAGAGACCGCTTCTCCTGTGTAGGAGAGAGCTAAGCAGACCCAGTCGTTGGCAGCTTTCTTCATGGCCTGGATGATATGAGGCGCCCAGGTCATCATCCGTGTATCAAGGATCACTCCCAGATAACGGGCTGTATCGGCCCATTGGATTGGCTCCGCTAGGAGCTGCACCGGTCGAGGCTTGGAGACTCGCCACCCGGCCTTCGCGAACAAACATGGCGTTGCTCTTGGAGAAGTTGATGGCCATTCTCCATCCTCGTAGCCACCGCTCTAAGTTGCTGAGGTATGCTTCTAAGTAGCTAACAAGCAGCGCTAGCTTGCGGGACGTGGCAATGATTGCATTGTCATAAGCGTACAACGCCAGTTTGACGTGGCGGACGGGACCGGCATGTCATTGACATACAGACTGAACAAGATAGGAGAGACAAGCGCCGGACTGATGTACCGTGATTGGCGACCTGTAGTAGCTTGTTGCCGGCCAATGCCGGACCACCTGCACTGTGGTTGGCGTGCTGGTGTCGTTTGATACAACGATGGGAGTATTCCCACAAGTAAATTACAGTACTTTCCAAATTTATCTTAATATACGACTTTGGGGAGTGCGGTACGAGCAGTGGACGAGTAAAATCGTGCTCAGAGACCCAGCCTAGCGACCTGTAAGTGCAGAAGAAGACAGAAAGGAAGAAGAGCGGATCAGCGTGCTGCCTGTAATCCATTCGGTAAGCGGAGCAGCATGAGAGGAGTAAGGTGCCCCCTGCAAAAAGCGTAATGCTGAAGCAGGAGGATCTAGGCTCTATTAAGGCTCTGTCATCGATTCAACCTTCCCCAGCCCTCTTGAGAGAGCTGAGAAAAGCCCTCGCATTGAAGAAAACGGCAAAGCCCGCTGCTTGCAGCAAGGCCAGGACGTCTTCCGTGGCGCTCATGAAGTGCCATGCCAACATATCCGGGGCCCAGAGTGCGGTTCACTCTTCTTCCCGCGAGGCTTCGCAGGCTATTGCGGGTAAAAGTAAAGCTGAAGAGCTCTCGAGTCCCGACGGTCCGTCTGTACCGGCAAACAGTCGCCCAGCGCCAGATCCGCTAGTCGGGGTCAGAGACGCTAGGCACTTCCAGCGAACCGACTGCCGAGAGCAGCCCGCACATCAATGACTCCGAAGTTAAGCCAGCTTACGCCGCGTTTGTCGCCGGCCGAGCCAACCCCCAACAGCCGAGTGGGCAGCCCAAGCCCATAGTCACTGGTTCGGCATCTTCCGGACTTGCTGGCTCCCCCGAGGCAGCTAACGGGCGCATGTCCATCGAAGATATGTCCGGGCCTCTGGGCAGCATGCCAGCTGGCACCTCTCCCGGCTCCCCGCAGGGGACCAGTTCAAGAAGACTCCTATAATCGTGAAAGGAGTCACTGACAAGCGTGGCTTTCTCGAGTGTTTATGGGCATTATGTCCCAGCAGTCTGTCTGCCCAGATAAAGTGCCAGAGACTGATGATAGTGCCGGGGACTGCCGACGGCTTCAGAGCCAGTTAGTGCCCTCCGATCCCTTGACGGAAGCAAGGGTGTGAGTTTTCACACTTTCTCTCTCCCAGCGGTTCTTATTGTACGACTGCTGGTGAAAATCCTCGGCAAACAGATGCCACAAATCATCGTCGGAGAAGAACTCGAGGCCCTGGGCATCCGTATCCAAGGAGTCATGCAGCTCCGATCTGGGCGCAGGACGCAGCGAAGGACCGACCTCAGACTCCGCATTTTTTGGTTTCGGTGGCAAGGGGCCCAGACGTTCAGAAGGTCCGATCCCTCTCTGAACTCTGTGGGTTAAGAGTCTCTGTGGAGACATATGTGGCACCTAAGGCCTCGCTTCAGTGCAGACGCTGCCAGTGCTTCGGCGACATGCAGCACAACAACGGATACTCACCCCGGTGTGTTGCTTGTGGCTTGTGCCACAGATTGCTCAACCCCAGAGCAGCAGCTTAAATGCTGCAGTTGCGGGGGAAACCACACAGCGAAAAACCAGGGCAGCGCTAAGTGGAAGGAGGCGAAGGCCGCGCTTGCCAAGCGGACGCCAACTCCGCACAACCCCACGAGCAATTCAACCAGCCGCTCTACTTCATCGCAAGCGGTCCGCGCTGGGCCTTCTGCTGAGCAGACGAGCTTAGAACCCGAGTGGTCCCTTGTCGTGAGAGGGGGCAGAGTAGTGAAGCCCACCGCCACCTCATCTCCATTACGACCCACTCCCACGCCGGTCCCATCTCCTACTCAGGTTAAAGCGACCGAAAGAGGTCAACGCTCCTCAACCTGCCATTGAGGCCCCTCAGCAGGCCCCAATAAAGAAAAAGGTGAAGACTACTAAGTCATCTCCTCCTCCCAAGAAGCCCAATCCCACTTCCATTTCACCTCTTAACCAGTCCCCGATCGAAGAGATCTCCGATCTCCTCGACAATCTCCCTGTGAACGCGTGTGTGGAGCTGACACGGCGGCTACTCACAGCGGTACTCACCCTCCCATCCGGGACAGCAAGCACACGGGCTGTTCTGAAAATTGTTGTCCTCTTTGTAGCCGAGTATGGCTGCACAGCCTAGGACATAGAGTGCGAAGGCACTACGTCTGGCCTGCTGGAACGAGGATGGCGTTGGCGGCAGAAAGATGAAACTAGATCACTTCCTCGTTAAGCACGGTGTTGATATATGCCTCCTGACTGAAACTCATCTCAGAACAGAAGTCTTTCGGCTCGTAAACTATGTTTGCCACCGAACAACCGGCCTACAGAGGGCGGCGGAACAGCAATACTCGTCCCTCGGAGTATAGACCACTATGCTATACCCGTCCCCAGCCTGACCCAGTTGGAGGCAACTGCCATACATGTAATGTTGGCTAGCGGACCAGTGAAAATTCTGGCGGTTTACCTTTCGCCCTCCCGGCCCCTAATCGGAGCGGACCTGTCTGCTTGCCTGAGCGGAGAGCTTCCCATCCTGATGCCGGGGGACCTGCACGCCAAGCACATGGACTGGAATTCGAGGCTAATCACGACAACGGGCAGGCGCCTGCGTGATTATGCCAATGAACATTCCTGTTTGATTTATGGGCCGGGCACACCCACCACTATCCCATATAACTTCTCCGCTACCCTCGATGTCCTAGACATCGTATTATCCAAGAACATAGTCACCCCAGTGTATCTGACAACGTGCTCGGCGCTAAGTTCAGATCACTTACCTGTACTGATAGACACGAGATATCTATCATCCTTTCTTAATCTACTGGACCGCCCGGAAGGACCGACTGGGTCAACTTCCAGGGCTGCCAGGAAGACAGACTTCCGTCCACACCGAAACTACGAAACGAGGTGGAAATCGACACGTTTTTAGATGAAATGCCCAGCGCTATCGCTGAGGCATAGCGGCGTCGGCCCCCAAGAGTCTTCCCCGTGACGATCCACGACCACCAATACCAGGACGTATACAGGGATATACGCCTGAAACCCCCGGTTGAGGAGGCAGTCGCAAATTACTAGGGACACTGCTCTAAAAGCTGAGGTCAACCGCCTTCAGCGGTCGGTGACCCACCAGCTAAACGATTAGCGAAATGAACAGAGGAGTGACACACTGGAGAGCCTCGATCCCGAGGACCAATCGCTGTAGAAGATGCGGGTGATGAGACTGCCCACTCCCTCTCCACCCCTGGTCACATAGGGCGGACTTGCTCTCTCAGATTCTGAGAAAGCCGAAACCCTGGA
This sequence comes from Reticulitermes speratus, assembly GCA_021186555.1. Classification (NCBI taxonomy): domain Eukaryota; kingdom Metazoa; phylum Arthropoda; class Insecta; order Blattodea; family Rhinotermitidae; genus Reticulitermes; species Reticulitermes speratus. Next base: position 16,919,435 of record JAJKFL010000007.1, on the reverse strand, counting down.
GGACAGTCTTGAGGCTCAGTTTCAGCCGGTAAACGACCCGTCGTATCCGACATTTATTGAGATGGTTGACGAGGCGCTGCCAGCATACTCTTATGCACCTGCAAGCGAACCCAAGTTAACTAACCCCGCGGTGGTACAGAATGCCATTCGGGGCCTCAATGTCGGCAAGGAGCCGGGCCCAAACCGTATTCCGAACAGGGCTATGAAGCACCTTCCGCAGCGAGCTATATCCCTCCTCGTCGCGATATATAACTCGGCTCTTCTAGCGCAGTACTTCCCATCAGTATGGAAGCACGCCCGCATTATCTCCATTCTGAAACCTGGAAAGGACCCTGCGCTACCCCTTACCTTCACAACAGGACGTTCCAGGCGTCATTCAAAACGGCCTCATCTACCTGTCGTGTCATGCGGGCGGGAGTAGAGCAGGGGGGACTTGTCTCTCCTGTCTTGTTCAGTCTGTATGTCAATGACATGCTGGTCCCGTCCCGCCACGTCAAGCTGGCGTTGTACGCGGATGTCACGGCAATCATTGCCATGTCCCGCAAGCCAGCGCTGCTTGTTACCTACTTAGAAGCATGCCTCAGCAACTTAGAGTGGTGGCTGAGAGAATGGAGGATCGCCATCAACATCTCCAAAGCAACGCCATGCTCTTCGCGAAGGCCGGGTGGCGAGTCTCCAAGCCTCGACCGGTGCAGATCCTAGCGGAGCCAATCCAATGGGCCGATACAGCCCGTTATCTGGGAGTGATCCTTTATACACGGATGATGACCTGGGCGCCTCATATCGTCCAGGCCATGAAGAAAGCTGCCCAACGACTGGGTCTTCTTAGCTGTCTCCTACACAGGAGAAGCGGTCTCTCCATCAGGAACGGAGTTCTGCTGTATAAGCAGCTCATACGGCCCATGATACACTATGCGTGCCCCATTTGGAGGTCGTCCTCCTGCAGCCATCTCAGGAAGTTGCAGGTTATTCAATCCAAGTGTCTTCGTATTGCTACTGGTGCACCTTGGTACATCAGTAACGTGCAAATTCACGAGGATTTGGGAGTTCCTTTCTTTGCTGAACACATCAGAGCCCTAACCGAGAGTTACGACTCAAAGTTACTGGTGTGGGGAACCCCTTATTCAGCAACTCGGCAGATATTTACTCTGACCGAGGGCTGACCCACGTCGCCTAGCGCGAAAGCTAAGGGGACAGGTCAGCAGAATTGTCGAGGCCCAAAACTGTGGCCAAACCGACACCGAATCGTGCCTAACACTCATTAACTAGGAGCTTTTCCACTATCCTGACTGAGGGCTTTCCGTGATTTTTCCTCAGTTGTAAGGTGAATGCCAAGGTATAATAAAAAGTCGGGACACGGCCCGTATTACACCCCCCCCCCCCCCCCCCCCCCTTCGTCTGGTAACGGCGTTTGTAGTCGTATGTAGGTTCTAGATGCCGCGCGAATTAATAGTGAAAATGCCACTCTGGGTTTAAACCCCAGGGAGCCATCCAACCAAAGTTTACCCCCCAATTAGAAAGACTAAACGCAACTAGAGCTGTAGCCTTCGGTATGGCAGGTCCCGGCTTTTAATCGAGACCATAAACCGTTAACATAAGCGAAATCCTGTCATTGAGCCCAGCGATGCGGTAAAATGCAGGAATGGCTAAACAGACCAAGGGACGTCGACTTGAGCTCCGCGCAATTCTCCGCCCTTAGTTAGCACTTTGGTTGGTGGTTGGTCTTAATGTATATGCATACACCACCTCCAGTATGAGATTGACTTTCAAATTTAGAAGCAAAGTAGTAGTTATTAGGTTTCATCATTATAATGTTATGTTCTTTTAAGTAATACTTTGTTAAGCAAATGATATGAGGACTAAGATCACAACTATGTAACATACAAATTAATTCATCCATTTTATGTTTGAGGCCTCTAATGTTCTGATGAAATATGCACAAAGAATTAATTGTATTCTCTTTTGTTTTCAAACTTGTTATCTGTCTTAAGCCCATAAAAAAATCTTCGTTTCTAATTGTTGATTTTTTCTTTCCGAGAAGACGTTGATTCAATAGTGGTGAACACACAGATTCACTATTTGAACTTTGAGGAATAATATAATGTTACTACATGTACAACCTGGTTTAACAATAAAGATTCTGAATTTTTATCCATTCTGAGAATAAACAAAAATAACAGGTTTCTCTTTGAATTGGAGATGCAGTACATTTACTGTGAGGTAATAATACAATTTTTATATTCCATTTTGTCCAAATTTATCCTTCAAATGGTTAAGAATTACAATACCAAATTTTACATCCTCAGACAACCATTCCAGAATGTTTTCATGTCGTAGTACAAATCAGTGTAACTTTGGTGCCAACAATAACGTAATTTCAGTTACATAATGAAATGAAACTTAAAGATAGAGGAATATTTAGTTGCTTTGCTAAAACGGATCAAGTTTACTCATGATATTTGTAATCTTCTTTGGCACATTATGTCACTGTAAAATGCTAGGTAACCATCATAATGTATGCCTTCTTTCCATTCTATTACCTTGAAGAATATATAAACGCACAAAAACCTGTATTACAGATAAATACATCTGGTCTAAACAAACTGAGAAACCTCCTGTTTCTGCTCACACCACCACATTAAGAATTATATATTATACACACTTATACATCGTTACTGTAATTCAACCAAACATTTTCATGATACGAGCTAGTATTCTTTTTGAGGACCACAGATAATGTACAATATTTTGGTTCAGTTGATAAGAGTTTACAGTGCAGAAATGACTGGGAATCATTCCCATAGTTGTATCAGGTACACTTACAAAATTTGTCCACTGACCTGCATTACTACGCAGTGTTGCATAGTTGGGTCCACAATATGCATTCACTAAGGGTGAATGGTACTGCTCGAAGGTGAGGGAAGGTGGGTCACTTGGTGGATCCTGACTTGCTGGTGTTGGGTGGCTACTCACATGTATCATACCATTGCTGTTAACTGGTGCAAGATTCATCAGTAAGTCCTGAAACCCATATGACAATAAAACTTACTGATTCCAAAGTTGTGTTCAGCTCAGTTTAGAAAAGTGAGGAAAAATCCTTTCAGTGGCAAAGCTAAGTCGTGAAAATATGTCTGAAAATTTCCAAGCAATATTTGTAAAATATGCAGAAAATAGCAAAAATAACCAATATTTTTGTTCTGGCCATTGACACTGTATATTAGGGGCCAGAAGGAAGATGCAAGAAATGTATAAAACTCCAAACACAGAAAGTGTTCCATTTATTGGTTTTATATTCGACTATGAGGTGAATTACAAACTGCGTGGGATACTCTGACAAATGAAGTAGATGTCGTGATTGACAAACTGGCTCAAGTTGAAATGTTTCTGCCTTGTATTCTGGAGGTGCTCAGGTGGAGCCTCAGTTGGGACACAGACACTTCTGGCAGAGGTTTTCTCGTAGTTTTCCTCTGTCCCTCCAGACAAATGCCAGAACAGTGTCTCAAAAATAGGACATGACTACTTCCATCAACATCCTTTCCAATTCTCATTCACAGTCATCCAGTGACACTGTGTAGCCTGAGTTACTGACAGCATCATTAAATACACTACAGTCCAAATACACAAAACGTTTGGTTTGTGAGTGAAGTCACAACGTGTAACCAAGCGAAAGGAAAGTCTGCTAACTTGCATATGCTGCAGTAGCACATTGTCTGTGATGCTGTCTTCAGTTTTCACAGTTTTATTTTATTCCACATGATGCTACTGTGTATGTGCATTTCAAATATGGAATGCTATTGAGATGAATTTCTAAAATTAATTAAATGCTGCTGCATGTTCCTGAAGCATCCAAAAAATAATGTATCATAGCCATTATTATTAGAACAATTGCCATAAATAATTGCTTCAGTAAATGTAATTTAAGAAAGAATTTTTCCCCTTGTAATTTTTTTATTTGATTGCAACTAAAAAGTCTTTTATTATCATTTATTTGCCAGGCCGTCACTTTGGACTCATGAAGACATTAGTAAATAAAGGAAGACTGAGAAAAGGTTTATTATCATTTTCAATTTATCTTATTGATGTAGACATTATCCTTTGTTTCATTTTTTTTTTTTTTGTAAACACACCATGAATCTAAGTCTGATGATGATGCGATGACAAATCAAGCAATTTTTGCAAGACATTATAAAGGATAATAGAAATTAATAAAGAATAAATTATAAAATATCAGCTGTTTTCTAAGTGACTAAAGCAGTGGAAAAATTAACACCATCGTTTTCCTCTCAGTAATTGCCAGTCATAAAAATCTTATTTTTCACTATAACACATACATTAACATCTTCCTGTTTCTTCTAAATCTACATGTCAACATTGAATAGTCTACACTGTCATATTTTACCGTTACTCTTATAAATTCCATATGAACTCTCAGTCCCTATTGTTGGTTTGAAAATAAATACTTTCTAGTAGAATTTTCACATGATGTCTATGAAATGAGTTAAATATACAGTCAAATTCCTCACAAAAGCTAGTTTTATATTGTTACCTTTTAAGTTCTTTATGGCTTAAATACACACTGCAGGCACAATCTGAAGTTTTATCTGATAAACAGAATGTCAGTCTCCCAGTTCATCAGTGTTTTTGTCCGTTTTAAATGAATGATTAAAAACAAAAGCACTTATTTAAATTTAAGAGTAAAGTGCTACTGGTACCTTCATATTTATGGTGACACCAAATGGATTCCTGAGGATGGTCGGAGAACCTTGTAGCTTTTGACGTCTACTCAGAACAAGGATCACAACAAACACAATCAGTAGAAGCAACATGATGGCTGTTAGACCTCCAATTACCACTTCTACATATCCTTGTCCATCTTTGGGTGCAGCTACTGCAGTTAAGAAAACATCACTTTAGTCTGACCTCTGCAACTGCAAATGTTTGTTTATATCATCAAGATCATGTTAAATATGGGGAAGTTCACCATCAGTAAGACTAATGGAACAGAGTCAGCTAATGGCATGTTCTTTCTGATATCTCAAAAACAAATTGTTTCAAAACTTTAATTCACTGAAACACACTGGATATGTACCACATGCGTCACTCTTAACATTTGCTTATGTAGTATATATACGAGTATATATATGCTATCATAAGCAGCATTAACATGGTGGTCTTCGTAATAGCTGTTGAAGTGTATCATGTTTTTGTTGTGTACTCAACATCTCTGTACGTGTATCTGCTGAGATTTGAAATTGTGATCTACTAGTATTGGCCTTGTATTAAGATGTGTTAAGTTAGTACCATATATAGTTTTTAAGTTTATTTTCTACAACGCTTTTTTCTCTTTCCCTTCTGGTTTGTGATTCTACAATGATTGTACAGACTCTTTCTGTAACACACAAATCTCACTGCAATGGGACCCTTTATTAACTTTTACCCTAAAAAAATCTGACAGGTTATGAGGGTCAGTCAAACCAATATTGTGTGTGGTGTTATACTTTTATGTGTTCTGTGTGTATTTTCGTGGATTAAGCGAAAATTACGACTGTATTGACGAATATAACCTCTATGATGACAACAACACAAGTCACTGCACCGGTGGTAATATCCTGAGGAGCTGGAACATTAACGATGATCCGGAAGAAATTACATGGAATTGACAATCACTGTACTTGGAAATTCAAAATGAAAACGGCAATTGTTCTTGAAGGCCTATACAACTCTCTTACTGGAACAGACACTGGTGAAGGGAGCAATCAGACAGCCATTGCTCGAACTGCTTTGTGTGTTCAGCCTCAGTGCTATGTCCATCTTGTTGATCCACACACTGATAAGGAAGCAAGGGAAAAGCTCGAGAAGGAACATACTAATAAGAGACTTTTCCGATAGATACCGTATATTCTCGAATCTAATCCGCACCTCTTTTACAGTTTTAGAGGGCTAAAAAATCAGGTGCGGATTAGATTCGCGGTCTAGAGCTGGATTTTGGAAAAATGATTGAGCTGCTGTACAATATAACAATAACGTAATTAATAAACAACGTAAGAACAATACAATACAATAATCTATTATTTTATTATTTATTATTATAATTTATTATTCATCAGACTCGCCGTCATCACTCATAACTGAATCGTTATCCGTGCTCTCCACCCAGACACTATCATCTTTATCTTCAACATCGTCCTCCCATACAATGTCATCGCTGCCTTGTGTTTCCGCCATAGTCGAACGTTGCTTTCATCAACTCCAAAAATTGCAGCGGCTTTGCGGTTTCCATTCTCCTCTGCGCACCGAATAACTTCACGTTTGAACTTTGCCGTATATGAGAGTCGTTTAGATTTCAGGCGTCCCTCTTCCATAACTACGGTACACGACAAATTGGAACAAGCACCTCCCACGTTTCAACAACTAAGGCTCAGCTGACTTCAGACGAGATTGCGCACGTCTGTTGAGAAAGGCCCCGCCTCTATCGGTATGACTCATCTGCCACAGGCGTAGCGTCGGATTTTAACGCATTGGTAACATCCAATATTATTCAATCAGTCGCCCCGTGGGCAAGGGGTGGCTGAAGGAAAGGTGCGGATTAGAATCGCGAACTAACTTTTTTTCGTTTAAGAAGTCGCCAAAAACTGGGTGCGGATTAGATTCGAGAATATACGGTATGTCTCAAGTGCCATCATCTATGTATGAAATATGATAACTTCAGTTCTGTGGCTAGTTATGGAGGCTGTAAGGTGCAGGTTTAGGGCAATGTTATTGGGGTGAGACAACTATGATTGCCATTTACTTCAAAAATCGCAGTCTAACTACAGCTGTAAAAGGTGCCACCCATGAAGAGATATGGTCTGGTTCAAAGGTGGATCAAAGTAATTTGCGGTTTTTGGGTGTAAAGCCTATGCTTTAAGCCCAGACAAGGATAGATCAAAAATTGACAGCAAGGACAAATTGTATTGTATGCTAGGATACTGTGAAAGTACAAAGGGATATAGGCTTGCTGACTTAGAGAGACCTGGAAAAGTTAGGGTTGCTCGTAATATTGAAATTACTGAGCATGAAATGGCCATGTTCAATGTGAGAAAAGAAAGTTCAGGTGTTACAGGTGAAAACTCTCTTAATGGTATGCCTTTTATGAACAAAACTTCTCTGCCAGTTGTAATCATTAACAAAGAAGCAGCTAAGAGTCATACTAAAAATGATAGTTTCTCTGGTGAAGGTACTGTCACAATTGATTCTGATTCTCAGCAACAAACTGCATCTGAGGAGAGTGAATCAGAGACTACAAGGCCCCTACTAAGTTTTTTTTCAAATCTGAATGTAAGCCCAGCTGTTTCCAATTCAAATATTTCTGAGGAAATTATTGTTAATGATGTGTAGCCTATGAGACCAGCAAGAGAGAGGCATGCTCCTACATTCATGAATGACTATGAAGTCAGTCTTTTATCAGCTTTGTATGGGGATGAACCAGAGAAGGGGAAATTACAGGGTCAAAAAAAGTTCAATGGGAAATGGTTATGAGGGAGGAATACAAGTCCCTTATTAAAAATGGTGTTGGCAACTGGTTGACAGGCCAGGTAATAAAAATGGTGGTTAAATATAAATGGGTTTATAAAGCAAAAAAGAAATGCCTCAGAGATTTTGAAAAATTTAAGGCAAGGCTGGTCGCTTGAGGCTTCAGTCAGAAATACGGGATTGATTTTGATGAAACGTTTCTGCTGTAGTCAGGTATTCAACTCTGAGAGTGTTATTTGCCATTGCAGATGAGATGGATCTTAATAAAGATCATCTTGACATAGGCACATTTCTAAATGGGGAGTTAAATGCAACCATTTATATGGAGCAGCCATCTGACTATGAATTTGAAGGTGACAAAGTCTGATTACTTCAAAAAAGCATCTAAGGGTTGAAACAGGCAGGTAGAGCCTAAAATAAAAGAATTCATAGTCTTGAAAGGTTGTCTTTATACTAAGAGAACTGGGAATAGACTAACTATAATTGCATTGTATGTAGATGACTTTTTTGTATTTACGAACTGCAAAACTGAAAAGGACAGACTTGCTGCTGCTTTAAAAGAAAATTTCGATGTAAAATTCTTGGGGCCAATAAGGCACTGTTGAGCATGAAAGAGAAGGAAATTATTGTGCTTAACCAAGAACAATACATTAACAAATTACTTACTCATTTTGGAATGGAAGATTGTAAGGGTGCATCTACACCAATACCTTTAGGCATAAAACTACAAAGACTGCATGATGATAATTGGAACCACTCTATGCCTTAGCAGCAGCTTATTGGTGGTTTGATGTATTTATCTGCATGTACTACACCTGACATAATATATGTTACAGGAATGTTGAGCCAGTTCAACAACTATAATAATAAAGATCATTAGAATGTAGCAAACAGTATTTTGAGGTATCTAAAATCCACCAGTGGCTATGAACTTGTGTATGAGAAATCTGGAAAGGGCATTGAAGGATATGTTGATGCTGACTGGGCAGTTGATTCAACCAGTAGATGTTCTTGTATAGGCTTTGCCATGAAATTGAGCAATGGTGCAGTTAGTTGGGAATATAGGAGGCAAAGAACAGTAGCATCTCAACAACTGAAGCAGAATATTTGGCAGTAAGTGATGCCAATAAATATGGTCTATTATTATGTACTTTGCTTGCTGAAATTTTGTGCAGACAAGGGGAAACCCTATTATATTGTATAATGACAATCAAAGTGCACAAAAAATATTGTGAATAATGCTCACCATAGGAATAAAAACATAGTGATGTGATGGATCACTTTATAAGGAATGCTGTTGAGTGAAGAGAAGTAAAAATTGAACATATACCTAGTAGTGATATGATAGCAGACATTTTTACAAAGCCCTTATGCAAGGCAAAACATACGCTATGTACTGAGGGGCTTGCAGTAAAAGTTGCAGAGATGCTTGTGTAAGTAGGAATGATGAAGCTTATCATGTTTTTGTTGTGTACTCAACAACTCTGTAAGTGTATTTGCTGAGATGTGAAACTGTTATCTACTAGGATTGGCCTCGTATTACGAGGGGTTCAGTTGGTACCATATGTAGCTTTTAAGTTTATCTTCTACAAAGTTTTTCTTCTCTTTCCCTTCCAGTCTGGTTCTACCATGATTGTGTTGACTCTTCTTGTAATGCATGAATCTCACTACATCGGGACTCTTTATTGACTTTTACCCTAAAAAATCTAACAATAGCGATGCACTGTTAGATAGGAACTGAATTCTTAAATATCGTGTAGAGGATCTTAAAGCTTCAAAGTGTTAAACGGGCACTGTCTATCAAAGTTGTACTGATTATACAAGCTGTTATGCTTTGAAAATTTTCTTTCATTCAACCCCACTGAAAACGTTCAAAATTCTTCCTCTGTCTACATAACAGCAAACATGAACACATGAGAAGCACAGAACTCAGAAAAATTCACAAGAATACGGACACATTTACAGACTGAGCAGGGTAAGGGAGTGGTTCCGAACCTGTGGGCCGCGGAGTTACTGCAAGGGGTCCGCAAATCTTTTTCCCATCAAGTTTTGTCATATTTATTTTTATTTAGCTCCAATAAAAAAAATGGGGGGGGGGGCCCTCTCCGTTGGAGAGGTCCGAGAGGTTTTGGGCGTAGAATTTACTTTGGTGACTTTCGTGATGTTGGTTGTGTTAGTTCATTTTTTGGAACGTTTGAAAAAAAGATTGAGCCAATTTAAAGCCTTTATTTTCTTTACACATTTGTACAATTCTTTGTCGGCCGCTGGACACTTCGACTGGTAAGTTGCAGTACTAGTGGACGTTTCTGAAACAGCTGAAGAACCTCTCGCAGACGACGTTGACGGCCGTTGGTTGGTGATCGAGCGTGTTTGAGAGCGTTGGGACGACACTGATGGAGGAGCCGTAGACGTCGACGGTTGCTCTGCAGATTTTCTGGCTCCATACTCTCGGACACGCTCAGCTCCGGTTTTGGGGACCTTAGGGGCCTTAGTACTTTCGGCCTGTACCAAAGCCTTCCGTTTGCGGTATTCTCTCATGCGTTCAGCAGCATTTGTCTTAGGCATAGTGAAGCTCGGAGGTATGTATCGTCACGTTTAGGCACCTTACAACACTTAGGTTTTTACTTGCACTGAAACACGAGTAAAGTAATCGAATTTCTATCAAACGAAATAAACCCGACCTCTCTACGACGTTTAGTTCGCGAGGTATGAGCGCGCACTGTCGCACCGAACTCCGATTTCTAGCGTCTAATTCCCCTCCCCAAAGTTCGCGCTAGCAGTGGCGCACGACCTTGACACGTGCGTTGTTGTATACAGCCATCGTTGCTCTTTCAAACCGTATAACTTTTGCAAATTGCATTTTGCTATGAGCGATGGTGAGCAAGTTCTTGCGTAACGCCAAAACGTTACATGCAATTTCTTAAGTGTCAGCCACGTAAACGATCGGAAAGACGTAAATTCTATGTCAATATGCAGAACATGCTTCAACGGTTTTATGTTATCCATGCTTCATTAGTGTATACAGGCAATATTTCCTTTTCTTGCCTTTCGAAATGAAATATGCCCTTCACTGTTGCCGAGAAACCACAGTGGAATGAGTTATCTGAGTTGTTGACTCACGGATTTCATGAGGTGTCAAATTTACCTTCTCACTGATAGCATTGCTCTGGTTTTGAAAATACTGTATTTTATAATCGCCCAATTTTAATATTCTTTATATTCAGTGTAAGAATATATTGGCGCATGTTAGAAAATAGCCGCTCGTGAATTTTGTGATTACGACTGTTATTAGAACTGGTGGCATAATTTCTTATCAAAAATTAATTCCGGACGCTTATGTATCGTGAATAGGTTTTATCGCCACATATAAGACGTAATTGAGCGGGAATACTCAACGCGTAGAATATTCCACAACCACTGCCGGAATTTCAGTGATACTAAACGTACAAACAGAAGCATAGCGAACACAGCGAGCAATGGTACGCCGGTAAGAGGCACCTTCACAGGGACTTGAAAGTTCCATTCCTTCTGACCATACCACAGCACTGAGAGTTTCGCTCCAAAGTTAGCTGACTGGGGGGAAACCCGTAGTTCGGCAACTTGGAAAGCACTTTTGCCAGCCGAGGCCTGCCTGAATTCCCCGAAAGTTATCGAAGGGCTGCAGGCCAGTCGAGGTCATCTGTAACAAGGGGCCAAGTCCACAGAACGATTAGTGTCTAAGAAATTAATCGGCCCGTGATTTTGCTCAGTTGTAAGGCAGATGACAAGTTATAATTAAAGATGGGGCCCCGCCCCCCCCCCCCCCCCCCCGTCTCTCCCTGACGACGGCCTTCAGCCGAAGTAATCCCCCACAAAGCCACCGGCCACCACCCTATGCGGGCACAGCCTCTCTGGGTTCAACCCCATCCATCCATCCATCCACCCAGTCAGCCAGTTTTCCTCCCAAAGGACTAAATACCAGATGGGACCTTCTGTTACCAGCAGCAGCAGTGTTTAGTGTAATCATGTCAAGGCCTGCAGCCAGGAGGCCACTCCCATCAGCGTAAGCACACTCACAGTTAAAACATATAAGGCGCAGTTTTCACGTCCCAGCTACATGTTTCGTAAGCAGGCATGGAATGACAAAAGGAATCCCCCGTTGGTTGGCTAGAGCGTGGTGGCCGGTCGCCATGTTTTCATCTTGCTTGGAGGCTGTCGTATTTACAGCGAACTTTTAGTGATACCAGGGTATGGCGGAAAGAATGAGTAACGATCTCGTCGAGGCGCAAGTTATTTCAAATACAACTGAGGTGTATAGTGAAATTAAGTGCATCTGTTGTGAGAGGCTCCAACAAGAACTTGAAGCGACATTACTGGAACTAAAGACAGCAAGAACAATAATTCAACTACTACAAGAAGAGGTAAATTCTACACCAAGGAGCATCAGTGATAACACGCGAGGGAGCAATATTCCTAGTGTTTCGAATTCATCAAATGATTACCCTAAGAAGAAAAACCCACATAACTGGAAACAAGTCTCCTACAATACTAGGAAATATAACACACAATCAGAAATTCAAGGACCACAGCCAATACCGACAGTCATAAATCGCTACGATCTGTTAAGTAACCTTCAAAAGGAATCAGAAGCCTTTCAGTTCCAAGGTATGGTGGATAAAATAGAAATGGTGAAAGCAAAAACTAGTTGCACTTCAAGACGATGTAAAAATAAAATTATAATCATAGGTGATAGCCACGCCAGACGCTGCGCTGCCGAAGTCTCGAGTTAGCTAGGTAAGACTTTTGAGGTTATGGGTACAGTGATGCCTAGTTCCAGGCTTGAAAATATCACTCATCTGGCCAGCAAGGAAATAAGTAACCTACATCGGAATGACTTCGCAGTCATCTGGGGAGGTGCAAACGATGTCAATAAAAATGAAACCAACTTTGGTCTCAAGCACATCAGAAAATTTGCACTCCAAGATTCACACACTAATAATATCTTCATAACAGCACCACATAGATACGGCCTACAGGAATTTTCGTGCATAAATAGAGAAGTACAAGTTTTCAATAGGAAGCTACATAAAATAATGAAGGCAATGGGACATGTGAACATACTTGATACAAAATTAAACAGGAACGAATTTACTCGCCATGGATTACATCTAAACATATCAGGTAAAGAAAAAATGGCTAACCACATAGGAGAAAGGATAATCAATCTTTCGAAAAGACAGAAGAGCCCTCCTATTGCCTTAAAATGGCAAGAAGACCCTAAGGATAGTATCTCTGAGGAGACAGTGATGAACTTTTCGAGTGAGTGCCCAGTAGAGTTGCATAAAAACACAGCTAGAACATCAGGAACAACAAAGAGGACTCCAGTAACAAGAAGTGAAGATTTTTTATGGACAGTGAGTTCATCAAAAACAGTGCAGTGAACAAGAGTATAAGAAATAGTGATAACAAGGATCCCAACCAAAAAAAGAAATATGTAGTAGCAAACAGGAAACAGTAATCAGTATTGCATCTACTGTAATACCTCAAAACACAAAAAATTCTTCATATCAAATTTTTAATAATTTAAATGTAGTGAGTAATATATCACAAACAAACCAAGACATAAATTCAACACAAAATAATTATTCCATAAAAATTTTTCATCAGAACATTAGAGGTCTAAAGAACAAAACAAATGAAATTTTTTGTCACATATTTCATGATCTACCTGATGTATTATGTTTTACTGAACACCACTTAAACACAACTGAATTATCTCTCGCCCAAATTGAAAATTACTATTTAGGTGCCAGCTACTGTCGAAAGTTTTTTTCTTAAAGGAGGTGTCTGTATATTCGTCCACAGATTTACAATCGACAACCATAAATTTAGATACCTATTGTATTGATCAGGATATTGAAATAGGGGCTGTTAAACTTCAACATTTACCTGCAGTTATGCATATTAACTATTTACAGGGCTCCAGATGGCAATTACAACAATTTTTTAAAACTCAACTTGAAAAGATACTGCAGAAAATATATGACCCAAAATTAACCTATTTCTTTGTGGGGATATTAATATAAATTACCTTAAAAACAATAGTAGAAGAAGCCAACTGGAATCTTTATTAATGTCTTATAATCTTGTCAGCACAGTTAACTTCCCAACCAGAAATCACAATAATTCTAGCTCTATTATTGATAATATTTTTATGGATAGCTCTAGGTTTGAAAAGTATACAATATTTCCTTTAATAAATGGGCTATCAGATCACGATGCACAAATTATAATAATCAGTGTACCGCAGAGCCAACCACATGAGCATCTAACTCGCTATATCAGGAAAATAAAAAAGCATTCTATGGCTGACTGTCAATTTAACCTAAGCTATGAAACGTGGGACTCTATTTTTTAAGGTGGTGAAGTAAATTAAATTTTTAATTCCTTTCTAAACACGTTTCTAAGAATTTTTTACTTAAGTTTCCCTCTACTTAAAGCGAGAAGGGTAGCGGCAAAAAACTATTGGATCACGCAAGGAATAAAGATTTCCTGCAAACGTGAAACAAGGAGAAATAGTGACAATCCAGCCATAAAGAAATATTACAATGATTATTGTAAAATCCTGACTGAAGTTATAAAAGAGGCTAACAAATTATATGTGGGAGCTTCCCACATAAACAGAACGGCCCCTGCCAGAGCAGCGGTCGCAGACCGCGCACAGTGGCTAGCTGGACTGATGGTCGATCTCCCCACCATGGCGACGCGCCAGCCAATCGCAGAGTAGACAGCCAGCGGAGGCTGCGAATAAAAGAGGCTACCAAGACCCAGCCGAACCTAGCGAAGAAGCAATAGTCACTGCAACGAGAAGGGACTGAGGAAGGTGTGGTCTTTAGCGTGCTGCCCCTAGTCCACTAGGAAGTCGGCGCCGCGTCATGAGCACGGTGCCCCCCTGCTGTAGGCGTAATGCTGAAGCAGGAGGAAGCTGCCCTTATGAGGGCTATAGCATCGGTGCAGGGGAACCCAGTCCTCTTGCGAAAGCTGAGGACGGCCCTTGCCGTCAATAAGGCTAGTAAGGCCGCTGCTTGCTGCACGGTCAGAACGTCTCGCGTGACGCCATCCAAGCGTCATGCCACCACCACCACCGGAGCCAGGACCGTGGCACCGCCGCTGCCCATCGCGGCCAAGAGGAAAGCTGAGTTTTCGTGCTCAGACGGACTAACCACCCCGGCCGCTAGGCGCCCAGCGCCCGACCAACAGGGCACCTGCGTTGCCCCTACACCATCCACCAGCCGGCAGCTAGACGTCGCGGCAGGTAAGGCAGCATACGCTGCGGTAGTAGCCGGGAATTCCAACCCCCGTCAGCCGAGTGGGCAGCCCAAGCCCAAAGCCACTGGTTCGGACTCCTCCGAACCTGCTACCTCTTCTGAGGCAGCCACCAGGCGCATGTCTGTCGACATGTCCGGGCCTCTGGGCAGCATGCCAGCTGGCGCCACTGAGGCTGGGGCCGTTCCCGCAGGTGAGCGGCCCAACAAAACCCCTGTCTTTGTTTCAGGTGTCAACGACACGCGCGGATTTCTCGCGTGGCTACGGTCCAAGTGCCCTAGCAGCCTGTCCGCCCAGATGAAGGGTGATAAATTAATGATCGTACCGGGTACTGCCGATGGGTTCAGAGCCACAGTCAGTGCCCTCCGATCCCTTGACGGGAGCAAGGGAGTGACATTTCACACTTTCTCTCTCCCAGAGGATCGTTGTGTACGGCTGTTGTTGAAGAACCTCGGCAGACAGATGCCTGAGAGCGTCGTCCGGGAGGAGCTGGAGGCCCTGGGAATCCGTGTCCAGGGCGTCATGCAGCTCCGCTCAGGGCGCCGAATCCAGGACACCGCTTGCGATCGGCCCCCCACTCCACACTTCGTGGTGTCGGTGGCTAGAGGCCCAGAGGTGCAGAAGGTGCGATCCCTTTCAGAACTCTGCGGCCTGAGAGTCTCTGTAGAGACATATGTAGCCCCTAAGGCCCCGCTTCAATGTAAGCGCTGCCAACGCTTCGGCCACACGCAGCGTAACTGCGGATACGCACCCCGGTGTGTTGCCTGTGGTGAGCCGCACCCATCCGGAGAGTGCTCTACCCCTAAGCAGCAGCTTAAATGCTGCAGCTGCGGGGGCAACCACACGGCGAACTACCGGGGCTGTGCAAAGTGGAAGGAGGCCAAGGCCGCGCTTACAAAGCGGACGCCAGCACCTCGCGTCCACATGAACGGTGCAACCGGTCGCTCGGCTTCAGCGCAAGTGACCCGCGCCGAGCCTTCTGCTGAACAGAAGAGTTTAGGCCCTGAGTGGTCTCATGTGGTGCGAGGGGGGCGGGTAGTAAAACCCACCACCCCTCCGCAACCTACACCCACCCCTAAACCAGCCGCGGCCCCTCAACAGGGCAAAGCGACCTCAAGCAGGAAAAGGGTTCAGGATACCCAACCTGCCGTTGCGGCCCCTCAACAGGCCCCAACAAAGAAGCAGGCGATGACTGGTAAACCATCGCCTCAACCTAACAAGCCTAATCCTACCCCCATCCCACCTCCTAACCCGTCTCCAATCGAGGAGATCTCTGATCTGCTCGACAACCTTCCTGTACACGCGTGTGTAGAGCTGACACGGCGGCTCCTCACAGCGGTACCCTCCCTCCCTTCAGGCGCAGAACGTTCGCGGGCTGTCCTGAAAATTGTTATCCTTTTTGTAGCTTAATATGGTAGCACACCCTAAGGCTCACAGTGTGAGGGCACTACGGCTGGCCTGCTGGAACGCCGATGGCGTGCGCGGCAGAAAGATGGAGCTGGATCACTTCCTTGGTAAACACGGGGTTGACATATGCCTCCTGACTGAAACCCATCTCAGATCAGGGCAAGTCTTTCGGCTCGCAAACTATGTTTGCCACCGTACAGAACGGCCTACAGAGGGCGGCGGTACAGCTATACTGGTCCGCCGGGGTATAGATCACTACGCTATACCCATCCCCGGCCTGACCCAGTTGGAGGCAACTGCCATACATGTTATGTTGGCAAGTGGACCACTGAAAATCCTGGCGGCTTACCTTTCGCCTTGCCGGCCCCTAATCGAAGCGGATTTGTCTGCGTGCCTGAGCGGAGGGCTTCCCGTCTTCATGGCGGGGGACCTGAACGCCAAGCACGTGGACTGGAACTCGAGGCTAATCACGACAAGGGGCAGGCACCTTCGTGATAACGCCAACGATCATTCGTGTTTGATTTATGGGCCGGAAACACCCACCACTATCCCATACAATCCCTCTTCTACTCCTGATGTCCTAGACATAGTAATCACTAAAAACCTAGTCATCCCAGTGCATCTGACAACGTGCTCTGCACTTAGCTCAGATCACTTGCCTGTACTGATCGACACTGAATGTCGATCATCCTTTCTTAACCTACCGGACCGCCCGGAATTCAGACGGACCGAATGGGTCAAATTCCAGGCCTGCCTGGAGGACAGCCTTCCGTCCATCCCGAAACTCCGTAGCGGGGTGGAAATCGACACGTGTGTGGAGGAGGTGTCCAGCGCTATCACTGAGCCACTAGCAGCGTCGGCCCCCCGGAGACGCCCTCGTGACAACCCGCGGCCCCCAATACCGGCACGTATTCAGGATGAAATACGCCTGAAAAACCGGTTGAGGAGGCAGTGGCAAACCACCAGGGACCCTGCTCTAAAAGCTGAGGTCAACCGCCTTCAGCGGTCGGTGACCCACCAGCTAAACGAGTGGCGGAATGAGCAGTGGGGTGCCACACTGGAAAGCCTAGATCCCGAGGACCAATCGCTGTGGAAGATGACAAAGCGGGTGATGAGAGTGCCCACTCCCTCTCCACCCCTGGTCACGCAGGGCGGGCTTGCTCTCTCAGACTCTGAGAAAGCCGAAGCCCTGGCGGACAGTCTTGAGGCTCAGTTTCAGCCGGTAAACGACCCGTCGGATCCGGCAGTTATTGAGGTGGTTGGCGAGGCGCTGCAAGCATACTCTTATGCACCTGCAAGCGAGCCCAAGTTAACCAACCCCGCGGAGGTTCAGGATGCTATCCGGGGTCTCAAGGCCAGCAAGGTCCCGGGCCCAAACGGTATACCGAACAGGGCACTGAAGCACCTTCCACAGCGAGCTGTCTCTCTCCTTGCTGCCATATTCAACTCTGCTCTCCTAGCGCAGTACTTCCCATCGGTGTGGAAGCATGCCCGCATTGTTTCCATACTGCAGCCCGGGAAGGACCCAGCGCTTCCCTCTTCCTATCGTCCCATAAGTCTTCTGGACGCCATCGGCAAGCTGTTCGAGAAGATCCTACTTAGTAGGATCTTAAGTGAAGTAAGCGGGCGCGGGCTTCTGCGAGACGAGCAGTTTGGATTCAGACCCAAACATAGCACCTCTCTCCAGCTAGCCCGCCTTGTCGAAAGGGTGTCCAGAAACTTTGGTGAGAAGCGGCTAACAGGCGCAGTCTTTCTCGACGTGGCTAAGGCTTTCGACACTGTTTGGGTCGACGGTCTCCTCTTCAAGCTTACGGCCCTTAACTTCCCCTCCTATCTGGTCAAAACCATATCCTCCTACCTTTACAATAGGACGTTCGAAGCGTCCTTCCAAACAGCCTTATCCTCCCGTCGTGGCATGCGGGCTGGCGTAGCACAGGGGGGACTAATCTCTCCTGTCTTGTTCAGTCTGTATGTCAATGACATGCCCATCCCTTCCCGCCACGTCGAGCTGGCATTGTACGCGGATGACACGGCAATCATTGCCACGTCCCGCAGCCCGGCTCTGCTTGTTAGCTACCTCGAAGCATACCTCAGTGATCTAGAGAGATGGTTGAAGGCGTGGAGGTTCGCCATCAATGTCTCAAAGAGCAATGCTATGCTCTTTGCCAAGGCAGGGTGGAGGTCCTCCAAGCCTCGACCGGTGCAGTTCCTAGGAGAGCCAATCCAGTGGGTAGACACAGCCCGTTATCTGGGAGTGATCCTTGATACACGGATGACCTGGTCGCCTCACATCGTCCAGGTCAAGAAGAAAGCAGCCTAACGGCTGGGTCTGCTTAGCTCTCTCCTTCACAGGAGAAGCGGCCTGTCCATCAGGAACGGGGTTCTGCTGTATAAGCAGCTCATACGGCCCATGATGGACTATGCGTGCCCCATTTGGAGGTCTGCTGCCTGCACCCACCTCAGAAAGCTGCAGGTCATTCAATCCAAGTGCCTTCGCATTGCTACTGGTGCACCTTGGTACATGAGTAGCGTGCAAATTCACGAGGATTTGGGAGTTCCTCTCTTTGCTGATCACATCAGAGTTCTAACCGAGAGCTTCGACTCTAGGTTGGCTGGTGTGGGGAACCCCTTAACCCAGCAACTCGGCAGATATCTGCGCTGACCGAGGGCTGACCCAGGCCGTCTAGCGCAAGCTACGGGGATGGGTCAGTGAATGTGTCGAGGCCCTTAGTGGCCAACAGACACTGCACCTAAAATTAGGCGCATTCCGAATACCCTGACTGAGGTTTTCCGTGATTTTCCTCAGATGTAAGGTGAATGCCAGGGTATAACAAAGTCGGGGCACGGCCCGCACCCCCCCCCCCCCCACCGGTAGGACTAAATTATTCGTTTGTAGGTTTTGGATCCGTTGGGAAATTATTCGTGAAAATGCCACTCTGGGTTCAAATCCCAGAGAGCCATCCAACCAAAGTATTCCCCCCACTTTGAAAAAGTATACGCTCTTAGAGCTGTAGCCTTTGGTGTGCCTGGTCCCGACTTAATCGAGACCCTAAATTTGTTATCGTAAGCAAAATCCCCAGTTCAGAATAAAGAGTATGTTATTGAGCCCAGCAATGCGGTAAAACGCAGGAATGGCTAAACAGACCAAGGGACGTCGACTTGCGCTCCGCGCAAGTCTCCGCCCTTAGTTAGCACTTTGGTTGGTTGGTTGGTTGCGGACCACAGCGACTTTGATGGATTGGTTGGGGTTCGGTGTTAGCTGCTGAGGAGGGAAGACGTACTAAGAACCGAACCTAGCGACGAAGCCGTAGTCACTACCAGGAGAAACGACCGAGGAAGGAGTGGTCTCTAGCGTGCTGCCCCTAGTCCACTAGGAAGTCGGCGGAGCGTCAAGAGTACGGTGCCCCCCTGCTGTAGGCGTAATGCTGAAGCAGGAGGAACTTGCCCTTATGAGGGCTATAGCATCGGTGCAGGGCAAACCCGTCCTCTTGCGTAAGCTGAGGACGGCCCTTGCCGCAAACAACACTAGTAAGGCCGCTGCTTGCACGGTCAAAACGTCTCGCGTGACGCCTTCCAAGCGTCATGCCACCACCACCGGAGCCAGGACCGTGTCACCGCCGTTGCCCATCGCGGCAAAGAAGAAAGCTGAGTTTTCCTGCTCAGACGGCCTGATCACCCGGGCCGCTAGGCGCCCAGCGCCCGACGCACAGGGCACCTCCGTTGCCCCTACACCATCCACCACCCGGCAGCTAGATGTCGCGGCAGGTAAGGCAGCATACGCTGCGGTAGTAGCCGGGGATTCCAACCCCCGTCAGTCGAGTGGGCAGCCCAAGCCCATAGCCAATGGTTCGGACTCCTCCGAACCTGCTGTCTCTACTGAGGCAGCCACCAGGCGCATGTCTGTCGACATGTCCGGGCCTCTGGGCAGCATGCCAGCTGGCGCCAATGAGGCTGGGGCCGTTCCCGCAGGTGAGCGGCCCAACAAAACCCCTGTTTTTGTTTCAGGTGTCAAGGACACGCGCGGGTTTCTCGCGTGGCTACGGTCCAAATGCCCCAGCAGTCTGTCCGCCCAGATGAAGGGTGAGAAACTGATGATCGTGCCGGGTACTGCCGACGGGTTCAGAGCCACAGTCAGTGCCCTCCGATCCCTCGAGGGGAGCAAGGGTGTGACATTTCACACTTTCTCTCTCCCGGAGGATCGTTGTGTGCGTCTGTTGTTGAAGAACCTCGGCAGACAGATGCCTGAGAACGACGTCCGAGAGGAGCTTGAGGCCCTGGGAATCCATGTCCAGGGCGTCATGCAGCTCCGCTCAGGGCGCCGCAACCAGGACATCGCATGCGA
This sequence comes from Reticulitermes speratus, assembly GCA_021186555.1. Taxonomy (NCBI): domain Eukaryota; kingdom Metazoa; phylum Arthropoda; class Insecta; order Blattodea; family Rhinotermitidae; genus Reticulitermes; species Reticulitermes speratus. Next base: position 16,898,869 of record JAJKFL010000007.1, on the reverse strand, counting down.
TCGGCCCCCCACTCCACACTTCGTGGTGTCGGTGGCTAGAGGCCCGGACGTTCAGAAGGTGCGAACCCTTTCAGAATTCTGCGGCCTGAGAGTCTCTGTAGAGACATATGTAGCCCCTAAGGCCCCGCTTCAATGCAAGCGCTGCCAACGCTTCGGCCACACGCAGCGTAACTGCGGATACGCACCCCGGTGTGTTGCCTGTGGTGAGCCGCACCTCTCCGGGGAGTGCTCAACCCCTAAGCAGCAGCTTAAATGCTGCAGCTGCGGGGGCAACCACACGGCGAACTACCGGGGCTGTACAAAGTGGAAGGAGGCCAAGGCCGCGCTTACAAAGCGGACGCCAGCACCTCGCGTCCACATGAACGGTACAACCGGTCGCTCGGCTTCAGCGCAAGCGACCCGCGCCGAGCCTTCTGCTGAGCAGAAGAGTTTAGGCCCTGAGTGGTCTCATGTGGTGCGAGGGGGGCGGATAGTAAAACCCACCACCCCTCCGCAACCTATACCCACCCCTAATCCGGCCGCGGCCCCTCAACAGGGCAAAGCGACCTCAAGCAGGAAAAGGGTTCAGGCTACCCAACCTGCCGTTGCGGCCCCTCAACAGGCCCCAACAAAGAAGCAGGCGATGACTGGTAAACCATCGCCTCCACCTAAAAAGCCTAATCCTACTCTAATTCCACCTCCCAATCCGTCTCCAATCGAGGAGATCTCTGATCTGCTCGACAACCTACCTGTGCACGCGTGTGTAGAGCTGACACGGCGGCTCCTCACAGCGGTACCCTCCCTCCCTTCAGGCGCAGCACGCTCGCGGGCTGTCCTGAAAATTGTTATCCTTTTTGTAGCCGAATATGGTAGCACACCCTAAGGCGCACAGTGTGAGGGCACTACGACTGGCCTGCTGGAACGCCGATGGCGTGCGCGGCAGAAAGATAGAGCTGGACCACTTCCTTGGTAAACACGGGGTTGACATATGCCTCCTGACTGAAACCCATCTCAGATCAGGGCAAGTCTTTCGGCTCGAAAACTATGTTTGCCACCGTACAGACCGGCCTACCGAGGGCGGCGGAACAGCTATACTGGTCCGCCGGGGTATAGATCACTACGCTTTACCCATCCCTGGCCTGACCCAGTTGGAGGCAACTGCCATACATGTTATGTTGGCAAGCGGACCGCTGAAAATCCTGGCGGCTTACCTTTCGCCTTCCCGGCCCCTAATCGAAGCGGATATGTCTGCGTGCCTGAGCGGAGGGCTTCCCGTCCTCATGGCGGGGGACCTGAACGCCAAGCACGTGGACTGGAATTCGAGGCTAATCACAAGGGGCAGGCACCTTCGTGACTACGCCAACGATCATTCGTGTTTGATTTATGGGCCGGAAACACCCACCACTATCCCATACAATTCCTCTGCTACCCCTGATGTCCTAGACATAGTAATTACCAAAAACCTAGTTATCCCAGTGCATCTGACATCGTGCTCTGCACTAAGCTCAGATCACTTGCCTCTACTGATCGACACTAAATGTCGATCATCCTTTCTTAACCTCCCGGACCGCCCGGACTTCAGACGGACCGATTGGGTCAAATTCCAGGCCTGCCTGGAGGACAGCCTTCCGTCCATCCCGAAACTCCGTAGCGGGGAGGAAATCGACACGTGTGTGGAGGAGGTGTCCAGCGCTATCACTGAGGCACTAGCAGAGTCGGCCCCCCGGAGACGCCCTCGTGACGACCCGCGGCCCCCAATATCGGCACGTATACAGGATGAAATACGCCTGAAAAACCGGGTGAGGAGGCAGTGGCAAACCACCAGGGACCCTGCTCTAAAAGCTGAGGTCAACCGCCTTCAGCGGTCGGTGACCCACCAGCTAAACGAGTGGCGGAATGAGCAGTGGGGTGCCACACTGGAAAGCCTAGATCCCGAGGACCAATCGCTGTGGAAGATGACAAAGCGGGTGATGAGAGTGCCCACTCCCTCTCCACCCCTGGTCACGCAGGGCGGGCTTGCTCTCTCAGACTCTGAGAAAGCCGAAGCCCTGGCGGACAGTCTTGAGGCTCAGTTTCAGCCGGTAAACGACCCGTCGGATCCGGCAGTTATTGAGATGGTTGACGAGGCGCTGCAAGCATAATCTTATGCACCTGCAAGCGAGCCCAAGTTAACCAACCCCGCTGAGGTACAGGATGCCATCCGGGGTCTCAAGGCCAGCAAGGCTCCGGGCCCAAACGGCATCCCGAACAGGGCACTGAAGCACCTTCCGCAGCGAGCTGTCTCTCTCCTTGCTGCCATATTCAACGCTGCTCTCCTAGCGCAGTACTTCCCATCGGTGTGGAAGCATGCCCGCATTGTTTCCATACTGAAACCTGGGAAAGACCCAGCGCTTCCCTCTTCCTATCGTCCCATAAGTCTTCTGGACACCATCGGCAAGTTGTTCGAGAAGATCCTACTCAGTAGGATCTTAGGTGAAGTAAGCGGGCGCGGGCTTCTGCGAGACGAGCAGTTTGGATTCAGACCCAAACATAGCACCTCTCTCCAGCTAGCCCGCCTTGTCGAAAGGGTGTCCAGAAACTTTGGTGAGAAGCGGCTAACAGGCGCAGTTTTTCTCGACGTGGCTAAGGCTTTCGACACTGTTTGGGTCGACGGTCTCCTCCTCAAGCTTACGGCCCTTAACTTCCCCTCCTACCTGGTCAAAACCATATCCTCCTAACTTTACAACAGGACGTTCGAAGCGTCCTTCCAAACGGCCATATCCTCCCGTCGTGGCATGAGGGCTGGCGTAGCACAGGGGGGACTAATCTCTCCTGTCCTGTTCAGTCTGTATGTCAATGACATGCCCGTCCCTTCCCGCCACGTCGAGCTGGCATTGTACGCGGATGACACGGCAATCATTGCCACGTCCCGCAGCCCGGCTCTGCTTGTTAGCTACCTAGAAGCATACCTCAGTGATCTAGAGAGATGGTTGAAGGCGTGGAGGATCGCCATCAATGTCTCAAAGAGCAATGCTATGCTCTTTGCCAAGGCAGGGTGGAGGTCCTCCAAGCCTCGACCGGTGCAGTTCCTAGGAGAGCCAATCCAGTGGGTAGACACAGCCCGTTATCTGGGAGTGATCCTTGATACACGGATGACCTGGTCGCCTCACATCGTCCAGGTCAAGAAGAAAGCAGCCCAACGACTGGGTCTGCTTAGCTCTCTCCTTCACAGGAGAAGCGGCCTGTCCATCAGGAACGGGGTTCTGCTGTATAAGCAGCTCATACGGCCCATGATGGACTATGCGTGCCCCATTTGGAGGTCTGCTGCCTGCACCCACCTCAGAAAACTGCAGGTTCTTCAATCCAAGTGTCTTCGCATTGGTACTGGTGCACCTTGGTACATGAGTAGCGTGCAAATTCACGAGGATTTGGGAGTTCCTCTCTTTGCTGATCACATCAGAGTTCTAACCGAGAGCTTCGACTCTAGGTTGGCTGGTGTGGGGAACCCCTTAACTCAGCAACTCGGCAGATATCTGCGCTTACCGAGGGCTGACCCAGTCCGTCTAGCGCAAGCTACGGGGATGGGTCAGTGAATGTGTCGAGGCCCTTAGTGGCCAATAGACACTGCACCTAAAACTAGGCGCATTCCGAATACCCTGACTGATGTTTTCCGTGATTTTCCTCAGTTGTAAGGTGAATGCCAGGGTATAACACAAAGTCGGGCACGGCCCGCACCCCCCACCCCCCGGTAGGACTAAATTATTCGTATGTAGGTTTTGAATTCTTTGTGAAATTATTCGTGAAAATGCCACTCTGGGTTCAAATCCCAGAGAGCCACCCAACCAAAGTATTCCCCCCACTTGGAAAAAGTATACGCTCTTAGAGCTGTAGCTTTTGGTATACCTGGTCCCGACTTAATCGAGACCCTAAATTTGTTAGCGTAAGCAAAATCCCCAGTTCAGAATTAAGAGTCTGTTATTGAGTCCAGCAATGCGGTAAAACGCAGGTATGGCTAAACAGATCAAGGGACGTCGACTTGCGCTCCGCGCAAGTCTACGCCCTTAGTTAGCACTTTGGTTGGTTGGTTGGTCGGACCATAGCAGATCATGGGAGTTCGGTGTTAGCTGCAGAGGAGTGAAGACGTACTAAGAACCGAACCTAGCGACGAAGCCGTAGTCACTACAAGGAGAAACGACCGAGGAAGGAGTGGTCTCTAGCGTGCTGCCACTAGTCAACTAGGAAATCGGCGGAGCGTCAGGAGTACGGTGCCCCCCTGCTGTAGGCGTAATGCTGGAGCAGGAGGAACTTGCCCTTATGAGGGCTATAGCATCGGTGCAGGGCAACCCCGTCCTCTTGCGAAAGCTGAGGGCGGCCCTTGCCGCGAACAAGAGTAGTAAGGCCGCTGCTTGCACGGTCAAAACGTCTCGCGTGACGCCTTCCAAGCGTCATGCCACCGCAACCACCATCGGAGCCAGGATCGGGACACCGCCGCTGCCCATCGCGAGGAAGAGAAAGGCTGAGTTTTCATGCTCAGACGGCCTGCCCACCCCGGCCGCTAGGCGCCCAGCGCCCAACGCACAGGGCACATCCGTTGCCCCTACACCCTCTACCAGCCGGCAGCCAGACGTCACGGCAGGTAAGGCAGCATACGCTGCGGTTCTAGCCGGGGATTCCAACCCCCGTCAGTCGAGTGGGCAGCCCAAGCCCATAGCCAATGGTTCGGTCTCCTCCGAACCTGCTGCCTCTACTGAGGCAGCAACCAGGCGCATGTCTATCGACATGTCCGGGCCTCTGGGCAGCATGCCAGCTGGCGCCACTGAGGCTGGGGCCGTTCCCGCAGGTGAGCGGCCCAACAAAACCCCTGTCTTTGTTTCAGGTGTCAACGACACGCGCGGATTTCTCGCGTGGCTACGGTCCAAGTGCCCTAGCAGCCTGTCCGCCCAGATGAAGGGTGATAAATTAATGATCGTACCGGGTACTGCCGATGGGTTCAGAGCCACAGTCAGTGCCCTCCGATCCCTTGACGGGAGCAAGGGAGTGACATTTCACACTTTCTCTCTCCCAGAGGATCGTTGTGTACGGCTGTTGTTGAAGAACCTCGGCAGACAGATGCCTGAGAGCGTCGTCCGGGAGGAGCTGGAGGCCCTGGGAATCCGTGTCCAGGGCGTCATGCAGCTCCGCTCAGGGCGCCGAAACCAGGACACCGCTTGCGATCGGCCCCCCACTCCACACTTCGTGGTGTCGGTGGCTAGAGGCCCAGAGGTGCAGAAGGTGCGATCCCTTTCAGAACTCTGCGGCCTGAGAGTCTCCGTAGAGACATATGTAGCCCCTAAGGCCCCGCTTCAATGTAAGCGCTGCCAACGCTTCGGCCACACGCAGCGTAACTGCGGATACGCACCCCGGTGTGTTGCCTGTGGTGAGCCGCACCCATCCGGAGAGTGCTCTACCCCTAAGCAGCAGCTTAAATGCTGCAGCTACGGGGGCAACCACACGGCGAACTATCTTGGCTGCGCAAAGTGGAAGGAAGCCAAGGCCGCGCTAACAAAGCGGACGCCAGCACCTCGCGTCCACATGAACGGTGCAACCGGTCGCTCGGCTTCAGCGCAAGCGACCCGCGCCGAGCCTTCTGCTGAACAGAAGAGTTTAGGCCCTGAGTGGTCTCATGTGGTGCGAGGGGGGCGGGTAATAAAACCCACCACCCCTCCGCAACCTATACCCACCCCTAAACCGGCCGCGGCCCCTCAACAGGGCAAAGCGACCTCAAGCAGGAAAAGGGTTCAGGCTACCCAACCTGCCGTTGCGGCCCCTCAACAGGCCCCAACAAAGAAGCAGGCGATGACTGGTAAACCATCGCCTCCACCTAAAAAGCCTAATCCTACTCTAATTCCACCTCCCAATCCGTCTCCAATCGAGGAGATCTCTGATCTGCTCGACAACCTACCTGTGCACGCGTGTGTAGAGCTGACACGGCGGCTCCTCACAGCGGTACCCTCCCTCCCTTCAGGCGCAGCACGCTCGCGGGCTGTCCTGAAAATTGTTATCCTTTTTGTAGCCGAATATGGTAGCACACCCTAAGGCGCACAGTGTGAGGGCACTACGACTGACCTGCTGGAACGCCGATGGCGTGCGCGGCAGAAAGATAGAGCTGGACCACTTCCTTGGTAAACACGAGGTTGACATATGCCTCCTGACTGAAACCCATCTCAGATCAGGGCAAGTCTTTCGGCTCGAAAACTATGTTTGCCACCGTACAGACCGGCCTACCGAGGGCGGCGGAACAGCTATACTGGTCCGCCGGGGTATAGATCACTACGCTTTACCCATCCCTGGCCTGACCCAGTTGGAGGCAACTGCCATACATGTTATGTTGGCAAGCGGACCGCTGAAAATCCTGGCGGCTTACCTTTCGCCTTCCCGGCCCCTAATCGAAGCGGATATGTCTGCGTGCCTGAGCGGAGGGCTTCCCGTCCTCATGGCGGGGGACCTGAACGCCAAGCACGTGGACTGGAATTCGAGGCTAATCACAAGGGGCAGGCACCTTCGTGACTACGCCAACGATCATTCGTGTTTGATTTATGGGCCGGAAACACCCACCACTATCCCATACAATTCCTCTGCTACCCCTGATGTCCTAGACATAGTAATCACTAAAAACCTAGTTATCCCAGTGCATCTGACAACGTGCTCTGCACTAAGCTCAGATCACTTGCCTGTACTGATCGACACTAAATGTCGATCATCCTTTCTTAACCTCCCGGACCGCCCGGACTTCAGACGGACCGATTGGGCCAAATTGCAGGCCTGCCTGGAGGACAGCCTTCCGCCCACACCCGAAACTCCGTAGCGGGGCGGAAATCGACACGTGTGTGGAGGAGGTGTCCAGCGCTATCACTGAGGCACTAGCAGCGTCAGCCCCCAGGAGACGCCTTCGTGCCGACCCGCGGCCGGCCCCCAATACCGGCACGTATATAGGATGAAATACGCCTGAAAAACCGGTTGAGGAGGCAGTGGCAAACCACGAGGGACCCTGCTCTAAAAGCTGAGGTCAACCGCCTTCAGCGGTCGGTGACCCACCAGCTAAACGAGTGGCGGAATGAGCAGTGGGGTGCCACACTGGAAAGCCTAGATCCCGAGGACCAATCGCTGTGGAAGATGACAAAGCGGGTGATGAGAGTGCCCACTCCCTCTCCACCCCTGGTCACGCAGGGCGGGCTTGCTCTCTCAGACTCTGAGAAAGCCGAAGCCCTGGCGGACAGTCTTGAGGCTCAGTTTCAGCCGGTAAACGTCCCGTCGGATCCGGCAGTTATTGAGATGGTTGGCGAGGCGCTGCAAGCATACTCTTATGCACCTGCAAGCGAGCCCAAGTTAACCAACCCCGCGGAGGTTCAGGATGCTATCCGGGGTCTCAAGGCCAGCAAGGCTCCGGGCCCAAACGGTATAACGAACAGGGCATTGAAGCACCTTCCGCAGCGAGCTGTCTCTCTCCTTGCTGCCATATTCAACTCTGCTCTCCTAGCGCAGTACTTCCCATCGGTGTGGAAGCATGCCCGCATTGTTTCCATACTTAAACCCGGGAAGGACCCAGCGCTTCCCTCTTCCTATCGTCCCATAAGTCTTCTGGACACCATCGGCAAGTTGTTCGAGAAGATCCTACTCAGTAGGATCTTAGGTGAAGTAAGCGGGCGCGGGCTTCTGCGAGACGAGCAGTTTGGATTCAGACCCAAACATAGCACCTCTCTCCAGCTAGCCCGCCTTGTCGAAAGGGTGACCAGAAACTTTGGTGAGAAGCGGCTAACAGGCGCAGTCTTTCTCGACGTGGCTAAGGCTTTCGACACTGTTTGGGTCGACGGTCTCTTCTTCAAGCTTACGGCCCTTAACTTCCCCTCCTATTTGGTCAAAACCATATCCTCCTACCTTTACAATAGGACGTTCGAAGCGTCCTTCCAAACGGCCATATCCTAACGTCGTGGCATGCGGGCTGGCGTAGCACAGGGGGGACTAATCTCTCATGTCTTGTTCAGTCTGTATGTCAATGACATGCCCGTCCCTTCCCGCCACGTCGAGCTGGCATTGTACGCGGATGACACGGCAATCATTGCCACGTCCCGCAGCCCGGCTCTGCTTGTTAGCTACCTAGAAGCATACCTCAGTGATCTAGAGAGATGGTTGAAGGCGTGGAGGATCGCCATCAATGTCTCAAAGAGCAATGCTATGCTCTTTGCCAAGGCAGGGTGGAGGTCCTCCAAGCCTCGACCGGTGCAGTTCCTAGGAGAGCCAATCCAGTGGGTAGACACAGCCCGTTATCTGGGAGTGATCCTTGATACACGGATGACCTGGTCGCCTCACATCGTCCAGGTCAAGAAGAAAGCGGCCCAACGACTGGGTCTGCTTAGCTCTCTCCTTCACAGGAGAAGCGGCCTGTCCATCAGGAACGGGGTTCTGCTGTATAAGCAGCTCATACGGCCCATGATGGACTATGCGTGCCCCATTTGGAGGTCTGCTGCCTGCACCCACCTCAAAAAGCTGCAGGTCATTCAATCCAAGTGCCTTCGCATTGCTACTGGTGCACCTTGGTACATGAGTAGCGTGCAAATTCACGAGGATTTGGGAGTTCCTCTCTTTGCTGATCACATCAGAGTTCTAACCGAGAGCTTCGACTCTAGGTTGGCTGGTGTGGGGAACCCCTTAACCCAGCAACTCGGCAGATATCTGCGCTGACCGAGGGCTGACCCAGGCCGGCTAGCGCAAGCTACGGGGATGGGTCAGTGAATGTGTCGAGGCCCTTAGTGGCAAACAGACACTGCACCTAAAATTAGGCGCATTCCGAATACCCTGACTGAGGTTTTCCGTGATTTTCCTCAGTTGTAAGGTGAATGCCAGGGTATAACACAAAGTCGGGGCACGGCCCGCACCCCCCCCCCCCCCGCGGTAGGACTAAATTATTCGTTTGTAGATTTTGGATCTTTTGTGAAATTATTTGTGAAAATGCCACTCTGGGTTCAAATCCCGGAGAGCCATCCAACCAAAGTATTCCCCCCACTTGGAAAAAGTATACGCTCTTAGAGCTGTAGCCTTTGGTATGCCTGGTCCCGACTTAATCGAGACCCTAAATTTGTTAGCGTAAGCAAAATCCCCAGTTCAGAATTAAGAGTCTGTTATTGAGTCCAGCAATGCGGTAAAACGCAGGTATGGCTAAACAGATCAAGGGACGTCGACCTGCGCTCCGCGCAAGTCTCCGCCCTTAGTTAGCACTTTGGTTGGTGGTGGTTGGTAGGTGCGGACCACAGCACTCGGCATCCAGCGCTTAGTCCTGACTGCTTTTACGCTGCTCAGCTAGCTACCGGGACTCGTCTGAGTGCTCCGGCTCTTCACTGGCCACAGCCAGCCGCCGAGACTTACCAGAGCTTTCCGGCTCTGCACCGCTACAGCACTACCGTGCTCACCACCACTGCGCACTACACTCGCGCAGCACCCGGCCACTGGCCGATCTCACTGGAGTACAGTACCGGCTACTGGCCGATGCTCATTGGAGTTGAGTGCGTCCAAGACTAAACCACTCTGCTCCCTTGTGCGAGCAGGGTTCTTTTGGAAGGGACCACGGTGGCCAGGCGCCGGCTACTGAGGACCCACAAGCACGGCCGCTGCGCCGTAATCATCTCAACATTCATACCCTTGGTACACCAGTACCAACCTGTACATACGTATAAAGACTGACTCGAATACCAACCTGTATATATGTAAATAAAAGACTGACTTGAATGTACTCATTGTAGTTGTCATTCAGATAAGCTAACCTGCAATATCCTATTACATTTCCTACATATATTATCACAAACAGATAATAAACTCAAACAATAAAATGAAAAAAGGCTTGGGATATTATAACCCTGGAAACACATAGGAAGACAAATAATGGAGAAATACAGTCCTTAAAAGTTGAGGATAAAAATATAACCAACCAACGAAGTATTGCTGAGGCTCTTAATACATATTTTATTTCTATAGCTGACAACATTAAGAATAATAAAAATCAAGATCACTCAAAAAATAAGTGTAACGCCATAAACAGAGATAGTTCTATTCAATTCATGTCACAAACACACAATGTGGCATATCCGCACATGAAACATAAACCTACCCCAACCAAGGAAATAGATGAAATAATTAAATCTCTCAAAGTAAAAGATTCACATGGATATGATGAGATATCAACAAACATCCTTAAAATAAGCTCCCCTTTTATAAATCTCACTCCTAAACTACGTATGTAATAAAGTCCTCTTTAAGGGCATTTTTCCAGACAGATTAAAATTCTCGGTTATAAAACCATTATATATGAAGGGTAATAAGCAGGATACTTCCAATTATAGGCCAATATCACTTTTAACTTCCTTCTCAAAAATTTTTGAAAGAGTAATGCTAAACAGACTACTGGCACACTTGACTAAATACAGTATTTTAAGTTATGAGCAGTATGGCTTCAGAACTAAATTCATTCATTCTGTAGTCTGTCTTACGACAGGTCCGTAGCCTCTTCCAAAGCGAGTTCTCCACAGGGTGCGATCTAGTGCTTCCTCTTTCAATTTCCAGTATCTTTTCTTTTCCTTAAGGTCATCCAGTAGCTGCTTACGTCTTCTCCCTCGTCGTCCCGTCATTTCTATCCTTCCTTCTAACTTTCCTTCAATCACGTGTTTCAGAAGGCAGTTTCTACGCAAGATGTGACCAATCCAGTTAGCTTTTCTTCTTTTTATTGTATGTAGTATATTCCTCTCCTCCTTGACTCTGTGTAATACTTCTTCATTTCTCACACGATCGGCCCAACTGATCTTCTCCATTCTTCTCCAGCACCACATTTCAAAACTTTCCAGATACTTCTGATCTACTTTCCGAAGTGTCCACGTTTCAGCACCATACAAAGCTATGCTCCAAATGTAGCACTTTACTAGTTTCTTCCTTGCTGGTGAAAAGATTTTTCTTCTTGTTGAATGCTGTTTTTGCCATGGCAATTCTGGATTTAATTTCACGTGTACACCTTGCATCACTTGTTATCATGCTACTCAAATAATTGAAATATTCCACATTCTCCAATTGTTTTTGATCTATTATAATTTTCATTGGGGATGGTTGCCTTGAGATTTTCATTACTTTAGTTTTTCCCACATTCATTTCCATTCCATAGCGTCTTCCAATTTCAATTAGTCTATCAATCATGCCCTGTAGCACCTTTTCTTCTCTAGCCAGTAGCACAAGGTCATCTGCATATTTCACAGTGCGAATTACTTGTCCTCCTATTTTGAAGTCTCCAAACCCTTCAAGAGCTTCCTTGGTAAGGTACTCGCTGTATAAGTTGAACAGAATCGGTGACAAGCAGCAGCCTTGTCTAACTCCTCTTCCAATCTTCACACTTCTCGTCTCCCCTTGGTCCAGTCGTATTTTGACACTCTGTTAGAACTAAATTAACAACAGAAAATGCTACACATAAATTAACAAATTAAATATTAAATGCTATGAATAATAAACTTATAGTGGGAGGTATATTCTCTGACTTAGAGAAGGCTTTTGGCAGTGTAAATCATAATATACTTTTGACTAAATTGGAATTTTATGGAATAACTGGTAAAAATAATGCCCTTTATAAATTTACCTCGAAAACATATATCAGAGTTTTTATATACAATAAGAACACAAACAATTCCACCTTCTCCAGCTGGGGAAAAGTTAAACATGGCGTTCCGCAGGGCTCCATTATTGGTCCCGTACTTTTCCTTATATATGTGAACGATTTACCCAAGGCTATAAATAATAAATCCATTGCTGTGCTATTTGCGGATGACACTAGTATCTTAATTACCCACTCTAATCTTACTGACTTTATAAATAACATTAACACAGTATTTGATACCTTAAATAAGTGGTTTGATGACAATCTTCTTTGCGGAAACTTTGAAAAAACACATTATATTCATTTCGTAACAAAGAATAGTATGCCGATTGACATGCACATTGGTTATGATAAGAAAATAATCCCTAATGTCACGTATACAAAATTTCTAGGTTTGTCTGTTGATAATACCTTAACTTGGAAAACCCATTTTTATCTTCTTATTAACAAATTAAGTACAGCCTGTTATGTAATACGAGCTGTTAAACCTTACATGTCTCACTCAACATTAATAACCATATATTATTATTCCCTTTTTGATTCTGTTATGGCCTATGGAATTATATTCTGGGGAAACTCAACCAATAGCTCAAGGATCTTTAAGATACAAAAGAGAGCAATCAGAATTATAATGGGGCATAAGAGCAGGGATTCTTGCAGAGACCTTTTTAAAGAATTAAATATTTTACCTTTGATATCTCAGGATATATTTTCTTTACTCTTATTTATAGTTAATAATAAAAATTATTTTATCACTAATTCAGAAAATCACAGTATACATACCAGAAGTAGTAATAACTTTTATTTACCCCAGGCTAACCTGGCTATTTATCACAAAGCTGTTTACTATTCAGGTGTTAAAGTCTTCAATAACCTTCCACAAGACATTAAAAACATCTCTGACAATCCTAAGAGATTTAAAAGAGTTTTAAAGCATTTTTTAACAACACAGTCTTATACATTGGAAGAATACTATTCCAGACGATAGGATTTTGACTTTAAAAATAAATCTAACACCTTTAGATTTTGTATTTTTAGACTTAAAATTTGGTTTAGCTTTCAACTGATTTTCTCTTGATTTGGTTATGTGTTGACTAAATTGTCTGCAATGTGTGGATGGTTACATCTTGCACTTGTGACTGTTACCTTCTTGTTTCTTTTGTTTTTATCATTGTCTCTTATCATAGAAATTATGTAGTGCCTGTTGATGTTTTTCATGCAACTTAGAATGATATGATTATGCATTGTGCTTAGACTATATGTATTTGACATATTCTACATCCTGTGGGTTGTCTAAACCCGGTGAGGATCTAATGAATGAAAAATAAAAAAAATAAAATGACCATACGTCCTGTTTTGAACGGGACAGTACCGTTTTTTTTGCTATGTCCCGGCTGTCCCGTCGTTTTAGTAAAAATTCCATTTTTGTCCCGTTTTGTATAAAAACTTTAAAATATGCTTAAATATTGGTCAATCATAACCTATAATCAAGTTTGCATCAATGGCTGCTATTGTAGGTACCAGTCATTCGTGTAACCATCGGTAGAGGTGCGTTGATCGAGATCGACAATTGCCCATTGAATAAGAAGTGTAACTTTAAAGTCAATGAATTATTCAGAGAAAAGAAAAATACGTGTTGGCAACACTTGCGCGTCTCAGACGCGGCGTCTGTTCTGTAGCGTTAGTTTTTGTTCTGTGATCTTGTCGGTTGCAGCATACGCATGCCGCATACTCCTAAGTTTTTATTTTACACTTTTTTGAAAGTTTTAAGCCTTAATTTTAAAATGTCAAAGAGGCGAAGGTGCACATTCAACGATGGTTTTGAAAAATAATTCAAATTCATTAAACTGGACAAATTTTGTAATGATAAAACAAAAAAAGTGGTATGTCAACATTGTAATGTCCATTTTTCCGTTGCTCATGGAGGTAGGAGCGACATCAATCAATATCTATGTAGCCAGAAACATAAGGATGCTGAGAAAACTTTGAGTTCGGTTAAAAACATCAGCTCGTTTATTGTGAGACGTGATGGTGATGGTGAAAGTCATAAAATTGCAGCATGCGAAGCTCTTGTTGCCTATCATACTGTGCGTCACAATCAGAGTTTTCGAACAAATGACTGCTGTCGAAATTGAGAAGATTTATGAACCGAAATTTTCTTCAGCGCGTACAAAATCAGAAGCAATAATTACCAACGTTTTATCACCATATATACTGGGTGAAGTAATAATGGATTTGAATAAAACTAAAAGCATTACGGTCATCAAACAAAAAAAAAAACATCAAACTGTTTCCGATTGTTGTGCGGTACTTTTTGCCAAACTGTGGTGTTCAAGTTAAAATTATAGATTTTACTTCCTTACCTGGTGAAACATCCAACCTACAAAGTGCTATGTTGAAGGAAGTAATTGATAAATTCGCCTTACAAAACAAGATTGTTGCTTTGTGTGCTGATAATACCAACACAAATTTTGGTGGTTGCAAGAGTTGGTAAAAATAACTTGAAATTGAACTGGAGCGAGAGATTATTGGTATTGGTTGTGGGGCACACATTATACACAATTGTCTCCAGTGTGCTGTCGACTGTTTACCAATCGATATTGAATGTTTTGCAGTAAAAGTATACAAATAGTTTCATATATACACAGTCAGAGTTGAAGAACTTAAAAACTTTTGTGACTTTGCAGGAAAAAATTATGCTAAATTGTTAAGTGGAAATACAAGGTTTTTGTCCTTGGGCCCATCAATTGACAGAATTTTAAGCATGTTTGATGGACTTCGTATTTTCTTTCTCAAGAAAAATGTCCTGTCACGTTGCAGAAATTGTTTGAAGATCCCTGTTTGAAATTGTGGTTATCATTTTCAAGAGATCAAGTGTCTACAATCCAAACATACATTAGTTTCATTGAAAAAGATAATATTTCAGCTACAGAAGTAGCTATGAACATTGAAAATCTTGTGAACATATTAGAAGCCAGAAAAAGTAAACTTTTTGTAACAACTAATGTCAAAAATAAACTAAAAATGTTAGTAGATTCAGGTGAAATTACCGAGGTTAAGTTTTTTGAAGTAGTTGAGAACTTCTATGAAACCAGCCTAGAATATGTAAACAAGTGGAAGTGCAGCTTAGGAAACACTGAGAAATGTAAGTGGGTGTTACTAAGGAAGATACCTGAATGGAAAGGAATACAGCACAGTCTGAACGAGGAACTGATCACACGAACGGCAACAGGTGAAACTCGCGTATTCGATCAGTGGGCCTTCATAAAAGCTATAGTTGTGAGGTGGTTGGATGCATGGAATGAAGAAAATATTTCTGTATCTGAGAGATGGGTGCAAATATTTTCTGAAATGAGTGAAAAATGTCTAGATTTTCAGGATTTTTGTAATGTAGTAGAGTTTATTCTTTGTCTGCCAGGAAGTACAGCATCCGTGAAAAAAATATTTTCTATTATGAATAGCATGTGGTCTAAGGATAAATCCAGATTAAGTGTTGAATCAATGACAGCCATGCTAATTGTATGACAAAATTGTAACATGGAGTGTTATAAGTTTTATGACAAGGTATTGAAAGACCGAAATTTGTTGTGTAAAGTAAGTTCGTCTGAAAATACTCATGGTATGAGCATGATGAAATGCAGTCCCCCTCTACATCAATCTAAAAGTTTTTGTGTGGGTTCTGTGAAGAATTATTGTAAGTTCAATATTTTTATGTAAAGAAACATTTTTTTAAATGTCCTACTCTTTATGAACATCCCCCCCCCCCCCCAATCCTGTTTTTGTTTCAGGAATTATGGTCAGCCTATATCTGGGAAACAGAGTAGAATCTTCTTGGTGTTCTCCTCTTGCCTATTTATACCACACAACTACAAACCTCTCATAAAGTAAACGCCATTCTTCTGGTGACCGATAACTAAATAATTGTGTACTGTGGAGGATAAGGTAGTTGAATTCAGTAATTTTAATCATTTCCCTAAATACGTATATTTCTGTACCTAATGTCCATGGTTTACCAAGTGACAATGAAAATAAATATTATTTTGCTTTGACAAATTTTTATACATAGATTTTGGTTTCATGGTCTCAGCTTAAACCAGATATAAATAAAAATCACTATAGTTTCGGTGCGTATGCATAGGAGGATGATTACTGACTTTTACAGTATCTGGTTGCAGTGGGAGTAAAAATTCGACAAAGGATCATTAGTTGAAAACATAAGATTGGGAAAGAAAATAACGAAATGAACAACTAAAAGTGGCACATCTTGTGAATTCCTACAACACAAGCAGAATAAACATAAACATCAGAAACAATCACAGTGGCAGCTATCGAAAGCTGGATTTCTTACGTGACTTCTTTCTGAAGATGACCCATGACTATTGTGTGTGATTTGTTTTGACAACTGGAAAACACACACATTAAGAATGTATGTCAGCCCGTGGAATTTTTCAAAATAAACTTAGAGAATTAAAGGACAGCAAGTAAGTGCTGAATCTTGCATCTATAGACAGAAATAATTCGAGTGCAGTTAAAGTATATCAAGTAGTTTTCTGATAGCGAAGACAGGAATGCTGACCACGACAGGAGAAGAGTTAATATTACAAGCAGTGAAGGAAATTGTGAGGGTAATGCTGGGGTGGGAAGGCTTGGAATTAATTGAATGCTTTCTCTCTTAAATACTTGTATTTCAACGCAAATTGGACAGGTGGCCAAGAATGTGAATGAACAGTTAGTTGATAATGATATGCGTTCGGCACTTCTATCATCTGCAACTTGATGAATCCACTCATATTGTGAACCCATCGACATGCGCCGGAAATAGTAATAATGGTCTTCGCGATCAGGTGAGCACCCATAAGTTTCGTTCGGGGGGGGGGGGGGGGGGGGGGGGGGGCCAGGCTGAGCCTGAGGCTACATATAATTTATGTTTGATTTTAAAAATTATGTTATAAAATCATGTAAGTATAAGTGTAACATAACACTGTTGGCAACTGCATTTATGTACATACAAATATAACTACATCTTCCATGACACTCACCTGATTTAAGTCACAAGATCTAATCTTCGTGGCATATTTAATTTAATCTAAGACATCCTAGGTTTTTATTTTATTTTAAAAATTCTAATATACTAATCAGCCGACTTCAGTAGCAGATTTCGGCCGAAGGGTAAATCACGTAAGACGTTTCATAACATTGTGTCCAAAAACCTGTTTTTTAAATTTCGATTTGGGGAGGCTCCAGCCCGGCAGACCCCCCCCCCCCCCTTTGAGTACAACCCTGCTCGCGATATAAGAGACCGAATCTATTAAGTTGTTGCTCGTACGAAAGCTCTGTGGCCAGATGCAAAGTGCATTCACTGTCGCATCCACAGTGAATCACTAGCAACGAAGAAATACCCCACTGAGCCCAGGACTGTTTTGTATGAATCCGTGAAAGCCGTTAATTTCCTTAAGGCCCGAACTATAAATCATGTTTACTCTATGTGACAGATGGACAGTGATCACCGTCAAGTAATTCTGTATCAAGAAACCCAATGCGATTTATGAGATGAAGTAGGGATTTTTCTCACATATATTTAGTATACCTTCATACACAACTTGAAAATACAAGTTAATAGGGCAACATGTTTCGGCTTATATTTCAAGAAATCATCAGGCCTTAATTTAAGAACTTGAGTGAATATTTACAACTGCAAGTAGGAGTGGGATTTGACTAGCGCCTCTTCATTTTAATACCCCTCCTGCAATGTATTGCAGTAGGCAGTTACACACGACGAGGTGTACACCCGGGTCCCAACACAAATGTTACGATAACATTAACCTTCATAAGGTACATAACATATTAACGTGTTACAGTTACTACATTCAGGGATATATGAGTACATAAATATTTTTACCTTGGATTATTGCTTCACATCACATCGGAATATTTTCAAACCACACTATATATTATCCTTTAGTTTTTACAGACACCAACCCCTATTTAAAGCAGTAAAACGCGGTGAAGACATACAATTCTTCTCTAATCTACAAAGAATTACCAGAATTACTGATATCGAAATCTTCATCCACCATCAACAATTCAGTACTCCGCATAGCTACCTTGCTCTGTTCCTCAGTGCCTTAAAACATGATCCGGTAATGTACAAACCATATTGGAAATTCTACTGCCTACCAACGTATTTATTAAAATTTTTTTAAAAATTTCTCAAATTTTTGTCCTTTATATTTTTATAATATTATGCATTTTATACAAACTATCAAGGCTTCTTGTATTACTTCTAAATATTTTACTATGTATCACTGTTTTGTAAAGGGTGAGATCTCACTCCTACTTAGTTGTAAATATTCATCAAAGTTCTTAAAATAAGGCTTGATGAAGGATTGAAAGATAAGCCGAAACATGTTGCCTGATTAACTTGTATTGTACCTGATTAACTTGTGTTGTAAGGTTGTGCATGACGGTACACTGAATATGTATGTGACTGACAGCACAACGGGATTGTGTCATCTTAAAGGATCTTTCGGCTTCAGTCCAATTTCCAGTTCTCACATTTCTTTTCTGATTTCTTATAGTTAACTATCGTGGCATATTTAACTGATATTTTCAGCCCTCAATTTTTTGACGTTAAAAACGCGCACTCCTTTTCTAAAACGATTGGGAACCACCGGGATGAGGGAAACTATCTTGTGCGCCTGTACCTTTACGCTCAAATAAAGACCCAAGATATGCAGCTTCAAGTCGCCATTATTATAACTTATATTTATTTAAATTTTTAAACTATTTAATTGCCGATTATACTATTTCTAGCTTCACAGCAAATATTTCCATATTATACAGTAATAATGAACGGAATATAAATTAATATGAATACAATATGTTGCTGGAGGTTTTCATATAAGTGAAGATTAAGATTATGAGATAGGTTCAACCTTTCGGAGAACCTGCTGCCTCCATCTTCAGAGTACTATACTGAAGATGAACACATGAGGATCTCCCGAAATGTTAGTACCAATATACCAAAATACATGGTGTTACATCCCAGAAGACCATAAACTTAACCAAAATACAAGATTAGAATCAAATCTAACATTTTCCACATGCTTTCTAAATGTCAAAATTTAGAGACTATTCTTCCCATTGACCCACTGACAGAGCTGTGTTTCACAGAAGTACAACGTGTTTGCAAATATGTGTGTAAATTCAACATAGCAAAACATATGCTGATGAAAGATATCTTGAGAGATTATGACTTCTGTTTTAAAGTGTTGAACAACGTTCATCAATATAAGAGGAATATTTACAATCACCTAGATCTCACGCTCTGACTTACTTGTTTCAAACGTGTCCCATGTAGAATCAGTGTCCATCGGGTTAACAACAAACTCATCATCACTGATACTTGCTTCTGTTTCTTCCGTAATATTTAACATCAGTGGTGCTGTAAAGAAAGTAAATAATTTCATCACAGTAAATTTGGCCATATGGGATACTCTGCAATAGTTTAAATTTAATTCTGGTACCATCAACATGAAACAACGTATCGGTCCCATCTTCACGGGTCTACTCGGACTTAACATGAAACAAGTTTACGAAATAATGAAACTAAAAATTTATAACAGTTTTCACGGAATATTGTAAGTATGTAGCCTTCCAATTTAGACATTACATTCCCCACACTGAAACTGGTTCATTTTTCTGTAGCATGGAATCTTGTGCATTTGCGTATTTGTGTGTGTGTGTGTGTGCCTGAACGTAACATGGAGATAAAAGTTTTGTTTTAATTATATGTGTATATAGTCAGCCCACAATATATATCTTCACGGTTGTGATGACAGCAAAGTTTTGTTGGAGAACCAGTCATCAGGCCTTAAAATAAACGCAAAAATATGAGACAGTGGCAATGTAATTTAATGGGTCATGCAAGGAATCGTTTAGATACGAAACGTTGGGTTAAGCAGCAGCAACAGCGTCAAGGTTTCAAGATATAACGCGCAGAACATTCTTTCACCGGGGCGGTGTGCATATCATACACATAAGTTAAATATACATCTAATTCGAATAAACAAGCTGTAAAGGAAAAATTATATGGAACAGAGAATTCACATTTTGTTTATAGTTTACTAAAATGTGAACTAAGGATATTTTATTACTAGACGTTGATAGAAAAATTTGAACTGCACCTGAACGACTTTAATACGATACTAAATTTTAATCTAGCACCGACGAATAGGTCTACAAGGTACGATGGTTCTTACCTATACAACTACGTACAGTCTACATATATACTGTTTGTTGTTATGCAGAATTATGGATCAGATGAATTTTAAGAATAGGACTACAAGATGGCAGCGATAAACTTCAATGAAAGGACTTTATGTTTCGGTAGGTATTTCAGTATTAACCTTTGCCAACTAAAGCTGCATAAGGTGCACAGTCAGTGAAATCGGCATTTCAAAGCCTTCATCATGGTCTGCAGTGTATGACCGTGGATCAGTGGGGAGTTTACCATGGAAACCGTAACTATAGATGGAAACTGTCAAAATTTCCCTCTGAATAATCAACGTGTATTTCATAAGCTATTCAGACTTAAAAATTTGATTGCCAGCGGAGTTGCTGCATTGCTCATTCTTTTTGAACAGACACTGTCTGCTTGTAGTTCTTTAAACGTAGAGTGACTAAAATCAAGTTCTATTTAAAACCTGCAGGTGGGAATAAAGAAAGATCTAAAATGCTCGGCCTTGCCTGGGAATAAATCCAGATCTCCTGAATCCATGCAGACCACACGATTATTGCAAGGTATTTTGTTTAATATAGCGTAAACCTACACTCAGTGTACTCAGTCTCGTGATATATCTATATTCATTCGTACGACTCAATTTGTGTGCCTTATTTGTTAAAATTTTTACAAAGAACCTGATACACAGATATACTTAGAGAATCCGTAACGTAAACCGTATTGTATAAGGGAAATTTTATTGAAAAAGAAAAGTTTGTGATGAATTTTAAGGTGGCTTTAAAGAGTGGTAGCATGTGGCGCCTGGCGGCGGAACTGCATGCCTGGCTTATCGTCTTTCTGTTACAACAATCCACAGGCTGGCTGTACCCGGCGGGGTAACACGCAAGCGGATTTCCTTTTCCTTCCACCATCCTTTGAGGTAAAAGAAAACGCTCCTCGAAAAAGCGAAAAAACTGCATGACAATGTTACGGATGGCGACTGTCGGTAAAATGAAAGTTTCACGGCACATTAGCGTTGAATCAAAGTCGCAGGAAGTAAAGAGTGTCGTTTCACCAAAGCTTGGACAGAATAAAAGATATTGACTGGAATATGGTTAGAATAGTGTAAATATTACTTGACGTAGAAAAGGAAAGATATCAGCATTTTCACTAAAATAGACACTACGCAATATATTGGAAATCTGAAAAGCACACTCAGCACAAAATTGGCACTCAGGATATTGTTTAAGAAATTCCATGGGTGGTGAGATCTGAGGTTTTCGAGGCGGTGTTCTGGATTGTTATACGGAAATTTCAGGAACCATTTAAGAAATTACAGTGTGTCGTAGTATAGAACACAACAAACTCAAAGTAGTGGTTGGATTACTAGTTTGACATTGTTGATATTACCGTAACGAGCTCCGAATTCGATTAAAACGTAGTATATGTTAGGCCGTCCTCATACATATATAGATAAGACATTGCTGGTTTGGATTATGTTACTGCTCACAAACTTACATACAAGTGTATAAAACCTGGGAAAGACTAAAAGCTAGGAAAAAGCATTTACTTGTCTCAGAAGTGTGGTAGATACAAGTTTATTCTGAAATAGTGCGCAGTTCAACAACCTGGACGCAGTGTTTATTTAAAGTGTATTTAAATACGCTGCCCGTTGCTAAGAATGTCTGTAATATATGAATGAAATATCAGTATGGAGCACTAGTGGAATAATACTGACAGGGGACGTCGGAAGTACAAGGAGTAAAAGCTGTCGCAGTACCACTCTGTCCATCACAAATCCCACATGAACTGGCCTGGGAAAGAACATGGGCCACCGCGTTGAGAAGCAGGCGACTACCCTGAATCTCTCTTATATGGTCTGAGTTCATATCAGTGTAGAACGTTTCCTTTGCGTGATTTTTACGTAGGGGTGTAAGGGTAATAATGCGCAACATCAAGCCTCTTCTGTAGTAATATCGATTTCATACTCACACTGTACACACCCGTTTTCACAAACGATGCTCAAACGTCAAAGTTATGATAACACAGCCGTTGCGTTTGGTATAGAGGAACGTGAAGTACCAAATGTTGTTTAGGTTAGTGAGGTTCAATTCGTTTGTTTCGTGTGTTCAAAGCAGCGAATAACCACAGCTGCCGGGTCTGTAATAACACATACAACCCTACAAATATTTGCATAAACGCCTTCAAAACAGTCTTTTGTTATGTGATTTAAACGATTCTTATTTTTATCAAAAAATGTTTGAACGAAGTACAGTTTTACGTAGTATAACGACACTTCAATTGCATGTACGACGGTTGTCAGAAAATGAGTTTATTACGTCTACCTGTTCGATTTCTTATTTTAACTATAAAAAGACCTGTTGATATTTATTTGTACTGCTAACCAAGTAGGGGAGAGGGGGATAGTTGGCACACTTTTCACGTTATAATTTTTCACATTTTCCCTGTACATGTTAAGTTGAATATAGCGGCACGTATGGCTAGCAACACTCTTGGGCTACAATCTGACCTACACAAATTTGACGCTATTCATAAGGAATAGGAGGGAGAGGCTTTTGCCCTAACCTCTGCACGTGTGCCAACCTGCCCCACGCACGGGGTAAGTTGGCATATGGTAAAATACGAGGAAAATCAAGATGCCAACTTTTCAAGGCCAAAACATAACAGACAGTGATTAATATAATGTTTTATGGAACAAACGTGTCAGATAGGGGCGCGACAAAGGGGGGGGGGGGGGGCTACCAGGCTGCAGCCCCCCAAACACCCCAAAACTGAAATTTAAAAAACACAGATTTTGTGAATACGATGATATCAAGGGTTTTACGTGATTTACCCTGCAGCCAAATTCAGCCACTGAAATCAGCTGATGACTAGTACATTAGAATTTTGAATAATAAATTAATAAAATTAAAAAACAATAAGATAGGACACTGTGATTGAGTCACGGAACATGTAGTTATATTTGTATGTATATACATGCAGTTGCTGACAGTGTTATGTTATACTGATGACAAGATTTTCATAACACAATTTTTAAAATCAAACACAAATTATATTCAGCCTTAGGGTCAGCCCCCCCCCCCCAAAGAAAAATTCTGGTTGCGCACTGGGTGTCAGATACAGGTTGTGCGCAACAACGAGGTGTTATTATGGTAATAAAACAGTTGAGAAACAATAGACTTTCGGCCCAAATTTCAATACATTTACTTAAATTGAAAAAGAAAATCAAAAGGAAAGGTAACTCAGTATGGCACTTGCCTACCACCAGCAACACACGTTTTCATTCTAAATAAAGTATCCCAATCCTATGAGACTGGCAATTTAGGCAAACACAGTTGGGAGAGCCATAAGTGCATTATTCAAGTGCACGCAACTTGTATTCTGTGCACTGAATCCACATTTCTCTGGTTGCGCCAAGACAGCAGAGGTAGGAAGTATCCTCGGAGTCTTCTTCGTCTGTGTCGCCTGCATTTTTTATTTTTTATTTTTTTGTATTTTTGCGTTCTGCTCTTGTAAATCTCTCTTTAGATACGTGGCACGCTCCTCTTTCTTATATTTTGGGCCCAGTTCTTCTCTCATTTGCTCCGAGCCTTCTGTTGTACTGGTGTCAAAGCATTTTTGACAGAGATATCAGCCAAAATGAAAGTTATTTTCTTGTTCTTGTTTACATTCTTGCTCTTTTTGCGTAAGGTTTAGGAAGGTTTCGAACGTCCTCTGGAGTAGCAGGATGTGTGCAACTTTTGAAGCAGAAGATGATCATTTGGGAGAATCATCAAAATCGCAGGAAGTTCACTGTTGCTACTGGAATCTGCTGCCTCCATAGGAGGGGCAGCTATGTCTGCAACGTAATCTTCCATAAAATCCTCATTTTGAAAGATATCGCCGCTGAACAGGTTGTTGCATACATCTGTTATATTACGGATGTTCCTTACATTATATATATATATATATATATATTATAGAAACTGAGGCAACGACATTGCATTGATGCAGTACCTTCTGTACTTTGTCCGTAACATCGGACCTTATCACTCTCAGCATACGTCTCTTTGTATTCGCTTTGCCCAATGTTTGTAACTGCTTTTCTGTTATTCTTCCTGGAATTATGAAGCCCACCGTGTGACTCCTTGCAGATGCACAGTCACATGTGGAGGAGTAACGACAACTCCTACGCACAGATCACACACAAGCCTGTCTGATAAAAACCTCTGACGCCTGAAAGGGCGCATTCCCGATCCTGACGTTCTTCTTCTTCTTCTTCTTCTTCTTCTTCTTCTTCTTCTGTCTATGGGCCCGTCGGCATTAGCAACGGACGCACCGCAGCCTTAGGCTTATTGTGCTAACCCTTAGTCTTTCAATTATCAAATCTGCAGCCACAGCCGTTCCTTGATCAGGTTCATCGAAGGTGGAATACTCGAGTAAGAGTGGGGTCTGTTCACACCCCCACTACTTCTCGCCACCGCCTTCTCCTATTTTAATGAGCTGCTTCCGCTGCGTTCCCGAGAGTCGCCTGGTCTGCAGTTGTCACCTGCAGCCAGTCTGTCCTCATAAGAAGAGACAGCGCAAGGCTCAGAGCATACAGCCCCTCTATGGGCCCGTCGGCATTAGCCCCGGACGCACCACAGCCCTAGGCTTATTGTGCTAACCCTTAGTCTTTCAATTATCAAGTCTGCAGCCACAGCCGTTTCTTGATCAGGTTCATCGAAGGTGGAATACTCGAGTAAGAGTGGGGTCTGTTCACACCCCCACTACTTCTCGCCACCGCCTTTTCTTATTTTAATGAGCTGCTTCCGCCGCGCTCCTGACAGTCGCCTGGACTGCAGTTTCCTGCAGCCAGTCTGTCCTCATCAGAAGAGACAGCGAAAAGCTCAGGGCATACAGCCCCAATATCAAGTTTACAGTCACAGCCGCTCCTTGATCAGGTTCATCGAAGGAGGAATACTCGAGTAAGAGTGGGGTCTTTTCACACCCCCACTACTTCTCGCCACCGCCTTCTCTTACTTTAACGAGCTACTTCCGCTACGCTCCCAAGAGTCGCCTGGTCTGCAGTCTGGTCATAATGACACCTGCAGCCAGTCTGTCCTCATCAGAAGAGATAGCAAAAGGCTCACAGGTTCATCGAAGGTGGAATACTCGAGTAATTGTGGGGTCTTTTCACACCCCCAATACTTCTCGCCACCGCCTTCTCTTACTTTAACGAGCGGCTTCCGCTACGCTCCCAAGAGTCGCCTGGTCTGCAGTCTAGTCATAATGACACCTGCAGCCAGTCTGTCCTCATCAGCAGAGATAGCAAAAGGCTCACAGGTTCATCGAAGGTGGAATACTCGAGTAAGAGTGGGGTCTTCTCACACCCCCACTACTTCTCGCCACCACCTTCTCTTACTTTAATGAGCTACTTCCGCTGCACTCCCGAGAGTCGCCTGGACTGCAGTCTAGTCGTATAGACACCTGCAGCCAGTCTGTCCTCATCAGAAGAAACAGCGAAAGGCTCAAAGCCTACAGCCTCAGTATCAAGTTTGCAGCCACAGCTGCTCCTTCATCAGGTTCATCAGAACTCAGCTCAGAACTTACTTGTATCAAGTCTACAGCCTCAGCCACTCCTTGATCAAGTCCATTAATTACTGTGTCCATTTTATTCCCACAAGTAATGGGGAAGTAACAGTCACCACCCGCAGAGCCCCTTACGGGTGGAAGGCATAAATACAACGGGGTGCTGCCCGGTTCCCCGAGGGGATCGTAAATGCACTACTGTTTTTCCACCCCAGTGCCATGCAGTCCTCGGCACGATACCTCACACCTTGACTTGGGTGAATAGGAAGGATGTTATGGAAAGGTTATTGGTTCAGACAGGTCGTTGTGGAACACACTTCGTCTGGCCCCTTAGCTGAGGCCTGCCCGGCTTGGAAGACCCTACCAGTAGCTAAGCTACCGCCGGTTTAGCCCCCAGCTTCTTCGGGGCACTCAAACCTTCTCCGCCCGCACGGACAGTGCTTCGTTAAGGCGGTGTCCCCTGGGAGGGGATTCTGACGTTGATCCAGACAGTCTGTATAAGTTGCTGCGAGGCCTTCCCGGCCTGTTTTCTGTAAATACGGCCTATTGTAATTAAAGTGCCTGGAACCTGGTACAACGAGTTTGTTTCAATCATCCCTCACAACCTAAACGAACCCTATTCCGGAGGAGCAACATCCACGATACGCCCCACCGGCCTTCTCCGAAATTTCGGGGATACAAGGTAAATTCCAGAAAACTGGAAACCTGCTTTGGTATTTGCAGTAAAAAGAAGTCAGGTGCGAAGGCGTGTTGACGACACAAGGAATGTCATATACTGTCACTGTTGTGTCTGTATGGTTAGTTATGCAGGCATCATAAGCTCCGTTCACATACGTCGTAAGCGATCCGTTGACAGACCTGTCAAGAGGCTGGAGTTACGGCTGCAGTGTGGAGGAAAGTAGAGGACAGTCACGCCATTCTGCTTGCAGTAGTCTATTGCCCGTATGGCCAAATGCGAATCATGGTTGTCTACTACGTAGCAACAGAACTACTGATTTCTCTTTAGAAGGCTTAGCATGTGCCACGAAACGTTTTACATAGCTTATAAAATGCTCCTTCGTCATCTACCCAGAGAGATGGACGGTATGTTCAATGACAGTGTTGGTGAGGTGCTTTTACGTCACCCTGCCTTACCCCTTTTGCAGTATCTTGCCCAAATACGAAAAGAAATCTGAAATCCTTCGCCGCTTTCCTTGTTGACCTTCCACGTTTTCGCAGAGCTCTCACAGCTTGTAGCAATAATCCAGACGTGTGTTGCTCCTATATGACCTCTTCTTGCAAGTACGAATTATTTAGCTTCTTAAACTGGACAGAAAAAAATCACACTGCTAAACAATTAACCAATAAGATTCTAATCGACAGCGGGGCAAGTTGACACAGTGAGCCAACTTGCCCCACGTTGAGTGTGCCGACCTGCCCCGTCGCCACCTTCTTATGTTTTAGACTGTATCATCCTCAAACAAAATGGAAGTCTACAATTCTCTCTAGCTCCAATGTTAGCCAGAAGGAGGTACCATTCATGGGTGACACAATGTCACATGTAGCTGTAACCAAACTTCAAACACAAAACATTTTATAAAGCGATAAAAAATTACTTCCTGCGGTGTACAAAATAAAACACTACACCGCACGTCAGTCATAGCTCACAAAGCGCTGATGCTTCCTGACCGCTCTCAGGATAAGTCATTGAACGGTACAAATTGACAGGTTTTGCTATCCTTCGCCATCTTTGGGAGTTATAGCCATTTTGCCAACTTACCCCTGTAGCCAACTAGCCCCCCTCTCCCTACAGTACATTACCACATAGCCCCCGCCACAACTGAGATATTTATCGTATCGCTGGACGAGCATGTTGATAGAAGTCGGTGTCCTGTGTTAGCAGCTAACGAGTCATAACTGTTTCACCCTAGCCATTTTCTTTAAATCTGTGGCAGTTCAAATTCTGCTTCAGTGCTGGGATTTGATAATCGATCGGTGCCCAGTTAATCAATTACGGAATTATACTCGATGTGAACTTATTTTCTGACTGACCATCGAAAATAATGACTGTCTAGCAGCGTTCTCCTTTAAGTTAATGGATCTACACGGCAAACGAAACAGTCGATATTTTATGTCTGAGCTACATTAATCTTTTCAAACTGGCCCGGAAGTGAGATAACCATTCCACTTACAAAAGCAATCTATCTTCTTTCTTAATTTAGCAAATTATAGTTGAAATATATTTATTTTAGAAGAAACCCCTCAGGAAGAAAGGCACTGTGTTTCTTGCGCCAACAACAGGCTAAGTTGAAGATGCAAGTTTTCTGGGATGTTACGCTGTGTTGTTGATTAAACACTTCCCAGTGGTTCGAAGGATCGTAGTGCCTTCATCTTCGGGATAGAGCAACCCAAGGAGAGTGGACCGCTTAATATCGAAGAAAAAGGCACTACAATCTCTCGGGAAGTATTTATCCAATGACACAGCATAATATCCGGAAGACTTAAACCTACAGCAACACTGCTGAGAGAACCTCACATCGCACAGGCTAAATGTTCTTAAGTTTCATAACTGCTACCTTTCTGTAAAACTTTTCCTAGCGTATTGCACTAAAAGGCTATATAAAATAATTAAGGACCACCATAATGTCGAGTTGAGTTTATATTTAGTAGCAAAGAGTCAGTTTATATTTAATGACAAATTTGAAAGACATAAATATAAGCAATTTTATATATTTTACTACATACATTTTACATTTTTGTGAATATATTTCACTGTGGACCTGGTAGTAACAACTAGAAACGTGTTTATTCTATATGGAAAGTATAACTAAGCACACACAATTTAATCCGGTTCCATTGTTTCTCTTTATTATGGTTTACAAGGTATAATAGTTCTGAACATATTTTAGGCGACCTATGCAGGTAATTATCAACTCAGAATGGACGTATTGGTGTTTCGTAAGTGACTTAATGTCATATTTTTATTCTCTCCCACATACGTCCATATCCCACAGTTCGGAAGGCGAATGTTTTATTTAATGTTCAACTGCTACGTACACACAGTACCGTAGGGGGCAGATGCATGAAATATGAATGAGCATTAGTGGAATGATACTGACAGGGGAAACCCGAAATGCGTGGAGAAAAGTCTGGTCTAGTGCCACTTCGTCCACCATAAATTACACATGGACTATCCTTGGACGGAACCATGGCCGCCGCGGTGAGAGGCCGGAGAGTAACAACCTGAGCCACGGCACGGTTCCTTACAGTTTACAGGATCCCTTATGGATGTATTAGGGGAAATATTAAAATTAATCGTAGAACATCAAGTGGCATGGCGAATTTACAATGTCGCACAAACTGGGTAGGTTATCCCTATAATCATAACAGCTGAAGACTTTTATATTAAAAGAATAAACGGTGTTTTGGAAGAAATAGCGGAGTAAAATAACACGACAAGTTTTGCAGATGTACATATTTTTCATCAAAACGACTATCCAGTACTGGGATTTCAAAAAGAATTTCAATT
The DNA here is from genome assembly GCA_021186555.1 of Reticulitermes speratus. Classification (NCBI taxonomy): domain Eukaryota; kingdom Metazoa; phylum Arthropoda; class Insecta; order Blattodea; family Rhinotermitidae; genus Reticulitermes; species Reticulitermes speratus. Next base: position 16,869,949 of record JAJKFL010000007.1, on the reverse strand, counting down.
AGATTAATTAAGCTTCTTCACTTGTATTCGTCGTTTTCGACGTCAGTAATGAATGGATACTGGAAATGGGGTAGTTATATAAAATTCAGATGTGTAAATTCCAAGTCTAGACACATAAACACTGGAATTAGCTCTGTACTTGTAACTGTCATATGAAGTGAATGACAGAAAAATTTACAGTTCCATATTTTACTATTGAAAAAGCGTTTACTGCGAACACACAACAGGTATTCAGACGAGGTTCCGACAGGGCAATAAAAATCGAGTTTTCATGTCAGCATGCTTTTGTACTTATGTTTCACGGAACATCATCATATACAGGGGGCCATAGTAGCATTTTTCGAGCTTCTTGTTTATTTAGCTAGACTATAAGTCGAGAAAAATCAACAGAGAATGAAACTTGTTTGACGCAGACCTACAGATTAATGTGTACACCTACTAAAAGTAATAAGAAGTTTCAAGAGCATTTTAGTACGTGGTTATTGCTAAAGAACCATTACTTTTAGTCACATTTCTCAAAACTAATTTTTGTTACATTACGTTAAAATCAACTGGGAAGGTAAAATTGTCCCTGTGCTTAATTAAGCACCACGCCATGAAGACATGTGGAGGACTGGATGTACAGCTCCACGCATTCTTAACGTCGACACTAGATGAGGCTTGTCAGTTTCAGGCTCCGACGGATTTATCTTCGCAGAAGGAGCCCCAGGTACACATTGCGTTAGAGGTGGGTGTGATCAATAGCGTGTATGGATGCAATGAATAATATGTCTGTCCCTGCTAAATATCAAGCCACGATTCCTGATATTTCATCTCGTAGTCCAATCACTTCATTGACTGAGCTGTCTGGAGGTAATTTAAAAGTGGAGCTGCCGCCAAAGACATAAATGTGCAAAAGGGTAACATGGCATCTTCTTGAACTTCAGTGATATCATTATGGCTATTTGCGTTGACGCTTTGATGTTGTCTTCATTATGCATACAGCAAGACCCCATGTAAGAATACAGTCCTCAAGCGATAGAGATTAAGGCAGCTGCTTTCAAAGAATCCAACATCAGACACTGACTAGTGTTTATACTACATACCTTTATGCATTCTTCACACAAATTACATAAATGATAAATCTTTCAGACTGTGGCCTTCTGGGCTTTGAAACCATTAATTCTTCTACGCAAATTGCGAAATTTCGAGAAATCTGCTGCCTGTATCTTCAGAAATGATGTATTAGGTCAATTTATTTTTAAATACATTATTATATTAGATTTGACGGTCAGAGAATGGTGTCAAGATTACGAAAGATGACGTGGCAAAGATTTGAATGGACAGGTTTGTGGCCTATTTCAAATGAATTTGCCTCGAGGTAATGACAAAAACTCTTCCAAATCCTCAGTCCGGATTGCCAATATTCAGGCCGAATGCAAATGGGAAGCATTATATCCTCCGCCAACTCACTAGGTGAGTCAAAATAGTATATAGAAAATGTTTTAAGAATTAATTATGTTTATGTATGCACGTTATTTAAAGGAGCTATCAGTAGACCAGCCCATGCAGCTCGAAGAATTAATCGTGATTCTGAGGGCGACCAAGGGTCCAACCCATACTAGCAAAAGTTGAAAATCTTTCCTGATTTCGTATCTTTACACACGACTTAGGGTAAAGCTGGCTGACATGAAGACCGCTGTCACGTGGCAAGATATGGAGCGCATTTCACACACATAACAATACCACAAAATGCACTACAAGAATCAATAACCTGAAATTTTATTTAATATTGACGTTTTCCACTGAAACATGTCCAAACCAGACGCATTAACATTTTGAAACTTGCGAGGTATGTACGTACACTAACATGTTTCAGGGAGATCGATCACATCAAACTCAACGTTTTGGAAGCAAACTTAGTCCTCACTAAGCTGGATGATTGGCACAGAATAGATCTTTATACGTTGGTGTTAATTCAACACTGACGGGGTTGCCCGTCTGAAAAGTTGTAGTGCAGTAATACCCAAGTCACTCTGCTCAGATATCGGAATGTCCTTTGGTCTGCACAACTCTCACGGAATGGTGATAATTGGTAACAAACTATCAGTCTTTACGCAAAACAACAAATACCTAAAATTTCATGGAGCCAAGTTTCGTTGCTGTTTTAGTAAGAGCTAGTCACTGGTCCCTATCCTGAACCAGACGATTTCAGTTCACCCCATCCAACAGCACTGTGTAGATGCGTTTTATATATCCTCCTCCTAAACTTAGGTCTCCTAGGTGGTATCTTTCCTTAAGTTTTTAGGATTAAAATGCTGTCTGCACATCGCATCCGTCTCATGCATTCTACGCGTCCTATTTTCAGACTGTCCTTAAGTTTATCACCTTAGTAATGATGAAGTATATGAAAATCATCTTGATTAAGAGCACGCTGTTAGAGTATAATAAATATAAGTGTAGGTCTATTTAGTGAATCTATCCTAGAAATCAACGACATAGATAATCTCCTACTCAAACCTTTTTAAGCACGAGTTTCGTGAAACAAACATAGAAAGTGCTGTTCCTACGTCACAGGAAGCTTGGTTTTCTGTATAGGAAAATATTTACTCTCCGTCTTATAGGAGAATATTTACTCTTCGTTTTGATAATCTACAGAAACATACACTCAGTGCATAAAATTTAAAGTTTTTTATGTTAAAGTACGTGGAACGTATGGTTATAAATATCACTGAGCTTTAAACACGTACATTTGATAGGATATAGGGATGTTTTAATTGTAAAAAAACACGAGATTGAAATATGATTCTATATAAGCTCAAAACTACAACGGCCTACCTTTACAGAATACACCCATTGTGTTTCATAAACTAAATAATAAAGACAATTTTAGCAACAAAAGTATATTTCGTTATAAAAATACTCGTATTTGTCCTTATAAATCCTACATGTTTCAACCCCTAACGATCATCATCAGGCACAAATAAATTGAAAGGAAGACAGTGAATTACCTTGAATTTCCATTTCTATGAAAGAGATCTCCTTAAAATTTTATCTACTACAATTATACTGTTTTCTAAAAATCAACTTGACACACTTACAACATTATAACGGATCGCTCCTGTCGGCTACCTGAATATTAATTTGTGTTGTAGCCAGAGGGTGAACAGGTGTCCCCTCTTATACTTAAAATTCTTCTCTTCGGGAAGTTAATCTTGCAAAGTATTGTGCTGTCACGTCTGCAACTAAGTTCTTTTGTGACCAATCACTGACCGGTGAAAGTTATTCGAACTTGGTGCGGGGAGGCGCCAAAGTGTAGGCAAAGGGGGTTGCACGCGGAGGCGAGAGGGTATTAGTATGAGTATTACTGAGTTCTGTGAGAGAAGAGAAACAACGTCGTTGATATTCGTGATTCGGTTCGGGGTGAGACTGCTCACGGTGCCGTCTGGGTGTTCCTCTCTGCCTGACATTAACTGTTTGTTGAAACTCTTCCCGGTCCAATTCTAAACCTGTCAGTGTGCGGCCACTGAAGTCTGAGCCCACAAGAAGGAGATCATAATAATTGTGTTATATAGATATATATAGCGTGGCATAATTAACAGTGGTACCGATCGTATTATTTAATAAATTCCATTTTTGTGAACCTGGCCCAGTTTCGGAAGAACCCAAACATCTCCAACGACCATGAAATTCCTTCGTTCTAGCCCTGGATCATCCGGTCCCGAAATAATTCAAACAACACGGGGAGTCCGTCGACTGCAACGGTATTGGGGAATCCAGCGCGGATCGATAGGAAGGTAAGTCCGGTGTAATATGAAGATCAGTAATATTAGAAAAGACAAGGTCAAGCATATTACTCCTGCAATCAGCATCAACACACTGTCCTAGACCAAGAAAACAAGTGGAGCTGTAAATAGCTTCTCCCCTAAGTTTAGAATAAAACTGACAATTTTCACAAGGCAGGCCGCTTTCCCAATCAAGACGAGGGACATTAAAGTCACCTAAAAGTATAACACGATAGTTTGTCGTGTCAAGTTTATTTTCTAAGTGGGAAAAGTATTCACAAATAATAAATGGTTGAAGGTCAGGTGAAAAATAGTGGTTACCAATAAGCAAATTTGGACCGTTATGAGTGGGAAATTCAACCCAAACACACTCATCAAAAAAATGAAAATCGTGCCTGCGCTTACATGCATTAAATTTTGGGGACACAGCCATTATCACACCACCACCCCTTTTCTTTTTCGCATGGATCCTGTCAGAACGGAAAACAATGAATCCATCGGGAAATAAATTTTGATCATAACACTGGTCCTTGAGCCACGTCCCTGTCAAACAAAATATATTATAACCAGATGAAATACCATTGTCAAAAAGTTCAGTAAATCTAGTCCTAAGTCCACGTACATTTTGATAAAAAAATATCAATACCTGTATTGGACATGGCGAAAACACCAGCATTAGGATACTAAGAACGATCCATTAACTTGGCATAAGATCACCTTCCCCCACGGCTTTATCAGTAACCACAGACTGGACAGAGGGATCGCCACTAACGGAATTTATAGAAGAGAAAATTTGCTCAGGATTAAGACGACCATAAAAGGGAGCAATAAAACATCCCATCAGGCCAAACACAAACATTATTAATAAGCGGAAAATCTTCCTCTGTCACAGATACGTGAAAAGAGGCATAAGTGCTGAATTTAGTCTTCAGCCTTGTACAAGCCAAAGATTTAAGCAGGAGCTACTCTTTCAAGGTATTTTCTATGTCAGTAGAAGTGACATCAAGTGAAAAACGCGAGACGAAGAGAGCCTTGGTTTTCACCCGTCTTGCAATAATTGGTAGCGAAGAAGAGTTTCTTACCCCTATCATAGGGGTCTTATGCTTTTTACTCACAGCAGACTTAGCATTATGACTAGGTGTTAAAGTCTTCTGTTTTTCACCATGCTTGGGGTTGACTGGCGGGGTTGCCATCCCGACATCACGCCACTTCTTCCTTATGACAAGGACGTAATCACCATCGGCAGCCGCTGATGACCCAGTTTCAGGAATGACTTCACTTGCGGCATCAACATTGCTGACGACAGCACCTTGCTGAGCGGAGTTGCAAACTCTTACATTCTTGGCATTGCTGACGGCGCGTGCCTCCAGTGTATTTTGATTTCTTAAGACTATGTCTCTGTATGACGACACTGACTGGGGAGGCACTGACCTCTCAACAATCTCGTTGTTGCTGAAGACTTGAGTGGGCTGTGACTGGTGATCCACATTACCAGCCTGAAAGGCATCCTGCAGATTTTTTAACTGCTGCTTAAGAGACGCGTTATCATTTTTTTAATGATCCACCTCTTCACAAAACTTGGTAACCATTTCAGTGATTTTATGAGGTCCATAGTGCAGACCCCATTCAGACGTACAGTTTCCACCTGTACGCTGAGTGCCTCATTTATCAAATTCAAAGACTGGAGGAAGCACTTAAGGACCTCTCAGGTGAAAAGACCTTTCTGGGCACGTCAGGTACAGACGCTGAATGGGTCTTCACCGGGGTATCATCGTTACTCTGTACACGTAACAACTTAACACACTCGGCGCACTTGTAGGTCGAAACCCCAGAATCCATATAATACGTATACTCGGCGTCACTAATCTGCAAACAAGAAAGATGAAAGAGGGTGGCACAAGGCCCACAACACTTTAAAAACTTCTGCTTGCCATGGAATGCCTTGTTGCAGATATTGCAGACATCCTTGGACGCGGCCATAGCGGCCACGCAAACACGACTCAAGCGTTGGTATGCTACACAACACACTGACACACACAGTAGTTACAGTAACGCAGCACAAACACGTCCGTACACCACGAGAGCTGAGCCAATAATAATAATAATAATAATAATAATAATAATAATAATAATAAATTAGAAATACAGCGCACTTGGAATGTAAAAACTAACGCGATACCACTAATCACAGGGGCAACTAGAACCATCTCAAAATCATTCAGAGAACATACGAGCAACATGCCTGGAAAGCACGACATCAAGGAATTATAGAAAACAGCTGTATTAAGCACTGCACACATACTTCGAAAAGTACTAATGTAAAAGTACAAAACGTTTATCGTGGAAAATAACATTACACGTAGCAAACATTGTAACCACAGAACAGCTGCAACATTATATACCCTATAAGCATGGTTTGTTTCAGGTGCACAACTGTAAATACCCTGCATAAGGGTGATAAATAATAATCGAATTATACTATTGCTATTAAGTGAACCAAACAGAGAAGGGTCCGTAAGATTCCTTCAGAAGATGGTGAAGCAGAAATATGATCAGTGAAGCTACCTCTCTGGTTCTGATTTGAACCGGGTAGGTCTATGCTACGGGAAGGGTGAAGTGGAAATTACCATGAAATTTGGACTTTTAATTTTGTAGTCATCGAATTGCATTTTATTTAACGTGGCTGACAATAACACAGACTATACATAAAGTCGAGTGACAAGGTTAAAGTAAATAATGAATTGGAAACACGGTGGAAGGAAACGGTGGTGGCCAAATTTCAGGTACTCTCCCGGCAGTTGCCTGTAGGGGCTGAAGAAATCATGAACGAACGCAAGAAAGTCAGTGTCTAGAATGAGATTCAAATCAGGGACCTACCGTACATGTCACCGCATTGCTGTACAAGCCATCTTGTTCGGTAAGATAAGGATGAATGTGAGAGAGAATTATACAGTGGATCACTAGTATTCAGTGATCCACCAAGGCACAAACACCAACCAGAGAACACAGGGATATTCCCTTTGAATGAAGATGACAAAAATTGACACAGATGTTTGCCAGCAATGGGAGATAAAGTGTTGTTTAGAATTTAAAAAAAAAATCTGTTAATTGATGCAGATTTTAAAAAATTTTAGTAATTTAATTAACAATATTTTATTTTAAATGTACACACGCAGACCTCTGACAGAATTTGCGGTACATGTATTCCTTTGTATGTACCTCCCTGATTATGACTTTGTAGAAGTCGAGAAACAAGTAGGAGGTACGTAAGTGATAAATGATAATTTATTATTAATTGTGCAATTTGTTGGGTCAAAAACTGTATAATCAATCTACTGCACAGATGGATTACGTCAGAGAAAAGGTCTATATGGTGTGTTCAGAAAAACGGGAAGCAGAAACATAACAACAAAACAAACAAAAGATCTGACGACTCTATAAAAAGGAACTCTTTCCGTTCACTGTGAAAATATGGAGAAGTACATACTGACATGAGCTAAGTCCAATATAAAGATCTCTTTTCTCTCACTAGTCATCATATTATTTGTACTCTTCATCAAACATTATTCGAGTGATCAAATCAAGAGGATTTGATTGGCGGGGTATGTGGCACATAAGGAAGAGACGAGAACTACACATACAGATCTGTTGGAAAACTTGGAAGACCTAGGCCTATATAAGGAAGAGTCTTAACAAAGGATTAATCCGGTCCAGGATACGAACAAGGGGAGAGTTGTTGTGAGCACGGTAATGAACCATCGGGTTTCAGAAAAGGTAAGGAAATTTTTGGTTACCTGTGGAACGAGTAACTTTTCAAGAAGGCCTCTGCTCCATGGAGTTTGTTAGTTAGCGTATGTCAGTGTCTGAACTATAAAACAACGGCACGCGTTACTGCTCACTAACTGAAATCTAGAATGAATGCTAAAGAATTGGTAAGCTTGCGTACGTTTCCTGATTTTTCCTCGTTAACTACCTTTGTATGCATGAGGCATACTGTGATACAATTTTTATAATACTGCTCTGCCGACGCACATCTGCTGTCATTGTTTTGGGGAGAAGACAGGAACTCCTATTTACTAAAGCGGAAAAGACCATCACGTAATTTTGCTTCATCGAACTAGTTTCTTATAAAAGATGCTTCATGTGCCTTGCTCAGCTACACCATAATGCCGACAGTTCTATTCCTATTTTCTTTCATACTTCTGTACATATATTACCTATATTACTTTTATTTCCAGCGTTTGTTTAATTCTAATTTTCATCTGATATTGTCAAAGAATGTCAAGTAAAACTGTTGAACCCACGGTACTGTAATATCCTAGTGACACAGAATTTTAACTAACCAACTACAGCAATACCTCGCTCTTTCGACGGGTTAGGGACCAGAGCACTGACGAAAGTCGAAAAAAGACGAAAGTCGAAGCATAGCCTTTATTTAGCTTTTATTTATTTATTATACTGTTATCACAAAAATAACTATGAACTGTTTATAGTACAATCACAAAAATAATATAGCATGAATAGTTTGGTTATTTTAATCACAAAAATAAGTAGTATTAATATGTTTAATCACAAATATAAGAGATTAAATGCGGACAATTTAAAAAAACAGTGCACACCGAACGACGTCTATTCAAAGACTGAACGACGAAAGAAACAAGATGACGCGCGGTGGTGACGAAATGCGACGAAAGTGCGAAGCAAGCGACGAAATTTGGAAACGTGGTTATAATTGAAAACCGACGAAAGAGCGAAGCGACGAAACTCGAAGCGGCGAAAGTCGAGGTATTACTGTACCTAACTAACTCTATGCAGCAGAGCTATTCTTGGGACACTAATAGTTCTTCCGCTAGTCAAGAAGTTCCCCGCATTTTGTGGAGCCCAAAGGTCCATTTACTCTTGTCACAACAGCCCGCCACTTGTCCGTATACTGAGCTAGATTATTCCAGTTCACGTCCTACCATCCCATTTATTTAAGAACCATTTTAAATATTATCCTGTCATCTAAGCCTAGATATTTCCTTCAGGTTTCCCCACCAAATCCTGCATATATTCTCTACCCCCCTATGTGCCACACGCTCCGCCAATCTAATCGTTCACCCGAATAATTTTCGGTGATAAGTACAAATCATTAAGCTACTTATTATGCAGTTTTTTTCAGTCTCCTGTTATTTCCCCGCTCTGGGACCAAAATCTCTTTCCCAGCACCCTGTTTTTGAACACCCTAAGCTTAGGCTCTTCCCTAATATGAGAGACAATCATACATATGCCCAGGAATTGTAATTCTGTCCTATGTTTGGTCGGTATTGCAGCTTCGCCCCTTGAATATAAGTTATATCTATGTAACTCCTCTTATTCTATCAGTTTGTCTTTTACGAACAGTTACAGTGACGAAGTAGGCCGAGTGTATTAGTTTATCCCATGAAATGATTCGTTGTGTTGCAAGTTTAGAACATTTGTTGGACGAAGAAATAATTTTCTACAGCAGAGGATTTCACTGCTTACACCCTCTCCTGGAATTTATAAAGAGGCATGAAAATAGGAACAATCACTGATGAATGAACTGACAGACCCAATACGTCAATAGAGTAGGCCTAATAAAATGCAGTTGTGATTTTTCAAAACACTTTTTAGCAGTCGGGTAGATCAGTCAGTATAGTGACAGGGAAACGGTCTCGACGATCAGGAAATCGTGTTCGATTCCTGGCCGGCGTTAGAGTTTTGTCTTCGTCAAAATTTGCTGAATCTTGTCCAGAATCCTACCAAATTGGTGTCAGAACTGTCTCCACTGCAGTAAAGCAATCGGGACATGAACGTAACCACTCACCTTCATCATTAAAAATGAATGGCGGCATACCTCGACTCCGCCAGCAAGCGTTTATGGCGTGGTGTTTAATTGAACACAAGGAACTTACGACATTTGAGGGTCCAACAGCGAGGTTTCAGAAGATTGAAGTTTTATGGGATGTTACACTGTGTTGACTGGCAATTATTTACCGACGTTTCGAAAGATTGTTGTTCTTTCATCTTCATGATCAAGTGGTGCAAACAAAGTGTACAAACAAGACAACGGTGGATTATTTGACCCTGAAGATAATGGCACTAAAATCCTTCGAACGTCGGTAACTCTTTACCAGTCGACACAGCGAAACATTCCAGAAGACCTGAATCTTCAACTTTATTTTACCACCCCAACTTCTGGTTACGTTTAAAGTTGGAACCTGAGGTCCGTCACTTCTGAGCACTTTGAACTTTACAGGTTTTGGTTACGCCTGGAGTTGTAATTTATTGGGGAAAAGTACGAAGTCGTGCGTAACTTATAGAAGCAAGCTCATTCATAACACTTTGCACACCGCTAGGAGACTGTTATTCCTTACATTAGTTAGTTCCTTTATTGTAGGGCCACAGACACTCGCTGGTTAATAATAGGTAGAATATAATACAACTGGAATTCATACGAACGCACTGATCTCAAAATCTTTAGTGGAAGCCTTTATGCATACCTAGCGTACCTCTTACTACATTATGGTGGACAGAGGTTACTGTTTTCCGTCGCATATTCCGAACATAATCGTTGGCATAAATAGCCACCAATATGGTATGACTGTTTCTCGAATGAAAACAATCTGCAATATCGGTTTGTATTTCATATAGGATATACAGTTCAAAGTACTGAAGGATAGAATGGATAAAATTCTACTGGGTATCTATGGTAAATTGCAGGCTCATTATTCCGTGTAAGGATAAAAAATTCCTGATTTAAGACTTATTTCCTTTCAGAAGGGTGAATGGGATAGCGTACTCGGTACAGCGAATGGCTACGGGCTGGACGGTTCAGAGTTCGAACCACGGTTGGGGCGAAATTATCTGCAGTCATCCAGACCGGCACCGAGGCCCACCCAGCCTCCTGCACGATGGGTAATGGGGCTCTATCCCGGAAGTAAAGCTGTGGGGGGTTGGTGTTGACCACCCACCCTCTCTAGCGCCGAAGTTAAAGAAAGGGTAGAGCTCTACTTCCAGCCCCCCTCTCAACCTTATGGCATCTTATAAGGTGAACTTGACCTTTACCTTTATCTTTCTTTCTGAAAAGAAATTAAGGTAAGAAATCACAATGCTGAATGTATTTCTCTGTGGTTGTGTATTTGTCCATTACGAACGATTTTATCAATTTCACGAAACTTTGGAATAGATCTTATACCACCAGAGGCATAACACGCAAGGTGTTCCGTACAAGGTGTGCCGCACTTCAGATGTTAATACTCGTATATGAGACTTTTGAGTAAAAAAATTGTATATCAACATATGCCCTATAAATAACCGTTACATCGCTACGAGTATTTTAATGTAAATATATGGTTATAAATAAAAACTTTGCTATACATGTGTTTTATCATACTGTACAAATAAAAAGAAACTTCCATATCAACACCAAGGAAGTCTTAAAAGTCTTAAAACCTGTGTACAACACGTATCCGACAACACCACAAAACAAAGACAGCAATGAAGTTACCCTACTCTATGGGTGACATAAAAAAAATTATGTCAGTTAATTCCACAAAATAAAGATATCAATTTTTAATTACGTTACCAAGTTAGTTATGTTAGTCTACGTAGTAATGAGGTCACCAGATCTCACGCCACTTGTGGGGCATAGGAAAGGACATGGTGTACCTAAAAAAATCGCCGGCAAGACTAAATAGTTCCCCAGCTAGTAATTAAATACGCCGTATTTTATGGAACCCGAATATGTACCATGTTCACAGCAGCCTACTACTTACCCCTATCCTGTGGTAAGGTTAATCCAGTCCACGTCCAACCACACTCTTAACTCATTACACCTACCATACTATTTCTTTGAGGTCCGTTTTAATATTATCCTTCTATTTAAGCCCAGGTCTTTCAATTGGTTCTTTCTTCAGATATAACTACCAAAAACCGGTATGAATTTCTGTTTTCCCCAGATTTGCCACATACCCTGTAATCCCACCCTCCTTGATAGATCGCCCTAACAATATTTAATGAAAAGTACAAATCATGACGCTCCCCATTACGCAATTCTCTGCACTCTCCTCTTATTTCCTCCACTCTAGGTCCAAATTACCTCCCTCAGTACCCTATTCGCCAACACCTCGTCCTATGTCCTTCCCTCAAATGGACAGAACAAGTTAGTTTCACACCCATACAAAACAGGGAAAATTACAGATCGTACCTAAGTTAAATTTGTCGGCTATGGCCTCAAAATTTCGTACCGTCGCAATATTTGTAGTTTCTGGCTTACAGACAGTATGTCGCACAATTTAGCTCTTCTCAACATCTATCTCCACACTACACGTGAATTTCACTGTATGAAATACATGCCAATATTCCAGTTATTTATTCCATAACATCAAATGTTTGAAATATTTATTCAGGTAAGCTCAAGACAAGAGCATATTTTAATTAAATACAGATATACATGTAAGACAATAAATTGAGTTGGAAAACTGCATCTTTTAGTCATTATTGATAATACGGACTTCGATAATCTTAGCGTGCGTTCGGAGAAACCAACGGCTGCTGCACATGAAGGCCACAGAACAGAATAAAAATTCTTGTTTAATCAAGTCAAACTGTTGCAAATCCACGCAAAAAGTTTTTTGGGTATAAAGCACGCGTTAAGTTTTCCTCAACTGTGACACTTGTTTCGCTGCGACAAGTACAGTGTTTCTGGGACAGCTGTCATGACAGGAGAGATGCCACATTTGTTGCATTTAGAATTTCTGACACCAGGAGGAAGTTAAGCACGCATCCCAATGTTGGATTTGTTATTTGAAGAAAAGTGAACTTATGCGTTGGTGACTCGTGATTGTTTGCGAATTGCAATTCCTGATAAAGCCAGCTAAGTTGGCCACTTTTTTGTGAATTCGTAGAACATTCCTATTTCGCGTGTTACTGTGTTCATTAAGTGTGTCTGTGACATCTGTGCCGCTTTTGGAGGATCAGTTAACCGCAGTTGCATTACTTTTTTGTAGATTTCAGCCATGCTGAATATCCGCAAGTCGTCGAGAAAGTGTGGCGTCTCTCCCTCAAAAAGCGGTACAGATAGTAAAAATCAAAAAGGGAGAGACGAATCTGAAGTGAGACACGATATCTATATTTTCCCTTGCTCTTTGTTTTGTACTTCAGACTAACACATACCTAGTTTCGTATTTATTTAGCCCGTGAAGTCACGCTACAAATGTACATGTGAAAACTTTGTGTTTCACCCCGACAACTATAAACATAGGAAAATCTTAGGGAAGCTGTAAAACGTTTAGAGGAAGACGACTTTTGTTTTAAGGAGTCACCTAGATATTGCAGGGTCTCAACCAAAATATTGAAGACGCTGCAAATCTGGGGATTTGTTGCGGAGGAAGATAGGCCCACCAGGTACATTTTCCAACACTATGTGTACCTTCTGGAACCAATACACCAATTTCAAATGGACAGGATTCCCAATGTAGCTCCATGCAGTTACTACAGTTTGCAAACGAGAATGATGCGATAGTATTGATCTTACCGAGTCACAATACGGCAGCGTTGCAAATTCTTGACAGGCAATTTATGGCCTACTCGAAACACGTTTGTAACAACATATTAACCGTTGGGTCAACACATATCACAACAGAAAAGTGCAAGGATACAACTTGGAATTTGTACTGATGACGTGGAGGAGGCAGCTTCCGTAGTAAATACTGTGAGCGCTTCTCAAGCCAAAAGGACATTTCCTTTAGATCGAAATGCAATCCCAAATTACTTCTACTCAATTTGCGATAAATTTGATACAGGCGAAGAAACTGAACCTGTTGCATCACAGCCACCACGTAATAATGCATTTAATTTTGAATCGTTGCAAATTTCAACAACAAACTCAGAAGCATCCAGTGTCGCTGCATTTTCGACCCCCCCCCCCTCCCACACCCTTACTTCATATTAAATTCTAAAGAAATTTAGTACAGTAAATTACGTTCCTGTAAAGAAATCGACAAGGAAACAACAGGTCAATATCCTCACGTTCTCAGGGTTCACTGCAAAAAAAACTGAAGGATGTCAAAGCACAAAGATAAACTGAGGGAGGGACCTAAAGACCACTCAAGAATAAGAAGAAATGAAAGCAAGAATTTGACACAACGAATACTGCTGATGACTCCGACGTCGATTCGCAATTGTGTGCTGACTATTGGGAAAACTGTCACAGACCATGAAGGACAGATGACTGAATTCTATGTTTAAAGTGTTTCAGGGTGGCCACATGAAAACTGTTCACGTTATGCAGACAAAGCACTGACTGCGGAAGAAACGCTGTAAGAAAAAGAACTTAAATGCAGAAGGAACGTCTACAGTAAAAACAATTTTTGCTAATTGTACTCTTCAGTTCTTAATTTACTAATGTTCTTATTTGGCTTATTTGTAATTATCCATGTTGATTCTTCTTTACTTAAAAACAGATTCACATAAGTTTCTTCTGTAAATTGTTAGTGTGGAATAAAAAAAGATGCAAAATATTATTGATTAATAACTTCGGTATATATATATATATATATATCACGATTTTCCTTAATAAATAATTCTTTACTATCAATTTCCTACTTGTCTGTTTAGAAATAAAATAAGTTATTTCTCTTAAAGTACAAAATATTTTGTTTTTTATGATATTTGTGTTCTCTCATCAATATTCGTCCTAGAATTAAAACACAGCTACTTGTAGGTGACATCTTTACCAAGGGTTGTGGAAAAGAGCCCCAACCTTTTGGGAAAGAAGCCACAAATAAACATTCCTTAAAATCCAAATTCCCGATATTCCTTATATTTCCTTTCTTAAGTTTCTTCTGTACCACATACGGGATATACTACAGTTTTACCTAACCACAATCCAATTTCAACTTTCATACAACACAAAAATATCTTCCGAAATGTGGCATCTCTACAATAATTATTGTATTTAAAGATCTGTGCTCGAGGTATGTGCTGAAACATAGTAGGTCTTCACGTAGAGTGTCCACTACTTTTGTTCTATTGAACATATCGACACATTTTAGCACAGCACGCCTTTATTAACGTTTGTGGTACTCCGTTCAGCGGTTCGTGTAGTTTTGTGCCTGCGGATAGGCAGATGTATGAAGAATGCCATTTTAATAGGTGTTCCACAGCGTTGCGAATGTGCCTAAGATAATGGCAAAACGTTAACACCAGGTTTCGTGAAGACTGGTCTATTCTTTCAAAAGTTGAAAGAGGGACACACACAAAAAATATGAAGAGCTTGGTGATCTAAGAAGCCTAATTTTTTTTTAAGTGCAAGCAACTGAGTTTTTCATACTCAGCTAATAACATCACTCGCTGCACCCGTTGTTATGGGTAACACTGGAGCAGGCAGTTCGAGTTTCTTGCGTTAGATGGCTCCAGCAGATACAGCATGGTTCGCTTCGTGCAGTCGACTGCTCACATAACGACGATAACAATGTACCACGCCGCGCTATGTAGGATATTGCAATGTAAAACACGTACAGACGATGTGTCAAATTAGCAAGTTCCATACAATGTAACAGTATTCCTGGCCTCTACAAGATTCGAATACCCTTCCTGTTTTTAATTAGAAATAAGCAAAGTCAAAGGAGCCTGTACTTCACATGTGGTGAAGAAGTGTGGAATACAAATAAGATACGCGTGCCTTAAACGAGCTTACATTGCATGTTACTACATGGACGCCTGCATAAACCAGTCGCTGATCAAAGCAATTAATTTTACAGGACATAAAGATTAACTTTTTTCCTAACTTTCGAGGTTTTCTGGTCTCTCTATGACGCTTGTTAACAGTCATACATTAAATATGGTTAAAACGTTATATAAGCCACGAGTTTGTTAATACTGCTCTGGACAATTTATATACTATAAGTGAATGTTTGTCGTAGCAGATTAACATAACTGAGTGATTTACGCGTACTTAATGAAATGATAAAATAAAAAGAATGGACGAAACAGGACAAAAGAAATATAGAAACGAAAAGAAAAAACGAATGAAATAAATTCGTTAATGCAACTCCGCGAGCATATCACAGAAAGCTAAGCACTACCAATCAAAAGTGGGAGACTGATCATAATATTCATTACTGCAGTAGTTCCCAAAGTGTGCTCCGCAGATCCCTTGGAATCCGCGACCACTTCCGAGGGGATCCGTGGATATATTTCTGTAATGACTACTTTGAAAGTTACTTATTTTTTAAGTGAAGGAGTAACGTTTTTTTGAATGCTCGCGGAACTTGTTTAATTGTTTATTTCGTATGACCGTCAGAATATCTAGTTAAGAAACCCCATGGTACCCACGAAGCCAGCAACAATCAGTTAAACTAAGGTCTAATCGTGCAATGCATTGTTACGTATGCTGCTGGTCTCTATTTTTAGCTATCTAATATCAATTCTGAGACACAAATTTTTAATTTTGGATGCCTATCATCCGGACACTCTACATTTACGTGAGCAACGGTGTGAGGATCCGTCGTTATTTTTCGAAACCAAAAGGGGTCCGCGAGCGAAAACACTGCATTACTGTATCCTTCGTACATTGTTGTAAGTTCTAATCAGCTACAGCAATTGAAATCACGTGGTTGCAAATAGGGTCGCAAATTGTATAGTATGTTGAAGAAAGCACGAATTAATGACGTTATAGAAGGCATAACCTAATGACAATTTTGCACTTTTGTGGTCCATTATATACAAATGGGATAGAGAAAAATAAGATATTAGATCAGTGAAAAATGTTTATATTTTCCGTAGATAATAGGTTAAAACCTCTTTCGCCTTCTTTCAAACATGACAGTGTTAAGATAAGAAAGTACGTAAAATTATAGGCCTATCAGCTCTCTGACACCCGGTACAAGAGAAGACATTAGCTAGGGTGGGCTGGCTTAAATATATTTCAAGACGTCGCAATATCAGATAGGCAGCTCTTCCTTCTGCACGACGGACTCGCCTTCAGAGGGTAATCATACCGAGCCGGAATGACCTCACCTCGCGGCGTTTTCATCATTGGGAATCCTAGATTTTAGCTTCTCACAACGGTGTTACTGAAGATTCAGGTCTTCTGGGATATTACGCCTCGTCGTTGGGATTATAGCTCCGAAGTTTCGAAGGGTCATAAGACCTTGATCTTCAGAGTCAAGCATCCCGAGAAGAAATATGGAAAAATGTGAGTCCTATTGTCCTCAGTTTACATTTCATCTGTTTGCTCGAGCATCTTCGCTTTGGATGACAGGCTGTCTACAAGATATACTAGACTACACCGTGTCACATCCCAAAAAAGGAGATCTTTTTCACAATCGCTGTCGTTAGCACATCACACTAACTCAATATTTGAAGTTCCTACTTATTTACTTATGCTTTATTTAACAACGCTGTCAGAACGTCAGACTACATCGCATCCAATGGCAAGAACAATAATGAATAGTGAATCGGAGCGGAGGAGAAAAACGGTCGTGGTCTGGAGATGTATTTAACAACGGCGTCAACTGCTAAGAAGAAATAGCGTCGGTCGTAGGAGAATAAATTATGAATATGGACCACTGAAAGGAAAAACGGATGTACTGTGAGAAAAACCTGTCCAAATTGCCATTTCTTCCACTGCAAACCTTACATGAACAAGCTTAAAATCTAACCCTGACTTCAGAGGTCGAAGGCTGACGATAAACAGCATGAACTATGGCACAGCCTGACGTGTTGTAACTTTAGGTACCAAAGAACATCAGGATGGCCGGCTTCGGGGGCTGAGATTTAACGCCGGGACTCCGAAGCAAGAATCCTACCCACATGATCGATACAATCGGTGTAGGGTTTTCTGTAGAGTCCCTCACCTCTAGCAGGTGCCGAAGATGCTCCGAAAGTCTGCGATTTGAAGAGAATATTCGTCTCTCAGAACTCCAAAGAATTGTAACTCTCGAGCAGTAACAATATGTAACGCATAGTCGAGCTGAAGAAAATATGTAACATTTCGATACATAGTACTTGTTTTTATTTCTGTCTTTTTGTCATACACGAGCAAAAACACACAGACACACATAGAAGGAAACTTCTGTTGAAAACATTTCCGTTTAAGATATTCAAAAGACGTAAAACCTTCTAATTTCACAATGCAATTAAATAGATGAAATGAGGGTTTTCCATTTAATTGTCAGTCTTTAAATTCCGAGCTTGCCGAATCAGCTATGATTACTTTGGGGCAAGGACATTCGAAAGTTGAATCTGTTGTTCTAGTCAACCGTTACGAAGACAACTTATAAATACCGTAAACTGCAAAATTTAAGCCCGTTTTATTATCAGCTGCCACCCAGGCAATTTGTAATGACTGCATATTTACAAAACGTAAATCTACTTTATCAACGCTGATAACGAGATAATTTGTGGTGTGTGAAAATTCCTCTTCTATTCGCATTTCATTATTACAAGCATACGAAACACTGTATATGGTTCTTGTTTTTGTACCCACCAATTACAGTGGCTGTGCGGTGTAAAGAGCACATTCGCTCAAATTCCGCTACCGATTCGAAACTTCTTTAAAATCCATTCACTAGTAAAGACAGACAAAACAGGAACAAATTCATCATTCTGTGTGAAGAACATATAGGCATAATATTTGTTTTTTTTACAACTTCGATCCAGTTAATCAAATAATACTACGTTGGTAAGGCAAAATATAGGAACGTTTCAGATGCATTCATATATCCGTTAATTTGAAATGCTAACACGTAGAAATGTAGGACATTTATGCATATAAATGAATTTTTAGTTACGCGTTGCTGATACAGAATTCACTGAAACAATACGGGTAAATACACTAAATACTGGCAATATCTCAGAATTAGTTTCATAGACGTAGCATTCCTTTTGCACATTACAGCAGGGCCTGACAGAACTTCGTTGTGCAGTTTCAGCGAATACCAACTTGAATCACGTATGTCAGGATTAACGAGTACATTTTCGAGATTTTAATACATCTCGTTATGCTTACAGCCGCAATGTCAATCAGTTTTTGCTCTCCATCAGTCTGCCAATGTTGATGGCTGGTCTCTCACGCGGCAAATTACATGATAGCAAGGGAAAGGAAATTGATTTCAATTAGATTAAAGTAGACTCATCAAGTAGATGGTTAAGTATCGTCTCCTTCTAGAATGCAGAAAGCTTGAACACACGCGCGAGAGCTTCTTTTTGCACCTGGGTTTTGCTCTAAGTTTAACACGTTTGACACCACGGCAGACGTTATCCGGAGGAGAAAAAAAATAAGAAAGTGATGGTAGCCATGGTGGTGAACTGATCTTTTTAGCGACCATTTTGTATGGAGTACCATTCTCTTAATCTCAACCTCCAGGAGCCCTAAGGGCCTTCCAGGCCTGTAATGGGATAGCTTCTTACCATTCTCTTAATGCCAAATACTTAAAATGGGTCTCCAAGAAACAGTATATATTGGTGTGTACTGGGTTTATCCGGTTTAGTGTTGGGTTTATGTGAACACGATAATGAATAACTGAGTTTTATAAAAAGTGGGAAATATTTGAGTTGCCGAGCAAAAATTAGCTTCTTAAGAAGGATTCTACTCTAAAATGCGAGTTAAAATTCTGGTCTTAAGATTAAAATACTGTACACGTTTGTAGGTATTTACCAACATTTCAGAACAACCTGCTGCTTCCAACTACACTTCCATTTGGAAAATTGGCACGGCAGACTCCTCCGCAAGTCTGCTGACAGCCTAAACATCTACACGGCTTAAAAACCAAGAAAAACACAATACTAACTTCCACAGCGCAAAAAAACCCAAACCTCATATAGTTATAAGTCGATTATTTCCGAGTTTAGCCACGCCTAAATCTCGAAAACCAAAAGTACACTGCAAACAATGGCTGCGAAAAGATACGGACAAGAATTAGTTGTTAGACAACGCTTAGCAGCCGCAGGTCTTCTCCATTCATGCACACGGCCACGGAAATTGTTTTTAGAATGTCTTTGGTTTGTATACTAAACTTACGTATTGGTACACTACAGACGGGATACTCTGTTTGCAGACGAAACAAACATGATGCAGTAGAAAATAAACTTCCCAACTGGCTTCGTAATGACGTCTTTAGTACTGACCGCGTAAAGCATGTCCTCGTGCTCAACTGCGTCGGGTGTTTGCGATTTGCTTTAGGTGGTGTCGTTTCTGGAAGAATTAACAGAAGAGATTTGATTTTAGGTGGTTCAAAGTGCTTTGGATAAAAATCTGTAAAAGACAGCAGAAAATTCTTGATCCCCTTCCTGCGATCTAGATTTTATTAACGTAGTATATACAGTAAGCAGTGCGAAGAGTGAGTTCTGCCTTTCGCTAATCCTCAGTGAGAGCGTTCTCATGATGCTGATGCTAATAATATCAAAGACATTCTACTGAACTGCCTCGGCTAAAGTTTACATTCTTTACACCATATAAATATTGACATTTTCGATAAAATATAATACGTTGGTTTTGACCTAATTTGATACGCTCACCATAAAAATGACACTCAAAACGTTGTAACATGTACGGTTCTTTGCTATCTTCTACATTTACTTGTGTGGAAGACGTTATCTCTGTACACACATAAAAAATTAGTCTCTCGAATTCAAATATCCATCACTGTATACGTTCTACATACCAGCTGTCTGAAGATCACTTTATTCAGAGAAAAGTAAAGGAGATATAACACAAATCCAGCATAAACTGCACACAGTTTATGAGTGACGCCTAACACGCACACATTTGTTACGTTCTAACCTGAAGTTCTGCCGACGCTTGGTACGTGTTGCTTACCTTTCAGCTGTATATACGAAAAATGATCATTACAGTTTTCATTGCAACTATGGTGTGACAGAAAATGATTGTATCCAGACATCAGACTTGGGAGCCGGGCAAGCGTAGTCGGTAAAGTGACTAGGATATGGGCTCGAAGTCCGGAAAATCGCTGTTGGATTCCTGGCAGAGTCAAGAGAAATATCTCTTCTCTAAAACGTCCAGACGGGGTTTGGGATCCACCCACCCTCCTATTCAATGCGTACCGGGGTTCTTTCTCCTGGAGGAAAGCGGCCGGTGCGTGAACCTGACCATTCATTTTTAGCCTCATTACTAATGACGAGGTTAAGAATAAGTGGAGCTATACCTCCATTCCTCCATGTTTCTGGGGGGACTACTTTACTTTTACTTCATCAGAATTGATTTGAGAAATCATTTCTTTCATGTTACCACAACGGCGTCAACCTGAGCTTAGGCTTAACGCATCAGGATAACGCCTGTTAAAGTGATGATTTTTTAAAAAATATAAATTCTTGATTTTTTTTCAGCGTTGCAGGAAAATGCCGCGATTGTGACTTAAAATAAGTCATGACCGCTTCCTTTCACACGCTTCTGAAATAAATAATTATTAATCATCACACTATTCGTAATCTGAGCTATTCAGTGTTGTTAATTAAAAGAAAAATAAGTAAATGGGAATTACTATGAGTCATACAGAATATTCTGACGCTGATTCTTCATCTATAAATCGTAATACAAAGTTTTTAAGTTGCTAATAAAATTAGAAAATGTAGAGTTGTTGGTAATAACCTGAATTTCTAAAACAAAGCACTATACTTCCTTGGATCCAACTATTTATGTTCCACCACTGTAATAAAATTGTAACCTAATAATTAATTTAAAATAATCAAACCTTCAGGACGAATGTAACGCACTGACCTTCGTCGCTCTTTTGTAGTCAAGACGAAACGCCATGAAGACGCTTACCGCTCCACATAACGTAACAGAAGTCATACGAGTATAATGTCATTTCGTGATTTCAGGCTTCCGCCGCGGTGTAAATGAAATCTTTGCTCTTCTGGGATGTTACGCTGTTACATCTCAGAAGGGCGAAGACCTCATAGTGTCATTAATAATAAAGTAAAAATCTTAGAACGTCAGATGTTGAATAAGCGACAGACTGGAGCATGGGACTATTCAGCGACAATGCAGGAAAATGTGGTCCTGAAATATAAATCTCAGTTATATTATATCTTAAGAATAGGCACACTAGGTTGTCACAATTACGAGTGGATGCTGAAGAGATGTGGGAAGTGCAGCAAAGACGGGAGCACCAGTATCTGACGTGCTGAGGCTTTAAAATGGACAAGTGATGGCTTAATATTACTCCTTCGGGGTTTTAGGTGTCTTTCTCCTTTTCTTCTTTCTTCATCTATTCTTTTTTAGCTCCAGTTTCTTTCACACTTCTTCCCTCACAATGCAACGTATTTTCTTTACCTCTCATTTTCTTCAAAGCACTTTCTGCTAGTTTCTTAAATCTCCACGAGCAATTTTTCTCCATTTCTCTCACACAGACGTTCCCATTTCGTAATTAAGACTACGGGTTTCACTACCTTCCTTCTGTTACCAAATGATGCCCCAATAATGAGAACTCTTGCTTTCTATAATATCCTTCGTTACTCTTTCTACCATGTGCGCCATATTGCTACTCTGCCACTCTCACGCCACGCCACGCCACTTAAAAAACACAAAGAAAAATAACTTCGTTTTGTAAATTTAAAGTTTTATTCTAAAAAGGGTGGTCAATTTTCACGTCTTTCGACCCGTATCGAAAAGTGGCAAGGTAAAATTATACGTAATTATATTTCACGAAGTTTGTTCGGCAGAAGTTGTGAAGATAATTTCTCCAAGTGAGCAATTCCCTAATTTTAAAGTCCCTGATTTTCCACGTTAGAATTTGGTCGGCAATAAACATATATACCTCATAATTATAAGATAAATATTGTGTAACGTATTATGGATTAACAGGCGGACAAAGGAACAAAGGAAGGCTTCCACTGACAGTCGGCATGCCCTAAAGAAGATGATGATAATGTATTTATGGGCGTGAAACTTCATCTGTCACATTAATTGAAGAAAGCATTGTGAGGATATTTGACCAGAGGGGGCTTAAAAGAGAGCAACTGATATGAAAATGCACAAAACTGCATTACAAAGAGCAAATAATTTGTAATCTTTACTAAATATTTTTAGCTGGATCAAATCAAAGAGGATGAGACGGGAGGGAATGTAGCACGCACGGAAGAGATGGGCAGTAGCCCATAGAATTTATTGAAAATCTGAACGGAAGATAAACTTTTGAGATCTAGGCAGACTGGAAGACAACATTGAAATGACTCTTAAACAAGAGAGGTATAAATACGTAGACGGCGGTGATAGTGGTTGTCTCTTGTAGACAAGAAAATGAACTTTCGGTTCCCACTACAGACAATGTTTTTTTTTCTAGTTAAGGCAGTGTCAGATACTAAAGGGACGCTCCGCTCCATGGAGTTAGTTAGCTATCAGGAGACAAAATAGCAATTTTCAATGTGTACCTCTGTGCTTATGAACAAAAAGTTTGCAACCATCCAATTCATAAATTTAAAAACCCATGACACCGTTTAATTATAATGTAGATACTCCTAATTACATACGCTTCCAAGTTGGGACTTGTCAAACATTTTAACACATTCAATTCGTTTGACGAGTCCTGGTCACGGACATTCATATGACTTTGAAATCTTATGACATAGCTGGTCACTGTGTGTTATTGCTTGTATTGAAATTCCGTCAATTATAGATGGATCTCAGCAACATATTTATGAGCAGCACAAAATCGCTGTTTCAAAATGTCCTTGCTTCTGTTATTGTAATCTGACTCTTGCACGTAGAAAAACTCTTTGATTATTTACGACATTTATTAACACTTCACAGCTCAAAGGCTTAATACGTACCGCCAATTGACGTCATTGAATAACACACTTACGTACGGCCACCATTTTTCCAGCAAAGAGTGTATTCACCTGTTCCGCAACATTCACAGAATTAACAGCAATTTCTTCCCTAAACAGTACGAGCCGACTGATCTTTCTGCTAGGAACACACTGTGAGGTAGGAAATGTATCTTTGTACATAACGCATGTGCATATCAATATCAGTTCTTAAATGGTTAAATCTGATTTTAATGTTCCTTTAGGGGCATTCAATTTTTTAAATGCCCCTAAAGGAACATTCATTTTGGTTAAAGCTGCAATGGAGAATAAATAAATTCAATGATATGAAAGAAACACCTTAACTACTTCAGTACGTATCTGCTTACTCAGCTTGCTTGGTGTCATATTTAATGACGCTGTGAGTTGTTAAGGTTACACAGCGTCAATGGTAGATGAATTACGCATGAGTATGGAGGAGTGGTCGAATGACTATAACAGAGGAAAACTGAAGTACTTGGAAAAGAACCTAACCCAGTGCCACTTTGTTCACCGCAAATCCCACATGTACTGTAAGTATAAGGGATTGGTAAGGTTAACATGGAGATTATAGTCACTTGGGACATGACACCAAGAAGCTACTACCCTGAATGATATGTATGAAAATTACGTACGAATTTGTTATCCCCGCTCGTTAACCACAAAACACGCGGTGACAGCACTTGAAAGATATTAATACTCGTAAATCGGGTGTGTACCCGACGATTGGGCTCCGATCATATACATATACACCTACACCTTTTACTCCTCACGTGAGTCCCTGCTAATTAAAGCACAGTCAGTGTCTGCAAGACTACAGTTTACCCATACTCATATTCATGAATGTAAAACTCATTTATTATTCAATATGAAGCTCATTACCGAAGCCCCGTAAACCAAAGTCCAGGCTTTACTTACACAGCAAATTTTATTAAGTAACATTCATTCATAACCCACTGTCCTTTCACAGCTAAAGTGAAAATATTTGAATAGTTTTCCGTATTGTTTATTCTCTTCGAAAAGCATAATGTTCAAACTAATGTGTCGTTATCTCTTCCTGAAGATGGGGGCAGCAAACTCCTCCAAACTGTCGGTAACTACTTAACAATTGACAAGATTACATATACCAGAAGACTTGAATCTTCATCAACACTGCCGACAGAACTCAAATCTTGCATTGCCATTATAGTGTCGCTTCAAACCTTTAAGTGTGCATACCATACTCCACAGTCACAACACTGAACTCTGTGTTTCATGGCATGAAATTACCTTGCTCCTCCTTCAAGATTAACTTTCTCTTTCCTTTAGAGACGAAGCGGGAGAAATATAAAAAATTCTATTTTTATCCTTTAATTGAGCATTTTCTTATCAAAACACTCTACAGTATTCTTTTACTGGTATGGTAGTCTTCTTTTGAGCCACAGCAATTAGGCTTATACCCCATAATATGAAAACTGGAATCTAAGAAGGAAGTTATTTAAGCAAATTTAAATTTAATACCATGAAAAGTGCAAGCTGAAATATCCTTAGGGGACTGAAAACGCCCAGCCACTGGCTACGTCGAGCTGTTGATATATAACATGTACCCGTAGAATGCTCCAAGCAACTATGCATTAAAGAGGAAAATAAAAATCAAGTTAAGAGGGCATGGAAAGAAACTTAAATGTTATGTTATCCATAGGAGCGCCATGAAGGCTTATGGGGGGAGTACATTCTTTCTTGACGTCGGCACTAGATGGAGCAGAGCTATCAGGTTCACTTTCCGGCCGCTTTACATCCGAAGAAAGATCCCTCCCTACCCATTACATAGGAGGCTGGGTGGATTCTAGGTCTCGTCTGGACATTTTAGAGAAGGAACAAAGCTCCTGCTCCTGCCGGAAATGGAACTACGATTCCTCGATGTTGCACCCCGTAGCCTAAAGAATATACTGACTGCGCTATAACGGCTCTTAAGTCGGTATGTAAATGCCGTATGTTATTGCAAAAAATCAGAGTTTTTAACAAGTGCTGCAATTTGCAATTCACTGCCCAGTTACTCCTGTAGAAAATAGTCAGCCAACATAATACACAAATATTGCAGCAAATACCAGCTGTCTGGAGGGTGTACGTGGCTTTTCTCACTACCGCTAGGCCACAACTGTCACCTTTCACATCCCTTCCAATTCATTATTCACTAATCATCCCATCCTTTGACGATATCGGTTCTGAAATACTGTCAGTGTCACTGTATAAATCATAAACAGACTACATGATATTCTCATCCACCCTATACCGCGGGGGATTGGGTCGCATTCTCGTTTTGTCTTCTGAAGGTTCCGAGTCCTAATCGCAACCCAGACAGGGACATTCTTACCTTTG
Source organism: Reticulitermes speratus (assembly GCA_021186555.1). Taxonomy (NCBI): domain Eukaryota; kingdom Metazoa; phylum Arthropoda; class Insecta; order Blattodea; family Rhinotermitidae; genus Reticulitermes; species Reticulitermes speratus. Next base: position 16,844,015 of record JAJKFL010000007.1, on the reverse strand, counting down.
AGTGGTCTTACTCAGTCGTAACCAGGCAATTACTATAGCAGTATAATTACGATACAATCGCTTCCTATCACTTACTTTCCAATTTGTTATTCATTAATAGTTCCACTATTTAAAGCTGTGCAAAATTATCGATTGAAAGTTTCGTTAAATAAACAACAAATAAATGGAAATAACTTTAAATATGAAGTTGCATGCATCTGATAACGACATACGTTAAGCGGCATGGTTTACGTCTCAAACTTTTGTGGGTTTTCATTGAAAAAACTGATACCTGTAAATTCAGAATAAACGCTTAAATCACAATGTCCTCAGTAATATATTTGAGATAGGGAATTTTGTTTTGCCAAAAAGAAGTATTTTTTCTGTTACAGAAACATTATTTTTTCCCACTGATATTAATGTGATGTGTCTGTTAGCATATCTGTACAGTTTTAAACACTGCAAATCAAGCGTCGATTATAAGTGCTTTTCAGAACATGGGGTGAGTTTTACCTCATGCATGCCATAAAGGTTTGTGGGGGCAATAGATGATGGTCACTGGTCAGCTTCGCGCTTCGGTCGCTTTACGCTATAGCAAAGAGACCCCATCACCCATACAGTAGGAGACTGGGTGGGATCGCGAGCCGTTGCCCTTGCTGAGAATCGAAATACGATTCATCTTTTGTCCAGCTTGTGGCCTAGTTATTAAACCGTCTATGCTATAAGTTTGGTTGTTATATTACTACAATATATATTATATATAATATATATTTATTATTATTATTATTATTATATATGATGTACGTACAACGTTACATTGTTGCGCGTTCGCGTAAATATTGTTGCCATGAGAAGGCAAGAAAGCGTTCCCTTTTTATTGCTGCTGGCGTAGACGTAGCTGCCAATATAAAATTGTTCAGTGTTGCCATGGAAATGCAACAATGGATTCCCTTTGCACTTTTGTCGAGATACAAAATATTTTGTACTGCTGATAATAATAATAAATATTAAATATTATGACTTGTGTGTCAGTGTTCTTGCCTTATTTATCTGGCATGTAAATCGCATCTTTTCTGTGCCGTATTACCAGCTTATGGTCATCCGTGGTCTGTCTGGCTGTACCATATTTTCCACATTACCTCATAAACGGCACGATTTTCGGAAAAAAAATTATTGAATGTGAAATGTTTGCTTTGATTTTCTCTACAAATTTGTCTGAAACATTTCTCAGTCTGAAAGAATTCAGCGAGATATTATCATGAATTTACATAAGCCTTCATGTAAAGTATCCGTTATACTTGTCAGATTTTAAACTTGAATTCTCGACAGATATTCGAAAAAAACCTCAAATATCACATTTAATGAAAATCCCTCCAATGGGAGCCGAGTAGTTCCATGCGAAGACGGACGGACATGATGAAGCCAATAGTCGCATTTCGCAATTTTGCGAACACGCCTAAAAATTACGCAAACAAGCATGCTGTATTTCAACGTCAAGATCATTGCGACGAAACTTTGTCTATTTTATACTCACCTGTATAGGCTACTCTGTGAATCAATTCATAACGAAATAATATAATATGTAAATTTCAGACAACGTTCGGGATGACAGTTTGCGTACTGGTTTTAAATGACAGTGTAACATTTAAAGTTTGCCAACAAAGTAAGCTGGCGTGTTTGATACAAGCAGGGGCGCCACATGTCACAACGAACGAAAACACTTCTCTCTAGCACAATTTTCAGTGAGAGGATGGCCCTAGATTATCTTTCTCCTTGCACAGTGACACATAATAGTTTGATGTGAGGTTCTCACAGCGGTGACAATGAAGAATACTGTCTTACAGCACATGACATCGTGTAGCGTAGTAGAAGTTTATCAAGATGTGACGCTGCATAGGCAAGTAAAAATTATTAAGATATGACACGTGTAATCTGGTACAAATTCGTCATGATAGGACGTGGCGTAGTCTAATGCAAATTTATTATGTGACATCTTGCATTCTTATATAAATTTATTACGTTTTAACGTCGTATAGGCTTGTGTCGTCGTGTAGGTTAATAAACGTTTGTCATTATATGACACAATGCAGTTTGGTATAAAGTTATCATGATGTCGCACAGTGAAGTCTGGTATAAGTTTATCATAAAGTGATGTCGCGTAGCCTGGTAAACACTGAACATGAACTAACGCAATGCAGTTTGCTAGCAATTTACCATTATACAAATCTCCACCAGAGAACATCGCCTCACATCGCAGACGGCTGAATTCTTTAGTACCTGTTGATGTTCCCAGCAGACATAGTAATAGGGTGTTTGTTACAGACTGTCCCTTTTATCGTGTCCCTGATCACGGCAAATTTATCGCATAGAAAGCGTGCACCTGACGGGATGTGCTGTGACAGGTGTCACGTTCAGGGACATCATGAAAGGTACACCTGTATCTACAATAGCAGCACAATTAACAACCTACGTACACGATTTCCGAATGAGTCTTTGAGAGTGTGCACACATCGTTATCTTTGATATTCATTTACTAAAGAGGCTATCAACAGTACGCCTATGTGAAATGTGGCATCTTGGCTCACTCTCTCTTTTGTATAGCGAGAACCATAAGACGTGCAGAAAAAGTGTACTGGATAAAAATGTGCAATTGATATATTACTTCTTTACGAACTGTGTTTAGAACATTTGTTGTTCCTTGAATATTTGGCCGTTTAGGCTCTATAGCGGGCAGAAACGCGTTACGTTCTACATGCAAAGTGTGTTATTTTTACCTGATTTTGAACAAAATTTGAATGCATCGATACATATCAGCAGAACTTCTCAATATCAAAATTCACGACTACTTCTTCAGTGGTTTCAAGCTTGATACATGAGGATATACAGAAGGACAGATATGGTCAAGATAAAATGCGCATTTTTACTACTTTGGCTATGAAGGTGCCAAAAGAATACCTGCCTATTACAGCACTTAGAGTACAAAAATTCCACTCTGCAATAACTGACTGACTGACTGGCTGGCTGACTGAATGACTGACTAACTAACTAATTAACTTAATAACTAGCTAACTAACTTCATGGAACGAAATCCTTCTTGAGAAAAACATATCTCCTCAGCTATTCAATAAATTCACTCCCCTTTCCATGGAGCCCGAAAGCCCATTACTGTGTTCACCAGAGCTTCTCTAAATCCTGGACTTGACTAATCTAATTCACGCATTCTCATCCCATTTATACGAGATACAGTTTGATATTACACCCTCACCTAGGTCTAGGTCTTCCCAGTGGTTTCTTTCCTCACAGTGTGTGCAAAAGTAAATTATTTTTCTTCTTGTTTCGTAAAATAACGGACTTTTGTGAACATGAGAATTTGGATTACATGAAGAGTGATTGATTTCCTGAGCGACTACAAATTTCTCCGTAAGGACTGTGTTGCACTGAAATTGTTGCCTGTAGTTTCATGCACCCCTAAGGTCACCGGCCCGTAAAAGCGGCCATTTTATTGTGGTCTTCAGACTTCTATCTGCTTTCATTCATGGCATGAGAGGTGAAGTGGGAAAACAGTTGAGATTTTCCATGCCAGGTACTCTAGAGGAAGCGCGAAGAATATCTTAAATAATGCACAGGACTGTGGAAATGGAAAATAAAGAGAAAAGGAAAACATTATTTTAATTCCGGACAGAAACAATGAAATGTTTCAATTGTGGGAGAATCGGTCATATGAAACGCGATTGTAGATCTCCGCTATGGAAGGCTTCTCCTAAGCAGAACTATGCCAGCTCAGCTCCGAGGCGACAATCTCCTAGCCGCAAGCCGCCACAGAGCGATGAACGGAAAAGTGTCAACGTTAGGGCTACTCTTACATGTTGGAGATGTAATGAACCAGGACACGTAGCGAAACATTGTAGAAAACAGCTGAAGGAAACCCGACGAGGGAATCCGTAAATTGTATACAGATAGAAGACAAAAGTAACAAAACGACAGGAAGACTATGAAGAAAGAAAATGCATGCTTCTCAGTAAAAACATTAATGACAAGGACGGAGTATCGCTGACCACACGTAACAACGCAACTACTTCAAGGACGACCTTCCTGTTCAAGGTAGCGATGGGTACGAACTAGATCGGACGACAGAGGAAATCGGAGCGGGTGTTGTGCTTATTCATCAGAAGGATGTACAACTCGTTCGGTCGGCATGGCATTTATGCGTTGACCTAAGCGTCAAGAAATATTTGGTATCAGAACGGTATATTCAACAAGACATGGACCAACTTTTAACAAAATATCCATCACAAACTCCTTTGAAAAGAGAAATTACACATTTAAAAATTATGACCAGAGAGTTTACTGATAAGATAGCCACTCTTGAGCAAATGTTACCGGGAACGAATCGGTTTAAACGAGGAATTTTGTCGATAGTAGGCAAAACCCTTAAATTTCTTTTTGGCACGGCGTTATCAGATGATATTGTAAAATTAGACCAAAAAGTAGATGAGTTGAAAACTCAGCAAGGTAATTTACTACATGACGTGACCAACCAAATAACAGTAACTAGCGACCTCCATGACAATATTAAAAACAATGCTAAAAGGCTGACGACATTAATTAATACAATGAAACAACAAGCCTCATGTTCCAGAATCATGTATATTAGAGGCAATAGTGTCGAAGCAAAATGGGTCTAGACAAATGGTTGAACAAAACGCGTATATTTCTAGTTATATAAGGGAGATAGAATTAGTGTTGCCTAAATTATATACAGATATAGCAGAAGTATTTTTTGCACTAGAACTAGCTTCGCTGAATAAGCTAACTATATGTCTTCTCCCGTCCAAAAAACTTATGTATATTTTGCAGAGCGTTTTAATTCATTTAGAACCAGGTATAGGGTTGATAGCCCTGAAACCAGAGTTTATGTATATATTTTACGAAGCTATTCAGATTACCGCAGTAGCTTCCCCCCATGCAATTGGACTGTTTTTACAGATGCCTTTAAGGGAAGACTCTAAAACATTTTTTATTTTCAAAATTTTGACAGTTCCCATATATAATTTTGACCTTAAACGCTACGTACAATTGAGAACAGCTGAGGAATGGATAGCAGTTAGTAAGGATAGACGGAACTTTGTTGTGTTAGATACTGACTTTTCAAAATTTTGTACAGAGGGTTACATAACCTTTTGCGAGTTTAGAACCCCTGTTACTAAAAGAAATTATATGACTTGCTCAAGTGCACTTTATTATGGTAAAATCGATGCGACTAATGAACTTTGTGAGAGAGAAGTTTGGGGATCTAAATTCGAACCAATATTTGTATTAGTTTCGAAAAATCCTGCGACTTGGCTCTAATCCCTTCATGACCCCCTCAAGCTGGAATGCGAATGTCCCAACAACAAACGAAAAGACATTGAGCTAATTGAAGCCGGTTTGCTATGGCATCCACCTACGTGTCGGCTACGAAACGAACTGTTGACCCTCAGTGTGGGGAGATCTTTTAAGTCAAAATCGTGACCAGAATATTCGAAGTAAACCTAACCAAAGGACACCAGTTCTTTCAGAAGGAAGAGGGCGACATTTCTGCCCTCCCGTCCGAGCTAGAGGAAGGTCTCTCCGCCATGCCAGGAGATTGAGACACGGAAGACAGCCGGCAGCCGCATCAAGTCCCTTTGCGACGACTGGTCGAGGAAGCGGTAACACGCAGGGAGGTGGCGAGACAAGAGACGCATCTCACATGGGTGACAGCTTGTGTCATCCTCCTAATGACAGTCCAGTTTCTGAGTGTGAGCACCTTCATTTACCGTGGAGTGAGAGGTGCCTGCCGCAACCTTGTAACTAGGCGCAGAACCAACTCGGCACCAGCAAACCGATCGGGCGAGCAGACTCATCCTGAGACTTCCGCAGACTTCCACAACACACAAGAAGACCGGGTAGACAACCCGCCAGACGCTGCGTATCATTATCAACAATATCGAGAGTAACAATAAGAACTCGTGGGTGGTGGCAGCTCTACCAACGCTGTGCACGGCTCTCATCCCGATTCCGGCTTGACAAGGAGAGAGCCCGGTACTTCGGGAGGGTTGTGCAGGGCGTCAAAACTATACCGGTCGGTTGAGGGCCCTCGATGTGACAGCCGGGCAACAACGGTATAGCATTACCGGCCATTAATTTTCACTCAGTTCAACTAGTGGGATTCCCGTTGACGTTTGAACGGAACCAACTGACAATTCAAATTTTATATCCTGGAGATGGAAACAGTATGTTCCTCTGCGTTGTGACGCAATGGTCCAACCCTCCAATCTCTGGGCTAGTTCTCGAGCATCAGACTTTGCGCCACTATAGGGTAAGAACCAGGCTCTCGAACTCTGAGTCCGGGACCTGATCCGGTAGCGTGCCACCTTCTCTCGTATATAAAAATGAACGCTGCAGGGGCTGCGAGAGATCAGACCCTACAAACTGCCCTTCTCTAAACTCGAAGGCATGGGTTCTTTTAGAGAGAGAAAGAGAACAACCGAAATGAGGTTAGTTCCTAAACAAAGTAAATTATTAAAAATGATACATTATTATATTAAGGGGCGAGGGTTTCTTACGATACTTGAACTGACAATTTACTGGCTTCCATACCCATCACTATCAAAAACCACCACAGACATTTGGTCAATTCAGAAATAAACCGTTCTACCTTGCAGAGAGAATATGAAGGCGCAGACCAGCAGCACGGCGTCGGACTTCATTCCCGTGACAATATGTCACCTTGACGATAGTAACGACTCGATGACTCTCTCAAGACACCTATGCCTTCGAGTTTAGAGAATGGTAGTTTGTAGGGTCTGATCTCTCGCCTAATCCAAGTAGTACATTATTTATCACCCTGGTAAATATGCTGGATACTCCGGCCAACCCGACAGCTAAACGCTCGTATTGGTAAATACCAAACGGCGATATAATCTCAGTTTTATGCCTGTCCTGTTTCTTTATTGGAATATGGTAGTAGGCGTCTTCCATTTCTTCTAAGGTAAAATACTTACTCCCGTGTAACCTGTCTATATGCTCTTGCACTATTGGCACGGGGTGCACAGGTATTTCGGTTACAGCATTTAATTCTCGAAAGTCGGCACAAAACCGATATCGTGGTCGCTGATCAACAGATTTTTTTGTTACGAGTATCACCGAGGCTGCCCAATTACTTATTGCCTCTGTGATCACTCCTCTTTCCTTCATCTCATCTAACTGCTTACGCATCTCGTCTCTGAGTGTATATGGGCAACTGTATTGCAGTTTCTTGATTGGCTCGGCATCGCCAGTCTTGATCTTGTGTTCTCCAAAAGTCGTACACGGTATCTTACCGTCGGTGGGTTTCTTGAATAAATCCTGATACTCCATTATGACTGGTTCTAGTCCTTCCCTATCCATTCGGTTTAAATGTGTTAATTTTTCTTTCTCGTTCTGTTGCCTAACTTTATCCTTTAATTGTTTACTACATACACCTGTTGACCGTACCCTAATGGTCTTCTCCCATTCGGGCTCTGAACCTTCTTCATACGAACTAATGGTTGTAATGAGGGCAACTGCCTGTATTATAACATCTTCACCGCTCGTATTTATCACCAGTAGGGGAGAGGGGGGATAGTTGGCACACTTTTCACTTTATAATTTTTCACATTTTCTCTGTACTTGTTAAGTTGAATGTAACGGCACGTATGGCTAGCAACACTCTTGGGCTACAATCTGACCTACACAAATTTGATGCTATTCATAAGGAATAGGAAGGAGAGGCTTTTGCCCTAACCTCTGCACGTGTGCCAACCTGCCCCACACACGGGGTAAGTTGGCATATGGTAAAATACGTGGAAAATCAAGATGCCAACTTTTCAAGGTCAAAAAGTAACAGACAGTGATTAATATAATGTTTTATGGAACAAATGTGTCAGACAGGGGCGCACCCAAGGGGGGGGGGGGCTACCAGACTGCAGCCCCTCCAAGCACCCCAAAACTGAAACTTAAAAAACACTGATTTTGTACATACGATGATCAAGGGTTTTACGTGATTTACCCTGCAGCCAAAATCAGCCACTGAAATCAGCTGATGACTAATACATTAGAATTTTGAATAATAACTTAATAAAATTAAAAAAAATAAGATAGGACACTGTGATGAGTCGTGGAATATGTAGCTATATTTTTATGTATATAAATGCAGTTGCAGACAATGTTATGTTATACTTATGACATGATTTTTATAACATAATTTTTAAAATCAAACAAATTATATATAACCTCAGGGTCAGCCTCCCCCCGCAATGAAAAATTCTGGTTGCGCACCTGGTGTCAGATACAGGTTGTGCGCAACAACGCGGTGTTATTATGTTAATAAAACAGTTGAGAAACAATATAATTTCAGCACAAAATTCAATACATTTACTTCAAACTGAAAAAGAAAATCAAAAGGAAAGGTAACTCAGTATGACACTAGCCTACCACCAGCAATACACGTTTTCATTCTAAATAAAGTATCCCAATCCCATGAGACTGGTAATATTCTTTCTAATATTTTAGGCCCAGTTCTTCGCTCATTTGCTCCGAGCCTTCTGTTGTACTGGGTGTCGAAGCATTTTTGACAGAGGTATCAACCAAAATGACAGTTATTCTTTTGTTCTTGTTTACATTCTTGAGCTTTTTGCGTACAATTTAGGAAGGTTTCGAATGTCCTCTGGAGTAGCAAGATGTGTTGCAACGTTTGAAGCAGACGATGATCGTTTGGGAGAATCATCAAAATCGCAGGAAGTTCACTGTTGCTACTGTAAGCTGCTGCCTCCATAAGAGGGGCAGCTATGTCTGCAACGTAATCTTCCATAAATTCCTCATTTTGAAAGATATCGCCGCTGAACAGGTAAATTCCAGAAAACTGGAAACCTGCTTTGATATTTGCAATAAAAAGAAGTCAGGTGCGAAGGTGTGTTGACGGCACAAGAATTTTCATATATTGCCACTTGTGCCTGTATGGTTAGTTATGCAGACATCATAAGCTCGGTTTACATATGTCGTAAGCGATCAGTTGACAGACCTGTCAAGAGGCTGGAGTTACGGCTGCAGTGTAGAGGGAAGTTGAGGACAGTCACGCCATTCCGCTTGCAGTAGTCTATTGCCCGTATGGCCAAATGCGAATTATAGTTGTCTAGCAACAGAACTACTGATCTCTCTTTAGAAGTCTCAGCATGTGCCACGAAATGTTTTACATATCTTACAAAATGCTCCTTCGTCATCTATCCAGATGGATGGACGGTGTGCTCAATGACAGTGTTCGTGAGGTGCTTTTACCTCACCCTCCCTTACCCTTTCGCAGCATCTTGCCTAAATACGGAAAGAAATATGAAAATCCTTCGCCGCTTTGGTTGTTGACCTTCCACGTTTTCGCAGAGCTCTCAGTTTGTAGCAGTGCTCCAGACGTATGTTGCCCCTATATGACCTCTTCTTGCATGTACGCATTATTTAGCTTCTTAAACCGGACTGAAAATATCACACTGGAAAATAATTAACCAACAAGTTTTTAATCGACAAGCGGGGCAAGTTGACACAGTGAGCCAACATGCCCCACGTTGAGTGTGCCGACCTGCCCCGTCGCCACCTTTTTATGTTTTGGACTGTATCATCCTCAAACACAATGGAAGTTTATAATTCTCTCTAGCTCCAATGTTAGCCAAAAGGAGGTACCATTCATGGGTGGCACAATATCACATGTAGCTGTAACCAAACTTTAAACAAAAAACATTTTATACAGCGATAAAAAATTACTTCCTGCGGTGGAAAAAATAAAACACCACACCACGCTTCAGTCATAGCTCGTAAAGCTCTGATACTTGCTGACCGCTCTCAGGAGAAGTCATTGAACAGTACAAATTGCCAGGTGCTGCTATCCTGCGCCATCTTGGGAGTTATGGCCATTTTGCCAACTTACCCCTATAGCCAACTAGCCCCCCTCTCCCCTACTATAGCGCCCGCATAACTCTTCTCTAGCTTACTGGCCTTGTCTCTGACCTGTCGTAACACTTCCTGCCGATCCGGCTTCTCGAATCGAATTACATCACTATACAATAAGCATGTCTTATTGCGTGCATGTTCGGTTTCCCTTGTTCCCTCATCCTCAAAGATCCTTCGCTTAGGAATAGGACTCTCCTTGTCGCATAATTTTCTGCTATCATATCCCCGGGATAGCGCTCGTCCCGTATATGCTCCTGGGATCAACATTCCCGCACTCTCCAACAAAATCGTCGGCGGCATACATTTTGTATCCACCCTAGCTCTCTCTCCTTAGTTTCTAAATTTACCTTGGCGATTACTGTGGTTGGCGCCGGTATCGTAATACTAGAAGACATAACTCCATATACTTCTTCATCTTTCCATATTATTTCTCCTTGCGGTTTCACTCTTCGTTCCATTCTAGGATCTGAAACTTGAGCTTCGCTGCCATGTTCATTACTCGATAGAGGTTCGGTTTCCACCTTCGGTTTCCTTACTAACTTGCTATATTACCTAGGAAATCATTACCCTCCTCGTAGGACTCGCAACTCGTTAGAGTAATTTTCCTTACCAATCCAGATTCGATTTTTTCCTATATCTATTACAGCCTTCAATGTTCTGAGGATATTTAATCCCATTATTCCGTGGCACTTAGTGGCTATCCTTGCTACTAAGAACGTGTGCTCATACGTCCTGGTCAAAAGCTGAAATCGCATGCATCTTATAGTCCTTGGATGTTGAGCTCACTACCAGTTACGCCCGTCATCACATATTGAGATCCGTGACTGAATCCAAATCCAACCTCAGGTTGAATTAAGGAAGCGCTTGCTCTCGTGTCTACAAGAAATTTAAAATTTTCCTCGCCAATTTTTACCGTTAAAATCAGTTCCTCATTGGTTCCGTTACCAGTGGTCGGGATTACTCTTTTTGTGGTTTCTATTGAACTTCGTGAGGAGCCTCCAAAGTTCTCTTTTAGTCTGGGGAGTGAGCAATCGTTTTCGCAGCCTCTGTTCGTCTAGTTCACGTATTCAGCGAATTCCTTTTCTTGCATTCCTTCGATAAATGCCCTAACTTATTGCATATCCAACATTGTACTCCGGCTGGGTTTCTCCTACTACTTGCTTGTCCAACTCTTAATCTTTGTTCCTTTGCGATATCTGCTCCTCGGATAGAACTCCCTATCTAATCGACAGTCTTTCCTGGTATGTCCTCGTTTATTACATCCATAACACAAAATTGCCCTTGCATCCATCTTAAACATTTTCTTCTTTTTCGAAATGTCGTCCAATTTTAGTGAACTATGAACTGTGGTCACAATGTTCAAAGCCTGTTCAAGATTTTCCGGCATTCGGAATCTCAGTTCCCTCCCCACAGGTCCTGAACATCCGTGGATAAATGCTGACAGAAGTCTATAGCGTCCCTCTTCTGCCAAGATGGCAATTTCGGCGGGAGTCGAACACTTGCGAAAGGTTTTCGCACTAATTGTTCTGAGACGGTCCAGAAATTGAGCTGGCGTCTGTCTCCTCCAGCCTAGCTTCGTGCAGCAGTGTAATGATACCGTAAGGGTAATCTATCCGTGAATCTTTGTGTTAGCAGTTCTGTCAGTCTACTGTATGTCAGGTTCTATCGCTGCCTCATCTGTTATTTTCGATATGGCAATAGCTACTAGATCATTTTCTATCCAGTTGCTTATTTGCCCATATTGTTCTAACTGCTTAAAAAATTCTTCTACAGATCTTTTGCTTGTATTTAGTCCTCCGTATTCGCTTATGTTAGCTACCAGGGACAAGTCTTTGCTCCGGCCTAAACTTAAATTTTGCATCTGTGCCTCCATTGCTCTCATCCTCGGCTACATCTTTTTTCTCTCTTTGTTTCACTTAAAAAGAAAACTATATATATATCTCTCTCTCTCACTTCCACGGGCAGTGGAAACAATTTTCTAACGTATCCTTGCCTAGTTAGCTTTTATCCAAAACTGCTGAATGACTAACCCAGCTGCTTCAGCACGTTTATTAATGACACTGTCAATACATTAACACGAACCAGGCTTCAGCATATTTAGTGCATATCACTGTGCTGCACACTCAACCGAGTATATCATATCTAAAAGATATATCCCGACATAATGCTACTAATTTTTTATGGGGGTTAAACAGGAATATTCCACCAATGAAAAGCTAATTCATTACATTCCAAAAGAAAATAAAGTTAACGTTGTCGGATAATATAATCACGACGCTGCTACCAATTTGTTGTGACGCAATGGTCCAACCCTCCAGCTCTCTGGGCTAGTTCTGGAACATCCGACTTTGTGCCACTATAGGGTAAGAACCAGGCTCTCGAACTCTGGGTCCGGGGACCTGATCCGTTAGCGTGCCACCACATCTCGTATATAAAAATGAACGCTGCAGGGGCTGCGAGAGATCAACCCTACAAACTACCCTTCTCTAAACTCGAAGGCAGAGGTATCTTGAGAGAGCCATCGAGTCGTTACTATCGTCAAGGTGACATATTGTCACGGGTATGAAGCCCGACGCCGTGCTGCTGGTCTGCGCCTTCGTATTATCTCTGCAAGGTAGGACGGTTTATTTCTGAATTGACCAAAGGTCTATGGTGGTTTTTGATAGTGATGGGTGTGGAAGCCAGTAAATTGTCAGTTCAAGTATCATAGGAAGCCTTCGCCCCTTAATATAATAATGTATAATTTTTAATAATATACTTTGTTTAGGAATTAACCTCATTTCGGTTGTTCTCTTTCTCTCTAAAAGAACCTATGCCTTCGAGTTTAGAGAAGGGCAGTTTGTAGGGTCTGATCTCTCGCAGCCCCTGCAGCGTTCATTTTTATATACGAGAGAAGGTGGCACGCTACCGGATCAGGTCCCCGAACTCAGAGTTTGAGAGCCTGGTTCTTACCCTATAGAGGCGCAGAGTCTGATGTTCGAGAACTAGCCCAGACAGTGGAGGATTGGACTATTGCGTCACAACGCAGAGGAACATTGGTAACCACCTACTACAAAATACGTTATCACATTCCAAAGTTCCAGAATCAACACAGGTTAAACGCTTACCTGTTTAATTAATTATCAAGTTTTTAACTCAGTCGAATGGAGTTAGTTACGTGGAGTTCTATGTATTGTAAAAGAAACGTGCAAGAGAGAATAAATATATACTGCACTGCATTACTTCTCTATGTATAAGCTTAGTATAACACATCGATAATGTGTTGTAACTTGGATAAAGGCTACATGCTACGTGCCTAAATCAACACAGTTATCTTTAGCAACTAATTAAATTAATTATGACTTCATAACTTGTGACTTTGTAATTGTGTTGTGCTGTATGAGCGCAGTCAGCCGGTCTCACTCCTCATTTCACCTGTCTACTTATAAATCCCTACACGACCGTACTCATTTTGCAGCAGACTAAAACTCATCCGAACTTTACGTTAAGCATATAAAGTGATACGAAACTCAAATTTTAATCGCATATTTTTTTATTAATCTTAATACGTAATTTTATAAAATGTACATATATTTTTATGAATGCATAAGTAATACATACGAAGGTGCAGGTAAAGTTACCCCTGTGCATGCCATGGAGGCATGTAAGGGCAGTAGAGGTATAGCTCGACTCATTCTTAATCTCGGCACTAGATGGAAGTGAGTGGTCAGCTTCACGCACTAGACGCTTTACTCTCGGCGAAGAAACCCCGAGGAGGCAGGATTGGCCCCGGAGGTCTAGAAGGTTTGAAGAGGAGAAAGATCTATTTTCCCTGCCGGAATTTTAAACCCGGATCTTCCACTCCATACTTCAGTCGCCATACCGACTATGCCATTTAGGATTCAAATAATAATAGATACAAAGATTTGTTTATTTATTTATTTGTTTTATTTAAAGACGTTCGTAATTGCTGAGTTTGAAAGTGTCGAATAAGAGGATGATCAGAGAATGACCGAATTTGAAAGGATGTGGAAGGACTTCAATTAAAGTACTACTCCGATATATTCCTGGAGGAAATTATAAAAATCTTATTTTGCCTTTGCCGGTACAAAGGTCAACATTTGACTCAGGACCCCCCCGAATACGAAGCAGGAAATGTTACGAGATCTACCGCTACTTTTGGTGCAAATATTTATTCGATATTGTTGTAATTCAAAAGGCGGTACAAACATTGAAGGAGCTGGAATGATGATGCATGGTAAGGATTTTGATGTTGGTGCGCTTGACAATTGAATACACTCTTTCAGCATTCACTGAAGGAAACCCTTATTAACTTCAGTCAGGATAACCGGTAACCTGAGACTTCACTCAACTGCCTTCTGAATAAAAGCCCAGAACATTACTGCTACAATACCCTGCCCAATATGTTTGTTCTGGTTCTCCGCAGCATGGAGTTCGTTAATGACGGGGTGACGGACACAGTGCTCTCCTTAGGAACGATAGTTTCGTATGCATTACCCACCATCGCTCTTCATCCCATTAAGCATCATATTCCCCGAGATCTAGGAGGCTCTACTAGGGGTTACATAATACATATAGGCGTACATAAAACGCTTAAAATGTTATGACTGGTGCGCATTGAGTGGACTCGATGTCTTTAGTGTCTCCATAGTCATAAAAATGACCCATAAAATACTCAAGGGCCTGAACACTAGCTAGATGTTTGTGATGCGCTGGGATCCTCTACACCAGTGGTTCCCAAACTGTGCCCCACATAGCCCTGAGGCTTGTCATATATCTTTTCTAATGGCATTTTCTCAATTTCACACAATTCTTGTGAATCTAATATGTCGTTAAGAGAGATAAGAATTTATTTTAATTGCGCAATGCACTGAAGTAACACTACCGCCAGATAACTGTATTTACAAACTCTATGTAGAGTAGTGACAAAAAATCACAATAAATTCCTGCACTTACGGTTGGCAAAGCAAAGAAGTATAAATGAAATTTAAGAAAAACCCATGAAGTCTATTTCGATGATGCTACGTTTCAGTATTTCTGACTAGACGTTTCTTTTATTTCATATGAATACAAACGTATTCCACGCACTTCATTTTAGGAGTACGCCTTTTATTGGTTTGGAGAACTATGAAGCTTTTTCAAAACGAAAAGGGGAATTGCAGCAAAAACAGCTTGCGAAACATTGCTTTAGACACTGTATTCGTCAACAAGTTACTCAGCACTTTGAAAAAGAATTATGCTCAACAACATGCACACAAGATAAGTTTACACCTCACAGAACACACACCACATCTCTACTACAAATACCAACCGATTAATGTTGCTTAGGGGAAGTGTCGCTGTTTATTCTGAGCATCATGTAAACCGTGCGCATAAAATGAGTGTGTGTGACCAAAATACAGATATTCTGAATGTTCAGGTAGGTAGTGCATATATATTACCACTCTACTTCAAAGTGTTAACAGATGTCTGACAATGGCCACTGGGTGTATTTCTGTCCGCGTGAATCATCTTTACGACATGTAGGTTCTTCAGACTGCTCAATATGAAAATTGCAGACGTCAATTTTTATTAAAGGCGGATGGAACTACATAGTTGATCCACCGAATCCAAGATTTAAAAATGCAGACTATGCAGTCAAAACACAACTTTACTATTTAACCAATAAGATACACATTTCGGTTACTGTTTTGTAGCCATCATCAGGCGGATTCTAAGAATATAAAAGAAGGCCTGATGGTGACTACAAAACACTAGCCGAAACATGTAGCTGATTTGTTCAATAGTAAAGTTGTATTGTGACAGAAAACTCTGCATTTTTAGTTCGTTGGAACGACAACGGGGATGAGTCACATTAAGAATCCAAGATTTTAATTTGAATCAATGAGTCTCGGAAAATCTTTCTCAGGAATTCGTGGTAACCTCCAACGTCACTATGGACAGTGAGATTTTTTTACAAGAAAGCCGTGAAGAAATCTTTAGCCTTAAGAGTGGAGAAAGCGCCCGAGAGTCTGCGCTGCGGTGAGGGGGGGGGGGGGAAGGGGGAGGTTCGGGGGAACGATCTGGATATTATACGAGAGTGGGGCACAACACAAGTTTATATGGTGTCTAATTTTGTAACTAAAGACTTTACATTGATTAGTATTACATCAACGGAACTCGTCGCCGACCGATTTTCCAGCGCTAAAGCAAAATATTGGTTGCAACAAATTTAAAAATGACCGCAAGGTGGAAAACATTTCGACATGATGGCTGAAAACACAGGATACGGACTGATGTAAACAAGGAATTGAAAACCTCGTCCCACGATTATATAAATGCCTCAATTGCATGGGGAAACTAGGTGAAAAATTAGTGGGATGGCAATACAACTAAATCTAAAGTACTTTTATTATAGATGAAAACAAATAACCCAAAATATACGTATTGCAAACCTATTTTCTCACTGATCGTGGTAAATAGATCGGCTCGTATTTGTTTTTGCTACGGCTTAGGTCAAATGCCTTTATTCTGAAACGTGGGAAAAATAAATATACTGAAGGCTAATCTTACCCGACTCGAAGACAACTTCGCTGATCATGATCCAACGGGCTGCGAAATAGAGCTGGACTTTCACGAAACGGCCGAAACGTCCGTGCAGGTTTATGGAAACATTTCGTGCATTCTCCAGCACTGTATCAGGCATGTATGTGTAGACCAGTGGCCTTCCATTGTAGTACTTTCCGCCGACGCTGAACAGTACCTTCGCTTTAGCAAACACCTGTTAACACAATTCAACGCACTCCAATTATATATGGTTAGTTGGTGATTTAACTTTGTTATTCCAACTTCATGAATTATGTACCACGAGTTTAACACAGTTTCTCAACCACATTAATCCTTCGAAGCATGACATTTAAATAGTATATGACACTCAGTTTATTCCTCGAAGAAAACACATTCCGTGTCCATTACAAATACCAAGCGATTAATGCTCTTTAGGGCTATATTCGATGTTCATTGTGAGAAATATATGAAGTACACAGAACTGTGGACTTAAAGAGTTTACATAGTGCTTTGAGATTATATTTTAGGTTGTAATTTAAATTATATTCTGGTCCGGTACACGGAATTATTATTTTCAATTACTATATCCTGTTTATGTGTAGAAACAAGATACAGGCTTATATGATGAGTCGGCAAATACCTGACAAAAATAATTCAGCTATTTCCCCAAAGACGTCATATTCAGTTCTAAATTTTTGGTACGTCAGATAACATAACTTTGTAACGTAGGTTAAAACATGAATAACTAGTCCTTTCATATTGTGGACAGCTGAATTATGACACCATAGAGTGTGGTACGTGATTACCAGCATTAAGGATGAACATGCTGCCTCCATCTTCATGGTCCAAGTATATTGTACGCAGAAGGAGGAAGCATTATACTTTCTGACCATATAGTGTTACAAATAGGAATACAATAATATGGCACTTGAAGATTCCAGTCTTCTGAGATGCGACGTTAAATTACTGAGCGAGTGATATCCCACGTTTCGAACGAACGTACTGAATTCATTCTCAGTCGTCAAGTGGATCAAAAACAATGCTTGTCTTTGTCCACTTGACTCAGCGTTACATCCAAGAAGACCGGAATCTTCAATTACACTGCTGTGAAAACTTCAAAATTCTGACACACTACTGGGAAAATCTCAAATGTTATAAACGTTTCTTTCACTGTAAACAATCCCAATGCAGGCCTAGTAAGTTACGTAAGATGTACGCGTATTTTTATACACGACGCATGTCATTTATTAAGGGTCCTGACGTTGGTACTTATATTTAGGCTACTGGATTTCTGCAATATATTTATGCCTGGTACTCTGAACAAAAGCAGTGTTTCAGAAGCTGAGTCCGTTTCCGTCTTCAAATAAAAACTGGGGTTATAACTACTCAGTTGGTATGTTAGAAAGAGCTATTCTCAATCACTGAAGAACGAATGAATCCATTTCAGTATGTCCCTCCCCACCTTTTCAGCTAGGGCGGAAACATACCCATTTTCCGAAATGTCGTGCCTGTTTGGCCAATAGCAAAGTCCAGAAACCAAAGAATCCTCCATGATGTATGTGTTTTGATAAAAGTAAGTTAAATTGAAAGATAAACTTTTGTAGGCCTTCTTGAAAGCTTAACCAAACACGTTATTCCCGGTAATTTTAACAAATTCAGCGTTACATTCCAGGTCTCATTTACTTCTCTCTGTACCACTGTGATTTATACAGTCTGTGTCTCGTAATTCTTCATTATTTTCGGTGAATGCTGTGCTGCATTATGGACACAGTCACAGACTGCATTGTTCTTCCTTTTTTGTTCTTCTGGGTTACCTAAAATATGGCCTTACGATTACAGAATGTAGGAAACAGCGTTCTCGTATAAACAGCGTGCATTCATCTGAAAAGATATATTGTGGACATTACGAGTGGCCAGGAACTTTACTACTATGTACTTGCCATAATTTGTAGTCTCTAATTTGGACAAATGCACATTTATACTCCCAAATAAGAACTGGACAAACTTTAAGATTATCTAGCAACCGTATATCGTTACGCCTACATTTTAGACATTTGCAGAATATACAATTTCGATATTATCAATTGAATACGGGCCCCAGCCTTACAGTATACCGATATAAACCAAAGTAGACTTGTATTTTATTATAGAGAGTCACTTTGTGGTTATTTTGGGTTGATGAATAGAGACATGTGCTGCTTTTACTTTGAAGCATGGAATTACTTCATAATCCTAATGAACACAATACAAGCCCTTTTAATAGCATCAACATAAAAGGGCCATTAGTGGTAACATGAGTTTATAATTACCCTGCTTCAATTATGCATCACAACCGACATTTAAATTATATGTAAAGGCGTTTAGAGCTTTAACAGAGGCGTGTCAGCAATGTTATGGCCGAATTTAAGAGCACACGTAAGTCAAAACTGGATTACAAATAATCCTATATTACATGCTCCTTGTTGTTTCTAAGATTAATTTATTTCACTCATGTTACTGAGCAGGCTGGTGTGGTAGTGATGCACTAGACTTGTATTTGGAACGTGCCCAGCTCGAATCTCAGACAGGGCACCGACTACCCTGACTGCAGTTACACGCGTTTTCCTCAGTGCATCCAGGCAAATGCTGGGATTGTACATCGATACGACTGTAGTTTTTTCCTAATCTTTCCTAATTTATTACTCATCAATAATTATACAATTTCGATGCCATATAATAAGAGAAACTAAGCGCTGTAAAATAAATCACACTGAAACACGCTCTAAGTTAATCCCGGAACACTGTAAGTAATAATTACAAAATTAAAGTTTAAATTACACGAAACAGAAACCGCCATGTACTTTCTGCAACTGAATATGGATTTCATCATTCACATCACTTTTTACTTCTATAATTTAAGCTTTAAGCCATGTTGTATTTACTGAATATTCGACGAGGTTTTATTCCACTGAGGAGTTAAATGTGGACGGTTTAATTCGATTATTTAAGACGTCTTCAAATTATGATGCAAAATAGAGGAATGAAATATGTCATGAAATGTGTTTTACTTCGTCAGTGAAACTCTGAATATAAATATCTGAGATGCTATACACAAACTGAGCGAAAGAAAGAGGACACGTAAAAAAAATGTGCTGCACTGGCCACCAGATAGAGGAAGAAGAAGATGGATAGCAACATGTAAGTGGAAAACACATGTTATATGACATTTGTGTTTGTCATGGAAGTGAGTGTTGGTGTTACGACCTTCTGAGATGTGACACAATTAAGTTTGTCAGAGAACTGCCAACGTGCACGAGAAAATAATGCTTCCTTCTTCAGGGTACAAGATGATGAAGCAGCCCATTGATGCATTACTAAATTTAGAACACACTATATGTTTTCACATCGCACAAGAATGTAATATTAATATTCAGTACCATGAAAATTTCAAATACAATATAATTCCGGGAAAATTTAAGTTACTACAAGATTTCTTTCTGTGATTTAATCCACAACTTTCTTTCTTTTTCATGACTCGACAGCCTTCGTTGGCCTAGGCCTCCTCGTTATTGAGGTTTCAAGATCACACTCAGTTGACACACCACACTCGGTAGGACTCCTCTGGACGAGGGATCGGCCCGTCGCAGAGAACCCTACCTGATAACACACAACATTGACAAGAAACAGACATCCATGCCCCCAGCGGGATTCGAACCCGCAATCCCAGCAAGCGAGCGGCTGCAAGCCTAACGCCTTACACGGCGCGGCTACCAGGATCGGATTGATCCACAACACTGTCAGTAAGCCTGACTGTATAGAGTAATGTGATAGGGCAACTGTTGGTGAATTGGAAAGGACCTGGAAGAAAACAATCGTTGTATAATCCAGGTACTTTCTTTGAGTTTGCTTGGTCGGACTTCAGACGACCGCGGAACTGTCAGTCAGGATAGTGGATGACCCAGCAGAAATTCCAACCAGTATCTTCCTTAGTGTAAGTCAGATAACTTCAGTCAGCCAGTCCTTATTTAATTTGACACTTTTTATCCTCAATCTTACCTGCACATTCTTCGTGAAGAAATTATTGGTAAATATATGAAGTGAGCTGAAATTGCGAATCTGATCGAACTCGAAGATCATCTCCACAAAGTGGTTAGGGAAGGAGTCGTTTCTCCAGGCCACCCAGCCGTTACCTGCAGTCAAGAAACCAAACATTAACACATGAAATTCAAGCCTTTCTTGTACACAAAATTGCGTTCCATATCACTTGTCCGCCAACCTGCAGCTATAGAAGAGGATGTCTTGACATCATAATCGATATTTGAAAAGGAACAAAAATTTTCGTTCATTCCCATATTATGTCATAACAAAGTAACCCAACAGATTTGATCACAAGCGTTATCTGTGTTTATGCTACCTTTAAAAGCAGCAAGACCGGCAATGTACGTATAAACGTAACATTGAGGCAAGTTCGCGTAACATTTGTTGCCATTGAAAAGCAAAAAGTACTACATATTCCAAATGCGTGTCTGTAGCCTTAGTTATCCAGCACGCAATGCGCATGCACCGTACTATATTGTCATCTGTGGCCTGTCTGACTCTACCTTATTTTTCAGCATGATATCATAAACGGCACGATTTTCGGAAAAAGTTATTGAACATAAAACATGTCTATGTAACTAGACTGCGGTATTCTGGGATGTGATACAGCGGATTTCAGTAGCAATTTACCGACGTTTCTGTGGAAGGTACTGCCTTGATCTATCTAGACATGGATGTAGTAATTACGTTCCTCGGAAACATGGGTATATTTCTACATGTTTACACGGCGTCACAACAGATAATACAGTAATTTTCATAGCTACTTCCGTGAGGACCTCATATCTCATAAGCAACATGCTTCTACCGCGCATAAGCGCACGAGGCAGATAGCTATCCTCCTTTTCACGCGAGAATGGCAAGAAACCTATTCTGCATCCCGAAAAGTTGAATTTTGTGAGATTTGATTTCGTCACAACGGGCAAAACATAGTACACTGTAGGAACAGGACAGGATATGAATCTGTGAGCGAGCCAACGGAATAGAAGTGGCGGGGCAAAGCACTGTAACGAAGAAGACAAGGAATAGTGTTATTCAAGAGTATAAGAGAATAATAAATATTTTTCAAGGAAATGTAAATTGGGCAGATCAGGCGGTGGATGGTTTCGGCGGGGTGATTAAAGCACCACGTAGATTGCGAAGGAGATCAATCCATCGTGTCACGGCTGTGCCATGGTTCAGACGTTTACTGCCTGCCTTTCACCTGGAAGGCCCGGCTGCCCCTTCCCAAACCAGTCAATGTGGGATTTGTGGTGTACAAACTGGACAAACTGGCAATGGGACAGGTTTCTCTCCAAGTACTTCGGTTTTCCGCTGTCAGATCAGTCCATCGATTAAGTAATTTATTTACACACTCATTAATTAATTAATTAAGTCACGTCCCACCGACGTTATATTCCCTCCATTTTAGAATCCAACAGCGTCGTTAAATAACAAACTCTTGCACTATGTCCTGCGAGAAAGCAACTAGATCACTAGGTTTCTCCGCGGCGATGGTAATTTCTATTATACTACAAAGCGTCTTATCGCAGAAGATAAAATTTTCACGTCGTATTATATCAGAAAAAGGACAGGGTCTAGAAAGATGGAAATGTTAAACAGCTACTATCCTTGGCAACGTGTTTTTCTATTGTAAACACTGGCTAATAATCCTGTTATAACAGTTTGAATTCCCATGTAAATGTTGGATCGTGTAAAAATGTATACATTGATGTCATTGGTTCTGCTTCCAGAGGGCGAGTATTTATAATTCGTTATTCACGTCCCGCTCAACTATGCAATTGATTTTCCACTTGACTGGTTCGCCACTGTGTGGTCAAAAATGATCGATCGTACACACGCCAAAGCGCCCTGGGAATGCTGGCGGAGCTACCAGTGTCGAATGTTTTGATGTTCAGCTCTGGGCGAGTCACATGCAACTTCTGATGCGCGAGTAAATACAGTTCTCTCTAGTAACCCGCTAAGTAGGGAGTCGGTGACATCCGTTTGACTGATGACACAAGTACAGCAGTTCCTCGCCACCAGAGGAGATATTATTCCTCCGAATTACCGCGGGTGGCAATATAGATTCTGCCAAGGTAAAGTAAAGTGTGTCTCTGTGAATGCCATGAAGGTATAAGGTGGATTGTAGGTACACTCCAACCTTTCTGAACCTCGTAACCAGAAGAGGTTCTGTGGTCACCTCATTCCCAGGCCGTTTTACCCCGGTACACATTGAATAGGAGGCTTGATGATCCCCAAAGCCGGTCGATACGCTTTCGATAAAAGAAAAATACACTGCCCTGCAGGGAATTAAACCACAATCTCTCGGACGCCCAACTTTTAACCTAGTCACTATACCGATTAAGTTATCCCGGCATCATGTTTTGGAAATGTACGTTTAAATGTGAATTTGTGTCTTGTTCTTGAAAGAGAATCTGCATTACAGTTTCGCGTGCACAGACTCGAGACCTCTGCTTAATAATTGTAGTGTTTACTTCTAATTTATTGCCGTTTTCGTCGTACCCATATTTCATTACGTATCGCGGTAAAGCAGCGCTTTTTATCGTCATGCCAACAGTCATAATTGTCCTTACCAATCACGTACAGCATGGCTGAAGACGAAATATCAGCGCCCGTGTGGGAGAACCAATTTCTAGAGGCGATTTCTAAGATGACAATTTGTTAATTATTATCAGTAATCGGGGTAGGTACATGTGCTTCAGTAACGACATTAGGTGTAAAAATTAAAGCTAAACTAAACTAACTCCACGGCGTAGGACCACATTTATAATAAAGAAATCCCTTCTTACATGCGATGATTATTTCACGGCCTTGAATATGTAGGCTAAATTGTGATATTCTGGATTGTAACAATGTGTAATCTTGTTGGTGGTCATTAATAGCCTATTTCACAACATTACACACTGTTTCGTGCCAGAATATTATAATTCAACAAAAGTCCGTATTGCTTTAAAAAAGGTAGCACATCCCATCAACAAGACACTTCCTATACTTTTATCTCAGATACGTTATGTTACCATTCGCCCACCTATTCCTTTGGCTCTAAATTTATCATTTACACTGAAGTATACCGTCGTACACATTTTGTGCGTATTTTTTGGTTTTCTGTCATGCGTTCTGCACGTACCGTCCCTTTCGTTCATTTAATGACGATATCAATAACTAAAATTAGTGTCGAATGACAGGATGATTAGCGTCGAATGACAGAATGGTTAGTGTCGAACGAGAGGGTAATTAGTGTTGAATGATAATTAGTGTCGAATGATAGGATGATCAGCGAATAAGGAATAGGTAAGAATGTTGCAAGAAGGGGTCGTGGCCTATTTTGAGTTATTATTCGGGCACTTGTCTGGACGTACTGAGGCCAGGATGTCTGGTCTCAGAAGCATGATTCAAATCCGTGGCCACCGACTACGAAGCACGAGTGCTAACCTCTCGCTTACAAAGTTTGTTACTTTAGTAAGAACTTGTTTTAACTCCAAGCAGATTAGGATGCTCCTGTGTTTTCCGCTTTGTGTAAACTTTATTCTGAAACGGCTGTTTAGAATAGACACTCTGGAATTCCCTGTAGAGTGAGGGTTGAGTAAACTTAACCGGCACACGGAGCTTACTGACCTGTTTCATCCCTCCCCTCATTTCATTAAACGCACTAGAGTGGCAAGAAATCAATTCAGTCCGCCCACTCTAAACCATCGGCACAGCAGACGACTGTATCTTCCCGCTGTATCTTACACAACACTCAAGCTTACTCTACTAATTAGACCAACTTGCTCCCTTACACAGGAACAAAATACACGACATAAGTCGCAGATTAATCAAAATTAAGAATCACGTATGTTTCGTAGTGTTTATCACATGAAACACGTAACCAATAAGCAGGCTAATTCCTACGTTTCTCTGTGATGTAAAAATTTGCGTTTTCAATGTTACTAACTCCGTTTCATTAAAAAAAGTTCCAAATTAGAACATTTACAAATCAGTATCAGTGAACATTTCTATCGCATTTCTAGACTATTAATAGGAGGGTCTTTACACAATTTTTCATTCATAATTCTCGATTAGCTTAGAAGGTCCAGGGATGCTTAACATTACTAACTCCGCAGAGTGGAGAAGCCAATAGTTGCACTGAAATTCGAGAAACTCCCAGACTTTTATAGACATAGAAAATTCGTTAGCGCCTTTGCTAGAGCCCGCCGCTGGGCACTATCCTTAGCCAGATGGCTGCATTAAGTATCCCGTCATTGTATTCATTCAACATGATAGTTAGCCTTAAGTAGATATTAAGCTCTGAGAGTGAAGGGAAAGAAAATTGCTCGTTGACTTGAAAATATTTCTCAGTTATAAAACAAATGTCTAACTTCCGCGTTTTCAGCATATTCATTGCTAAACTTACGAACTTGTAGGGAACTCCAATAATCTGGGTTTGTAATAAGATGAGAATTGCAAACTTCACAATTTGCCGATGTTTCTAAAGTGAGATTAAAGTTTAAATAATCGATGATATCTACACTCGTTCTTAATTACTAAAGATTTTTTATTTTCTAACATATTCCTCAAAGACAGAAACACAGAGATTGAGAGATTTTTGAATAAAATTTTCAGGGAAGTGGGTGGACCTATGACGTATAAAAAAAGGGAGAATGGAGAAACTCATAAGAAGAAGAATTCTATTACAAGTAATCTTCATGTGTACCTAATATTTTTATACAATGACTATTCATGATAGCACGAATAAAGACATAGTAAACTGTGGGTTGAAGCCCACACAGTAAACGGCAACTTCGAGACTTGCAACAGACATGAAAGGATAGTATCAAAATGAATAGTAGCAAAAGTGTCAATGGATAAATGGTAAATTTTACGTTGTGTTCACCGTGCCTTTTGATATCACTCAACAATTAAACCAACAAATGCACTTTATTTCTTAAGCATGTCCAATAACCCTACATATGTTTCGGCTGCAATAGAGCCATCATCAGGGGTTCAAGGTCACGTTCACTTCAACATTCACTAATCCATTTGGTATCACCACATATACACCACAATGTATATCAACTTGACATCGATTAGTAAATGTTGAAGTGAAAGTGACCTTGAACCCCTGATGATGGTTCTATTGCAGCCGAAACATATGTAGGGATATTGGACATGCTTAAGAAATAAAGTGCATTTGTTTGTTTACTTGTTGAGGGATAAAAAGTAAATCTGTGCCTGTCTTTAATTAACTAACACGCCATCAAGGCATATGAATGAGTGAAGGTACAGCTCCGTGCACTCTTAACCTCGACACTAGATGGGAGTGGCCAATTTCACGCCCCAGCCGCTTTGCCCTCGGGGAATGAATCCCCTATACCCTTTGTGAAGGGGGCTGCGTGGATCCCAGAGAACTTCTGGACGCTCTGGAGAAGAGAATGTTATTTACTCGTACGTCCAATTTTAACCAAATTCAGAATGTGTCGACGAATTTCAATAAAAATTCCTAATACGTAATTTCACGAAATTCAATCCAGTGAGAGTTTGCTTGATACACGCAGGCAGGTGGACGGGCAGAAGGACAGACATGACAAAGCTGAGAGTCGCTTTTGAATTGCGAACACCCTTAAACGGAAGCATCCATGTCGTTTTAGCCTTGAAAGCAAAACATATTTGCTTTGGGGTCATTTAATTATTCTGTTGGTGCAACAACAACGCGACTTATGGATAGAGAAATTTCCACGATTCCAGTAAAACATGCATCCAGCGTTGATTATTGATATTTTAGAAAGTTATACAGAAAATGAAGCAAAAGAGTGTAAGCATTTCCAGATAAATTTGAACAGATAAATGTGAATACAATCCTGAAAATAAAAAATCGGGGTAGGTAGTGTCGGAGTCACTACCGCTGAGGTTTTTGGCGGAAAACGTCTTACCCAGGCGGTGTTGTCGGGGCGGGGTATTTGTAGGGTTGGTAAGAAAGAAATGAGCGCAAGGAACTTGCTCTTCTTTTATTTTATTTATTTCTGAAAATGCTGACTAATTTGTAAAATTTTGTTGAAGACAGGACAATGGTACGAGTAGTATGATATGTAAGACTTACATGCTACACTCATATCTCTACAGAACGTTAAGTCTATCGTGGTATTCTTTAAAGTTGTGAAGTCAGTTGGATCCGTGGCCAACACCAATCTGAACTTGTAGTTCAGGAACTGTTTCAGACGATCGCTCGACGCCTCAATGTTAAAGTCCCCGGTGAGCAGAAGCGGTATGTTGGGATCGCAGAGCCAGTCGGTAACTATTGCGTTGCGGCGTCCGCGCGACTGGTGCTCGCCTCAACTTGTCAACGCTGCCTCATCCTCCGCATTCGTTCTGCTGCTGTCATAGGGGCGTTTTTGGATTCCTCATTTATCCTTCTTTCACTTTGTAAGCGTTCACGATAGGCATTTACCTTCTTGTTTTCACGAAATTTCGACATTTCTGAAAGTTTAGGGAAAATTTGTCCAAGTTCAACAATTTCTCACTGTATATTTTTTGAAGTTCTTTCACTATTGTCACTATTAGTGTTTTATTGTATAGTACTCGTCGAGCTCTGTTAAACGACACCTCACACAACGTCCTACGCGTACGCGTTCCCGAGCTATACTAATTTTGCCGCGCGGCGAACCGGTAATTTTCCACTCCAAATTGGCGACCATCTTGTGGCGGCGTGTGACGTCACGCGCTCAAGGTTAATGTCGCGTAACATTCTTTCATCCTTGCTCTTTTAAACCGTGTATTACTTATTTGGATATGCGTTATAGTTTTAAAGTTATTAAGATTTGTGTGGTATACACAAAATCGTAACATAGACTTTCGCATAGTTTCCCCCCATACCGGACCCGCGGTGTAAGACGTTTTCCGTAAAAAGAAACTGATAAAGATAAGCCATGAGAACCAATGTACGCATTTTTAAAGCTGAACACAGATAATGAATCGAAGTCAGTATAGCCTTTTTTTTATGGTTTATGCAACGTCACCGTCAGTAGGCGAAGAAATACTCGTATATCGTCGAATGGTGGAATACTGGTAAACAGTAATTGGGACAGGCTGTAGAATGAAATATTTACAGACTCATTTTCCTGGAGGGCCAGAGAAAACTAGTTAAAATCCAGGGCCGGGATTTCACCCTATCACCCTCCGAATAAAGACACAGTCCTGAGCAGACTTGGGCAAGAGAGGACTGGACTAGACTAGGGACGTCCCTCCCAGGGGACACCGCCTTAACGAAGCACTGTCCGTGCGGGCGGAGAGGGTTTGAGTGCCCCAAAGAAGCTGGGGCTAAACCGGCGGTAGCTTAGCTACTGGTGGGGTCTCCCAAGCCGGGCAGGCCTCAGCTGAGGGGCCAGACGAAGTGTGTTCCACAACGACCTGTCTGAACCAATAACCTTTCCATAACATCCTTACTATTCACCCAAGTCAAGGTGTGAGGTATCGTGCCGAGGACTGCATGGCACTGGGGTGGAAAAACAGTAGTGCATTTACGATCCCCTCGGGGAACCGGGCAGCACCCCGTTGTATTTATGCCTTCCACCCGTAAGGGGCTCTGCGGGTGGTGACTGTTACTTCCCCATTACTTGTGGGAATAAAATGGACACAGTAATTAATGGACTTGATCAAGGAGTGGCTGAGGCTGTAGACTTGATACAAGTAAGTTCTCAGCTGAGTTCTGATGAACCTGATGAAGGAGCAGCTGTGGCTGCAAACTTGATACTGAGGCTGTAGGCTTTGAGCCTTTCGCTGTTTCTTCTGATGAGGACAGACTGGCTGCAGGTGTCTATACGACTAGACTGCAGTCCAGGCGACTCTCGGGAGTGCAGCGGAAGTAGCTCATTAAAGTAAGAGAAGGTGGTGGCGAGAAGTAGTGGGGCTGTGAGAAGACCCCACTCTTACTCGAGTATTCCACCTTCGATGAACCTGTGAGCCTTTTGCTATCTCTGCTGATGAGGACAGACTGGCTGCAGGTGTCATTATGACTAGACTGCAGACCAGGCGACTCTTGGGAGCGTAGCGGAAGCAGCTCGTTAAAGTAAGAGAAGGCGGTGGCGAGAAGTAGTGGGGATGTGAAAAGACCCCACACTTACTCGAGTATTCCACCTTCGATGAACCTGTGAGCCTTTTGCTATCTCTTCTGATGAGGACAGACTGGCTGCAGGTGTCATTATGACCAGACTGCAGACCAGGCGACTCTTGGGAGAGCAGCGGAAGTAGCTCGTTAAAGTAAGAGAAGGCGGTGGCGAGAAGTAGTGGGGGTGTGAAAAGACCCCACTCTTACTCGAGTATTCCTCCTTCGATGAACCTGATCAAGGAGCGGCTGTGACTGTAAACTTGATATTGGGGCTGTATGCCCTGAGCCTTTCGCTGTCTCTTCTGATGAGGACAGACTGGCTGCAGGTGCCACCAAACTGCAGTCCAGGCGACTGTCGGGAGCGCAGCGGAAGCAGCTCATTAAAATAAGAGAAGGCGGTGGCGAGAAGTAGTGGGGGTGTGAAAAGACCCCACTCTTACTCGAGTATTCCACCTTCGATGAACATGTGAGCCTTTTGCTATCTCTTCTGATGAGGACAGACTGGCTGCAGGTGTCATTATGACCAGACTGCAGACCAGGCGACTCTTGGGAGCGCAGCGGAAGTAGCTCGTTAAAGTAAGAGAAGGCGGTGGCGAGAAGTAGTGGGGGTGTGAAAAGACCCCACTCTTACTCGAGTATTCCGCCTTCGATGAACCTGATCAAGGAGCGGCTGTGGCTACAAACTTGATACGGAGGCTGTAGGCTCTGAGCCTTTTGCTGTTTCTTGTGATGAGGACAGACTGGCTGCAGGTGTCTATATGACTAAACTGCAGTCCAGGCGACTCACAGGAGTGCAGCGGAAGAAGCTCTTTAAAGTAAGAGAAGGTGGTGGCGAGAAGTAGTGGGGGTGTGAAAAGACCCCACTCTTATTCGAGTACTCCACCTTCGATGAACCTGTGAGCCTTTTGCTATCTCTTCTGATGAGGACAGACTGGCTGCAGGTGTCTTTATGACCAGACTGCAGACCAGGCGACTCTAGGGAGCGCAGCGGAAGCAGCTCATTAAAGTAAGAGAAGGCGGTGGCGAGAAGTAGTGGGGGTGTGAAAAGACCCCACTCTTAATCGAGTATTCCTCCTTCGATGAACCTGATCAAGGAGCGGCTGTGACTGCAAACTTGATATTGGGGCTGTATGCTCTGAGCCTTTCGCTGTCTCTTCTGATGAGGACAGACTGGCTGCAGGTGTCACCAAACTGAAGTCCAGGCGACTGTAGGGAGCGCGGCGGAAGCAGCTCATTAAAATAAGAGAAGGCGGTGGCGAGAAGTAGTGGGTGTGTGAACAGACCCCACTCTTACTCGAGTATTCCACCTTCGATGAACCTGATCAAGAAACAGATGTGGCTGCAGACTTGATAATTGAAAGACTAAGGGTTAGCACAACAAGCCTAGTGCTGTGGTGCGTCCGGAGCTAATGCCAACGGGCCCATAGAGGGGCTGTACGCTCTGAGCCTTGCGCTGTCTCTTCTGATGAGGACAGACTGGCTGCAGGTGCTGACCAAACTGCAGACCAGGCGACTCTCGGGAACGCAGCGGAAGCAGCTCATTAAAATAAGAGAAGGCGATGGCGAGAAGTAGTGGGGTGTGAACAGACCCCACTCTTACTCGAGTATTCCACCTTCGATGAACCTGATCAAGGAACGGCTGTGGCTGCAGACTTGATAATTGAAAGACTAAGGGTTAGCACAATAAGCCTAAGGCTGCGGTGCGTCCGAAGCTAATGCCGACGGGCCCATAGACAGAAGAAGAAGAAGAAGAAGACTAGGGACGTGAGACCTGCCCCTCATCCAGTCCATCGTTAACATACAGTCTATCTTGCTCACGCAGGATCCGCCCAGCCTGATACACCCCCCCCCCCCCCCCCCCCACACACACACACACACAAGGCTTGTTATTTGAATGGCATTTTTTTCGGCATGGTTCAGGTTAAAGTTGAAATTATGTACTTTTATATACGTAAATGACAATTTATTCATATCCCTAAAATTAGTACCAGGCTGCAGAAAATGCGTGAAAACAGTAACTAAAATAGATTGGGAAATGTGCGCATAGCGTAACAGTTCTGGAGCTGTCGCTGTTTTTGCCTCTGAATTTTCAATTCGTGAATGATAACTTTGGATACTGTGTCTCTAATACAGTCTAATGACGATTCCATGAACATACTTTGAGATAAGAGTATTTTACATTTGATTTTATACTTTGCACTATCCGAGGAATGTGTTTAAAAAATGTAGCACTGTACCACGCATAACACTATTGCTACAATGAGAAGGAAATTTACAGCATGCGTAATAACTACGAAAAGTGAAAATTTAGTGACAGATTTAAAAAATACAACAAAAACGCGGGAAACAGGCCTCCTTTCAATGCATCAGAAGCGCACTGACGACATTCCTTTGTATTTCGCCTGAAATGCTCGTAGACATATGCGCACTGGAGATGTGCGTAGAAGTGCATAGAGGCCTGCATGTAAACTGTCCGTTATGTCTGTCCGATTTTAACTAAAACTGAAGTACTGGACAATTTAAAGCAAAATTCTCCATTGTCAAAAATCATGACAAGGGTTCACCGTACAGACAGACGAACTGAGATATTTTATGACGTGTACTCATTAATAAGAAAAACCCTAAAACAAGGAATACAAGAAAAGAAAGTGGACGGACATGAAAATATAAAATAAAAGAAAATGGTAAGACATAAAAATAAGTTAAAAATGCATGATCATAAGAAAGTGTGAGAAGAAGATAATAAAGACAAAATTTATTATCAATATATATACTCCGCTTGTTATTTTGTCGTTATGCATGTTACAGCGTATTCAAAAATAGGAGGTAAGATGGCACAAACAGACAATAGTGGAAACGAGTCGGTAACGTACAACACGCGTAAATATCTACACCATATACGGTATATATACACACGTAAGACCAATATTCTATACGTATTGCTGTTCCAGAAAGACAGATTCAGAAAACTGGTTCCTCTTAAGCCGGGATTAGACGGCGCGTGGCTCGGCTCGTTTTACGTCATAACTGACGTCATTGACAAAGAATCGTATTCAAACGCGCCGTGTAACCGGCCTGACGCGGCGCGGCTTGTGATTGGTGGAGCGGGGCTCGTTGGATCGCCGCAGAAGCGGTTTTTTCACGATCCTCAAAGGGACTCGGCGCGGGCAGCTGTTGCGGCTACACGGCGCTTGCAGTGTACGCGCCAAGCCAGTCTCGTCCAAGCCTGTATACACTTAGGCCTGGTCTTTGTTTTCTGCTGTCGGGGTGTGCGAAGAGTGAAAGTTTCTGTCCCACAATTGGTATTGGCTAGAATGGAGTGGTCAAACGAGGACATTTTTAAGTTCATAGAACAACACGACTTATTCCACAAGCCGAGCCGAACCTACCCGAGCAAGGCCGCTGGTCGGCCATTTGCCGAGCTGCGCCGCGTCGTGTAGCCAGATTGTCTTTTCTGTTCCGATCTGTTGGCCGAGCAAGTGACGTCACGTCACTGGACGAGCCACGCGCCGTCTAATCCCGGCTTTATATAGTGTGCCGTGGCTACGTAACGTAGTCGATGTTCCACGTCACCAAACTGGGTTTTCCTCGTCATCCACTACCTTACCTCCCCTCTCCCAATTTCCGGTCTTCTAACCCTACGACTACCTGAGCTCGTGAGTCAAGTGAGGAGAGTCAGTCAGGCTGCTAGGAGGTGCCGAAAGGAGCAACAATACAAAATTTTGTTCCGGCCTTGTTCATCAAAATTACGTTTCGATTATCTCCGAAGCACTTCCAGTACGACTGCTGGAGCGACATCATGGTCTTAGCTTGTTGGGTATGGTATTGTTTGTGCTTATTTTCTGTTTCTTTTGGTACTAGATCCTGATGTCGCTCACAAGGTAATTTTTACCAAGAACGTTGGTTGCGTGGGTTCTGTCCACTACACATTTATACATTTTATAAGTGAATCTCATTCATTAAATACAGCAGCATTTTATGATTTTAACCAATTTTAATTATTATTATATCTGCATTATTCCGCTATTTGGAATAGTAACTAACTTATACAAATTTTATACTCATTGTTTGGTAAAGGAGCGGCCTCTACCTCAATATACTTCCTTTTATGTACCTGTGGAACTACCTGATGATGGCCGAAACATGTCGTAGTAAATAAATGATTACACAATATTTATGGTGTTGTGTCGTTCGGAAAGTGTAAACCTGTATTAAGACAACACCTCTTCTGAAAAACCTTCACAGGTATGTCTAAACAGCAGCGCCACTATCACGTTTGGTTCAATACAGGGGTGCATAAGCTTTCCACAAATCCAGCATCCAACTCAAAATCTAGGCGTAGAAGGGTGGCATGAAGCAAGTTCCGAACTGAGAACTCCCAAACATCAGGCGCCACCGTATGAAATTCAGTCGCCAAGGGAACCAGGCGCCCGGGATTTGTGCACCCCTCGTTTCATATAAATGTACTTGTCTTTCACTAACTTCTCAATTTCGCAGCGTAAATGTTCATTGAAACTGTGATTTCAAAGTGTCCCTCAAGAGCCTTAATGTATCAGAGCTGAGCATAGAGAAACAAATAGTAAACAAATACGTTATAATCGCAAAAATATCCCACTCAAATTTCAACGGACTCTATGCTATTGAAACATACAAGTAAACGTTGAGATGAACGGAAAAGCGATTCTGGATATGGCACATCGAGAACAAAAAGAAATCTGAGAAGAAAAAGAAAATGTAACCAAGGCAAAAAGATAATAAGAAGGAATAAGAAAGCAACAAGGAAATTACAAAGGGCAGAAAAATTTTAGACGGTCCTGTACCGAATTCTGCGCACACATGCATGTAGGTGCACACCTCACCAATAATTAATCGGAGCTAACTTATTTCTGAAAACGCAACTGTGGATCTGGACGGACGCGGAAAATTGGTGCTTCCCACCCAGTTTCCACGAACGGGAATACGGTCCCATTACGTTTCCGAGTGCCATTCAGGATTCCTTACTTTCAGCCTAATTACAAAAATTTCCAGTTGTATGGTATAAAATGAAGAGAGAACTGATTAGTGATAGACATTGAGAACAGACAAGAAGACGCCATTGGATTGATGGGTTTTCCGCCACTGGAACTGAGGATCTTCAAGTTCCTGAATCAGTAAATGAAGGGCTCCCAATATACGGTTCACTATTCGCCACTGAAATTCGAATTGAAAAGCCTAATAATTAAAAACACATTTTTATGATTATACTGACTTTTGGATTGTAACACCGTGTATTCTGTTACAAATTTACGTATGTTTCGAAGTAACTCAGTACTTTCCTCCAAAACGTCGGTAAATTTCTACCAGAATACATGCAGTTACTTTTCTGAATATGGTAATATTCTTTACTAGGGTAGTCAAAACTTGAAATATTGCATGTTTATATGAGTCATGCTGTATTAACTGTACGAGATGGTTTTGTTACGTACTTGAATAGTAGATTTAAGTCAGAGCTCTGGGTGATCTGACCTGTGTGGACATTAGTTGCTCTAACAAACACAGCAGTATAATGTTTATGAATACGCGTGTGCTTAACTTTGCAAGGACCACGTGTTGAAGAAACAGCTACGTCGATTCACTTAACTTGAACACTTCGCTGTTATTCGCTTTTGATACATAATTAAATATACGGACAAGTTGCATACCAGTGACATAAATGAAAGAGTTGTATTTCATCAGATAATATTTAATGTATTACTTTAGTAATTAAGATTGATTATAGCTTGAATGGCCGATCTCAGTGGCTGCGCAGCCTAAGGCGTGGGTCTGCGGCCGCTCACTTGCTGAGATTGCGGGTTCGAATCCCGCTGGGGGCTGTCTGTTGTGGGTGTTGTGTGATGTTAGGTATAGGTGTCTGCGTCGGGCTGATTACCCGTCCAGAGGAGTCCAAGTGAGTGTGGTGTGTCGTTAGTGCGATCGTGAAGCCTCGATAATGAAGAGGCCCTGGCCCACTAGGGCCGTCGAGCTATGGGGGAAAAATAGTTTGAATGTTCATTCCAATCAAGTTAACTTAAACTTATTGTTCACATACTTGTTTCCGTTACACAACGGTTTGTATCCATGTTCATTTGTGTCATAGAGACTTGCGCAATATTTACATCATTAATTAAAAATATACACTTGCTTGTGATGCAGCTTAGATCATGCAATGTTTCTTAATATTTAGACGTTCAAATTATCAGTTCATACACCTGTTTAGACTATAATAATTAGAGAATAAAATTTTGTTGTTGCTTGTAACATCTTAGATCGTTTGCCTTCGCGGAGGGTATGAAATCCTTCCAGAAAAATCCACAAGTTTATCCATACACGAAGAAATAATCCTACCGACCCTCGTCGTTATTACATGTTCCCGAGCCTAAACTCATACCTGTTCGGTTTTTCAATTATTCCCAAACTTAACCTTTCTTTTTATGCTTACTCGCGTGAATTTATATTTTCATTAAGGTTAGTTTCTTCTCCTTTTTCTCTTTTTAGCATCACACTGTAGATATGAACAAGGTCCGGATAGTAATGTAACACAGTTTCTTTCGAGAAGATATTCCATCACGACGCTATGACGTTATACGGCAATCAAAGCACGTATTTGTACTATTTTCAAATACAGTCACCTACCTGTTGAGGCATATATCCCATCGCACATTGAAATTGTCCACAACCTTGTAACACAGGTCTGTGCTCAAGCCCGACAGCCAACAACGCACTACCCGTCGAACAAAGGCATCTGTAACGAGGTACTGCTTTAAATGGCAAGCCTGACATCGCAGTGGACTAGGTCTGGGTTATAAGGGTGGATGTTTTAACACCTCCAATCAAACGTGTTGCAAAAATTGTGTTGTCTCAAGGCCTCAAACCCCCGCATGTGAAGAACAAGCAATAAGGACAGCTGAATAGAGGAGCTTCATTATACGAGTATTTAGATTTTACACGGGGCTAGCTTTAAACTCTTTAACCACGAAATACGATATTCGCGACTTTAGTTTGGTATGCGTGTTTATGCATGGGATTAGGCTTTGGAAAATGTGCATTCGCTATGAATGACATCTACTGACAACATAATATACAACAGTGTATATTTAAGTTTGTTGTAGTGGCAATATAAACTGTCGTTACCAAACACTCTCTGTAATATCTTAGACACCATGTTACATACCCTTGTTCATATGGCTTTTATCCCGCTCATTTACCCGGAGGAGTGAACAAGAGTGTTCACACTATCTGCCGTCGGCCACTTTTTCAAGACAGTAAAGCACTTGACTGTCGAAATCACATTTACGTTAATACCTGCAAGGAGGTGGAGGTGGAAATACTCTACGCGAAAATACATGGATGAGATATATGGGAAGTACGGTAGCATATGTGATTGTTGTAATGAAAACAGGAAGAAAAATTTAAGATTACTCTCTTCTGGAGCAAGCTCCTATGTACTGTCGTCTGGTACACCGTTACTGTCTCGCCTCAGGAATCAGATCAGAAGCCATGATGATGGAGTCCGCAGGTTTCTATCAGACGCCAAAAAGTTACGTTCCAGCATACATAAATTGTTGTATCCAACGTTGTGAAAACCTCAAATCTAATACACACACTCGCCGACTTAGGCCAACAGTTACGTCCCGGAAGATCCGAGGTAAAGCGAGTTGAGTACACATATTGTCAACTGTATGTAGGCTATATATAAGCGACTCCAGTTGAAACACAAACTCCAAGTCACTGAAACCTGATTGGCCGCAGCATGACCGCTCCGCCACCTGTGTTACCGCCCAGCAGTATTCTTACGCCACCTTCGTCTCGTTGTGCTTTCATTCCCACGGTTTCAGCGCGGGTTTAAAAAATGTGATCCTTTCTCTCTCTCTCTTTTTTTTTAATATATATATTTTTTTATATTTTCGGAAGTTTGATAACGCCTTGCTTGAAATTGCGTTAAGTTGGGAAGTGTCTGTATAAGCAAAATAATCCTTTGTTAACTACATGTACACTGGAATTACTGATGACGCAGATGTGCATATTATATAAGCCTGCTTGTTTAACTAAACAACCAGCGAATAAATGGAACTCAGCGTAACTCTTCTTCAGAATCTAACAGTCACGGCAATACTAAAGAAGTGCCTCGCCTCCTGTGGCAGTATTCGCAAGCCCCAGTTAATGATCCGAATTATTTTCAGATGAACCCAGTCCACGGCGTCAAACTCTGTTTCGTTTAAGATCCTTTTCAGGCGCGTTCGCATAAATATCAACTAGCGCCTAGTAACTCCTTTATGTCCGTTCGTAAGTCTGCATGTATCAGCGCGGCTCTCACTGGACGGACTTCCGTGGAACTTGATAACGGGGTCCTTTGCGAAAATCTGTCGACAGAGTCCAAATGTGGTTAAAATCGGACAAAAGTGTCGGGCACTGTACATGAAGTCCTAAGTACGTTTATATTGTTCGCCGCAGCATAAAATATTCTGTAGCTCGACAACAGTACAAAGGAACCCATTCTTGCGTTTCCGTGGCAACAACCAAACGTTTTATATTGCTGACGGCTACATGTAGGTCAATAACAATATAAAGAAAACACACTGTTGTGTTTCCATAGCAACAATGGTTACGTTAACGCGCCACAATATTACGTTATAGTACACTGCCTGTCTTGTTAATGGTGAACTAACATCCACGCCTAGCTCATCTATGCAACCTTCTACCTTCAGGTTTCAAGGATATGTAAGTTTTGTTCGCACTTTTAAGAACTAAAAAAACTGCTGCCCTATTGCGCCACACATTCCTTCAACTGTCACCAACGATAAATAATCTTAGCAATTCACATCGCCGTTAAATAACACACGTGTAAAAGTTCGCGCATCCCCATGTTATTAAAATTTGTAGTGTAGACATTACTTTCTCTCCGTCTATGTACTTCAGACGCCTAGCCACTGCTGACTTAGTGCATGGCAACGGGAAAACTACAATGTGTCCACAAAGTCCCTTCGGGGTTTTGAAAAATTGTGGCGCGCAAACAAATTGAGCTAGCCACATGCGGTTTGCGGCAGATTACAGTGAAACTCTGAAAGATTTTTTTGCCGCCAACAGATGGCATAAGCGGCCATCTTTACGTTTCTCAGTCAGTTTGTGAAATGGCGACTGTGCAGGAACGCGCGCGTTGTGTGGGATGACAGAGACGGTCCAATGCCTTGGCCTCCACGTTCACCAGACATAACACCACTGAATTTTTTCCTGTGGGGTTATGTCAAGAGCAATGTGTTCCGAACACCAGTTAACGGACTTGATGACCTGAAGACCCGTATCAGGAATGCGATCTCGGCTATTCCAGCGGACATGCTCCACAGAACATGGCAAGAGCTCGAATATCGTCTGGACGTTCTCCGTGCTACCAAGGGAGCCCACATCGAGGTCTACTGAGGTCAGTAAAAAACTTCCAGAGTTTTACTGTATCTGCCGCAAACCGCATGTGGCTAGCTCAATTTGTTTGCGCGCCACAATTTTTCAAAACCCCGAAGGGACTTTGTGGACACACTGTAGTTTGCATTTTTGTTGCTGACCGGAAGTCGGTTTTGCGCAAGTAGGGACAGATTCGATTGGGGAACATTGCGATTCTAGTCGTCGGTGGTGATGGTTGTGGGAACTGGGTCTGCAGAAGCACGATAACACAAAAGGTCGATAACACAGAGGGAAGATGTTCTACGTGATAACCTTGATTATTCTTACCACAGGTAAGCTTTGCCGGACAAATGAATCGCCATAAAGTGAGCAGGAGTGAAATAATTTATCAGAATGTTAGAAAGGTTCGGATGGGGGGGGGGGGGGGGGAGATAGAATTAGGAACACATTTCCCGTGCCCGCCCAATCAGCGGCAGTGACTAGGCCTCTAATGAATACAGTAAGATTATATTGTTCCTGTACCTTTTGAATATATTGTTTAGCTATCTTGAAAGAATAAAGCACAGTAGTTATTAGTATTTGTGAAGTGACTGTACACGCCGGGCAAGGTGCCTTGTGAAATCCTGGATCAGCACATTCCGTATTCCCTGTGTCGATAGTCGTCATCAACCTGCGCACTAAATATTTACCGGCGAGGAGCCAGAACGTTTATCCCCAAAATTCCAAACTGGCCATATACCGCTCGGGGCCCCCTGCACCCAAACACCAGGTGGGCAAACGCCACCAAACAAGAGGTGCGGTCAGAGTGCAAAAATAACAAAATACGGCAGAGGGACGGGCAGCCATCTCGCACCCGCAAACCCCACCGTTACAATATGTTTCTTTGTGACTGTACAGCCCAAATCGTGCCTAGGACGCCTCGTTTTGAGGTTCCTAGATCACACGCAATTAGACACACACCCCGTAGGACTCCTCTAAACGAGTGCTCATCCCGTCGCAGAGGCCGTTACCTACACAACACATAAAAACCATACACGAATATCCATGCCCTCAGCGGGATTCGTACTTGCGATCCCAGCAGCCGCAGACCTACGCCTTAGACCGCATGGCCACCTGGATCGGCATGTTACTAATATTCCCTCAGAAATTATGTAGTTGAATTTTACTCAAATGATAATCTTCATATTCAGTTTCGGAAAATCAGTTTAACTGGACAAAGAGACATTCACACACACACGCGGAAAGTGACAATCTTAAAAGAGATTGTTTTCCTTTTCAGGAAGAAAACAAGTTACAGAAGCCTTGTTGTTAATGTTATAGCGCAAAGGTTAAGAATTGGCGACGGTATACCTTCACTGCCATACACCTTCACGACATGATTCCCGACAACAGAACTTTATCTTTTAGCTTCTCGTCTTATTTGTGCTCGACCTCTAGGTACTTCAATTGTTTTTGCGGTGCCGGGACACAATGGAGTTTATACTACGATAATCTAGAAGCGCTGTTCTAAACTGAACGATTCACGCTCAAGGGTACAAAGAGAATGTACGTCGTAGGTTTAACGACGGAAAGCAGTAAGAATGACTGGTAGGGGAAAGGGGGTGGAGCGAGGTGATGCCTAGTTTAGTTCAGCACTAAAAGGGTTGTAAGGAAGAAGGCCTCAATGAACGCTTCCAAATTGAGTCGCATTCTCGGAGTTTGTTTCCTAGTATAAGAGGAATTTGCCGCACACTATTATCACAGCCTCACTTGTCGTCGTGATGAAAACAAGAGTGAGACTGGAATTGCCGAAACTTCTGAGCCAGTCACCAGTTTTCAGGCAAGATAAATTCCTCACCACTATTTCCGTTCTTCCATCTTCAAACAGGCGCCATGCGACGTCAAGTGTCCTGCGGCAGGAGTGACTTAATTTAATGATGTGAATAGTATATTGCATCCTACAACCTACAGCTATGCCTTTCTTTACTGATCTCTGAATTTAAAAGTCGCAGCCATTTCTTTCGTGAGAAGAAATAGGATAGCGTGCGTTCAAAAATTTGTTGAAAGGAAAATTTACTGAAGTTTTGTACTGAACGGGTTTTCTCTAAAGCGTCAAATAACAAATAATGGACTGCGAGATTTGAGTTTTGCGCAGCGGTGTTACTGAAGATTCAAGTATTCTGGAATGTTACGCTATATCGATTCGTAAATAGTAAAGTTAACAGGTAAGTAGTAGGCATGTTGCTTTTTCAGTCATCGATATGAAACTTTATTTACAGTTTATTTAATAACGCGATAAGTGGCACACTCACAGATATATAGCATCGAATAGAAGGTTTATTAGTGACTGATGAATTTGAAAGAATGGAAGAAAGCGATCTTAGCCAAATTTTTGGTACTGTATTGGAATTTGGAAGGCCATTGCAAACCTGTTGAGATAACCGGACTCAGGGGCAAGAACTGAAACAGTGACATCCAGAATATAAGGCAGGAGTGCCAAGCACTCGAACGTGATACTCTGTAGGACATTTATGTAACTGTACTATGGGTTCTTTTTATGAATGTTAGTATTAGAAATTTAGGTCGAAAATTTCTGGCCGAATTTAATTTTCTTTCGTACTTGTACAGCATATTGTTACTTTACATGAAGCTCAAATCGAAATGTATACATTCTGTTTAAACATAACATACGTAATCCCTCAACGGATCCAATTTAGGAAGATAACATAATAGTCTAACACACGCTTACATGAGGGTTCAGTTTTATATGCATTGCTTTAGACACGAAATAACAGCCTGTGTACGACATACTAATGAAGAAAGGCGTCACTGTTTGCCTGATAATTAAAATACACATAGCTTGTGCTTGCAGAATATAGAACGGTTGTATTTATACAGTAGTGTAATTAAGAAATGTTTAGAATTTCGTAAACGTTGTCATCGCCAGTCTATAAGGGGGTTTCTCTTCTTCATTGACGTACTGGTTTTTTGTCATATACCCGCAAGGCTATTTTCAAAATTACAGCAATATTTATATATAAATTTTATAAGACAATATCATGCCAAATATCTGAAAAACTTTAAGAACCATAAAATTCTCCTAACAGCTCGGACAAAGCAGTTGATCTAATGACCATGTTACAGACTAAGAAATTATTATGCGTAAATTTAATACCTTGCGTACACACTTGAGGATGGTGACACATCAGCCAAAACATGTACGATGAAATTTAAAGGCACATTTATTCATTATCATGTAGCATAATCGGCTTGTGGACTTAATAAACATCTCTGAAAATGGCAAATTTCAGTCGAAAAGTGCAGGGTGAATTTTGCTTTTATTAGATACATCAAAACGTGTTGTACTGGCTGGTAATTTTAATTGTTATACAAGTATTATTTACAAAGGTAATGATCTTAACAGAACTAGTAGAACACACATACACTCAAGCATTGATATCCAGACAAATTATTCTTCACTCTTTCTTTCGTCTTATTCTGACCTTCCTACCCACCCATCGTAGGTGTAGGAAGCTATTGTTGCACTCCATCTCATGCTCTCTGACACGCGCGCACGCGCAACCACACGCGCTGGCCCACAGAGACCTCTACCTTACAACTTACAGCACTCACAAAAGACATCCATGCCGGCAGCAGGATCCGTACCCGAAATCCCAGAAACCGCGCGGCCATTGGGATCGGCATTATTCATTCACAATAAGACAAAAACTTAATCACTCCTTACCGGTATATTTGGCTGAATATACAACTCTTCTTATTTACAACGTAATAAATGCACTCTTATGGAACTCCCATTTAGATGTATTTCGACATTTCCAATCGAAAGTTGTGTATATTCACGGTTCTAGCAGAAGTGCAAGGCACAGACCGATAGTTGAGCATCAGGAAACAGTAAAGTAGCCCATAACATTTCTCCCCGAAATAAGTCCACACCCGCTGCGTTACCGAATGCGTGTATGTTTTTTCCAACGCCATTATTCATTGAGCTCTATTCATTGGAGAAACCTTTGTTCGTGCACACACACACCAATTCAAATTAGCATTGCATTGCCTCATCGCGGCTCCTGCTTAAGGCTGTGCAGTTATAACTCAAGCGGGTAGTATCGCAACAGCAACAACAGCATAAGAAATGGCGCGCACAATTTTCCTGTTGCGTCACACACGTACAAGGCACCTCAAGTGGTTAATAGAAAAGCATTAATTGAAGACTCAATAAATTTATCGATTTTTATGGCACCAAAAGTTTCATTACAATGTTCTCAGTAGCCGCCACTTGTCCCTCTCCTCAGCCAGATCAGACTGTTAAAATTGTTTCATTAAGATAAATTTTAATCTATACTGTGTGCGCGAAGTACAGATTTGCTATGCTTTAAGTAGGTGGTTTTGTACCGTACGCTCTGTGCTTCAACGGGTTAGGCAACAGAACTAAGTATCAGCGAATACAATCTACATAGTTTATAAAACTGAGCAATGTAAGTCCAAATTTGATTCGAAATAGAAAGGCTAGGCCTATCTATTCACACACGCCGCCTAGTCCAACATGTGTCATTAACTCAGTAGTTCATAATAAAGTTCATACTATTCGTCGAAGTTCTGTAACAACATTTTTTGTGCGATATTACCCAAAATGTTTGAACGTAGAGGCGATGAAGGGGAGGAAGTTTTTGGAAATAACAATATGACGAACAACTAAAATGGATACGAACCTACGAGATAAAGGACGTAAACATATAAAGACACAACTTTCCCTGAATTTTAAACTGTTATTGGACAGGTTTTATATATATTTGTATAGATTAAGATATCTGGACAATTTCTTTTACAGAATTTGCTCTAAAGATTTTCCCGCACGAGATTTTTTTTTTAATATTTTTACTTAACGTTTCTTTGCAAAACAGCGTCTATCGGCGTTAAGTTTATTGATCTTGCAGCATCTCTTACAAATCACGACACGTTCAGTGTTCACGGCAATTTTCGTTCGGCGTCTCAATTATCGTCTTCTTAGGAACACCGCCTAGCACATCTACCTGCATAAGTCACAGTAATGGCACGGTTAGCATCCCGAGCAGAGCACAGTTTTAAAGGGCAAATTCTTTCTTACACCTATAGAAACGTTTCCAGCGTAGTAACATGGATAAAGAAGCTGCAAGCCGAAAAGCATACAGCTAAAATTAGACAAACAAAGATGTCAACAATAATAACAGTAATAACACAAATCAATAATTCTGATGAAATGAACGTTCATCACTGCTATAACAAAATATCGCAATAAAATTCCTACCATGTCGTACAAGTTATATGCATGTGATTCTTCCAGGCACGTCGGTTTTCTACTTGGCAGCTTTCGAAGAGGTTTCCCCGCATTACGTATATAGTTTTTCCTATTAAATCAATATGGTTAGCCATTTTATATGTTGTTAATTAACCTAAAAATATTCAAAGAGAAGAATAAATCGTATAACTACTGTTCGGTTCCTTTAATATTTATCCCTCTCCCGCACCTAACCCTCTGCTGATTGCTGTCATACATAATATTTAGCAATTAACTGCTTAATTGTATTTTGATCACTAAGATTATCAGATAAATGCTGAGATGTTTCATTATAGTTAAGGAACCCCTACTGCATACTGACTTATATAGGATATCTGCATTAGGTACCTTAATGAAAATGTAGCAATCGTTTTCTCTGTCTTGTTCAGGTCCTTCTGTAAGTCAGAGCCATCCTTCAGTTGAGTATCCCAAACCACGCGCCCTAGTACCTCCAAACTATTACTCTCTTTCTTCATTCGCTTTCCTTGTGCTTATCAATAAAGAAGACTTCAAACAACGCTAGTGTTTGGTCTGTAATCAGACTATAAACACTTTCCAACTAAGAGCACAATCGTTTCGAGTTGGAAGTTGTGTTACGTCTTTGTTAATTTACGCGTAATGACGACAGAAATTCAAGAGCAGCGTCAAACGACGTACATATATACTACACCACATCACTGTTTTGTAAGGCTTCTTCTTTGCTTTGTGTTAATGGGTGGGTTTATTTCCATGTGGAGTCTCAACGCTCATGTCAGGGTACGGGATGTATTCCTAACGGATTAACACAGAACAGTTTGCAGTTACTTCTAACTTTTTAAGTGTGTTATTTAAAGGCGCTAACAATTACTAAGATTATACAGCGTCGGTGATGGACGAATGAATGAGTATCAAGCACCGGTGGGATGATACTGGCAGGGGACAATCGAAATAACTCGACGAAAAAAACGTGTTCCAATACCAATTTGTCCACAAATCCCACTTGGACTGGACTGAGGTGCACCCGTGTCTCCGTGTCTCCT
Source organism: Reticulitermes speratus (assembly GCA_021186555.1). Lineage (NCBI taxonomy): Eukaryota > Metazoa > Arthropoda > Insecta > Blattodea > Rhinotermitidae > Reticulitermes > Reticulitermes speratus. Next base: position 16,799,617 of record JAJKFL010000007.1, on the reverse strand, counting down.
CGGTGAGCTGCTGGCGACTAACCGCTTAAGCCATGGCATGGCCGTTAATTCTATTTTATTTATTTATTTGTGGGACCGAGAAAATTCAGTCGGAATGGCGACTAGCTTAGGGGCATGACAATCAAGATAATGGGGCTCGATTACTATGTAGCACGGGCCAGGGATATTTCTCTTCTCTAGAGTCTCGAGAGGATCTGGTGTCCACCCAGCATCCATCCTGTGGTAACCCAGAGCTCTCTTCCCGGGGATATAGCGGGAAACTAGTCATTTACCTCTATTTAATGTGAAATGAAAGGAAATACTTTACTTGTTTGCATTACTCACTAACTATTTGGCAGAAGCGAGGGTAAGAATGTTCGCAGTTCATACCCCTTCATATCCACGTTCGTTTTCGCGGTGTGATGCTTAACGTTTAAAAGTCTAGTGGTTATTGCATCTACCATCAAGTTTGACATTCAAAAATTCTAAATTATGCTCACAGATACAGCATTAACTGATTGGTTCTTATAACTGAGCTGGAGAGTGTTTACTGCGCAGTACAACATGGGTCTTAAAGTAAAAGGGATTAGGTTTGGCCTCTAAAGGGTTGATTAACGATTGTAATGATACACATCCCCGTTGGCGAATAGATCATAAGTATATATTTTATTTTATTCTTCAGTTGCACCCAAAAAGTCGTTTAACATACGTTTTATTGGCAACTAATTTCGGCTCATCATCGGCTATCATCAGGCCATAACAAAAAACTGTAAGCTGGAAACCCCATATGTTGTAGGAAGGAGATCTCCCCCTTTACATCCGTGAATGCATTGCAAATTATTGTATATGATGTTAAAACTAAAGTAAATGTTAAAATGTTGCCAACGTCGTTATAAAAATATATTGAAAATGATTTTTGAGAAATAATTGAAAACAAATGTTAAAAACGTGAGACAAGGAGTCAACTGGAAAGGTTTTAGTTGTATATATATAAAGCAGTACTAGCATAAAACCCCGGCATCGACCCTATATGTTGTAGGTGGTCGCCGTGAAAAATAACGTGAGTGGTTTGCAACTTGGAATATATGTAATACTTCCGACACCCCGGTACTTCTGATACTGCCTACGTCTATATAAGCCTCCTGATACACCATACAGTTCGTATATAATTATCACTATATTTATAGGAAAGATTACTTACAGGAGTGAAGTATTAAGATACGTTTCGGTTGCACGATTTTGATGTATCTGTGTCAGATGTTTATTTTTTTACTGCTGCCTACAGTCGACTGCCGTTATGTGTTCTAACCCACCTTTATATAGGAGCAGTGCCGTTAATCAAATGAATTTCTCTTTTCATTATAGTGTCAAATATTCGGTTACATGTAACTGTGTGTTTATCATTTAATTGATTATTCATTACTGTTTCTCTGTAGATATAATATCTTTCGATTGTGCGTAAGTATCGTCCCTTTTTGTCGTAGTATAAGATTTTCATAATGTCATCACTTTTTGTCATAATAAAAATCATTTCGGATTTATTTACATCGTTAACAGTAACATCGTTTTGTATTTTTTAGGAAGTGCAATACACTAGCACTACCCAACTCTCATACGAGCTATTTGGTCTACCAGAAGGCCTATATAGACGTGGACATTATCAGAAGTACCGGGAGTGTCGAAAGTATATACATACAATCCAAGTTGCAAACCAGTCAAGTTATTTTGAAAGACGACTACCTACAATACATTGGGTCGATGCCGGGGTTTTATACTAGTATTGCTTCATATATATACAACTAAAACCTTTCCAGCTGACTCCTTGTCTCACATTTTTAAACGTTAGTTTTCAATTATTTCTCAAAAATCATTTTCACTCTATTTTTTATAAAGACGTTGGCAACATTTTAACACTGACTTTAGTTGTAACATTTTGTTTAGGCTATATATATATATATATATATATATATATACAATACTTCTAATTGTTATATACATTTGCAATGTATTCACTGATGTAAAGGGAAAGAGCTTACAGTTTTTGTTATGGCCTGATGATGGCTCTTTTATGAGCCGAAACTAGTTGCCAATAAAACATATATTAAGCGACTTGTTGGGTCCAATTGAAGAATAAAATAAAATACATAGTTATTTAATAAGTTTAACTTTCTGTGGTTTACTTAACGACGAATGCAATAGCGCAGTCAGAACAAAATTATGGGAAGGTCAGTGAATGACAAATTGGAAAGAATTTAGAACGACGTAACCCTGGCTGATATTAAACACCACCTTTGTATCTGCCTTTAAGTACTGAGAAAAACCACGAGAAACTTAGGCTAATCCGTATCCACGCCCGAAACTTCCGGATATGGAGCGGGATTGTTGTCTACTGCGAAATTATTTCCACGTCGTCCTTTTCCAAATAAGAAATTAGGTAATTTTTATTACGGTGACCAACGACACGAAATGTTTGTGTCTTATGTCAACTGACTGTTGGCCGATAATAGTACTTCCTGAACGACCTAACTCAGTAGGTGCCTCCTCTAATTTTAACTCGAGGGCGGAAGTGTCCATTTTCCGAAAAGAAAGTGTTCTATTCAGAAAGACAAATAATGGCTGAAGTCCAGATACCCAGAAAACAGAGGCACATATAATAGCATAGTGCGGAATAAAATTAATACTGGGCCTATATAGCGGTACATAAATGGAAAAAAGTAAGTCCTTCCGTCCCACCTTACTTGTCTCAAACAGTGCGTTGTGGGGGAATAAAAATATACTGCTCTTGGAGAGAGAACGCCGGGAAAGGTTTTGATTTGCACTGTGCCCAAAATTAGGCACAGAATGTCCATTATGTTTTTTTTTATTTCTGTCACACTCAGGGAAGCAGATAGTGGAAATTTGTTAGTGTTTTGGCTGGTGGAATTTTCTAGTGGAAGGTTTTGAGTGAGTGATTTTCACAGTGCTAGCGGATTGGCGAGGAAACGAAATATATACCCTGCTCTTGACACCTCACATACAGTGTAGGCTCGTCCGCCAGCTTCGCTAGTTTCCTCACCGGCCAGGAACTAACAAATCGCCTATACAACTGTCACTGTTCTAATACGTGCAACGGCCATGGAGATAATTCTGATTACGCTTTGGGAAATCCCAACGGTCCCTAGTAGAGCAGTTAGTAGAATGGGTGGTAGGGGAAAGTGAATATGCACATAGCAGATACTTCTGCGCGGGCACGCTGGTACTATTTGATGCTCACTGTCCTGATGTGCATATTTACAGGTATAACGTTACTGGTTTATTTAACGATGCTTGCAGTGTCTCAGAATATGTGTTAATAAAGAGAAAAAGTAGCGGACGATGAATTGGAAAGAATCTGGAAGGAAACAGTCATTGCCTTACCAACGTACTAACCAGGTATTTGCCGGGAGGGGCTGACTAAAACAATGAAATTCCTCAGACAAATGAACTGTGACTCGGCTGAGATGCGAACAGGGCACCTTACAAAAACAGATCTTTACCGCTTTACCTCTGCACCATCCTACACCTTACCTAAAGTTGTTAAATAAGTTTGTGTGTGTGTCTGTGTGTGTGCGTGCGTGCGTGTCAGTTTACTTAACGACACTTTATTAGTTCAGTACTTACACAGCGTCGCCTGCAAAGTGATTAAACACTGAAGCGGATGTGCAAAGGGCATCCACTCTACACTTTTCCACCCTATTTACTTAAGACCGAATCTAATATTGTCCTCCCATCTAGGTTCGGGCCTTCCAATTGGTTAACTTCCCTCAGGTTTCGCAACTAAATCTCTGTATGCATTTCTCAACTCTCTTATGTTTTTAAATGACCTGCCTATCGCATACTTCTTGACTTGATCGTCCTAATGACAAGTTTATGCATGTACTTTAAAATAAGAAACAAAAGCTACAATTTTATTGATCATGCCTTTCCTTGTATTTATGCATGTTTGTGCATCCTTCTAGCGGCTGGAACGTTACATGGAACGTCTTCATATTGGTTTACTAAGAAAATACGTTATTCATATTTGTTATGCGCAAGTGCTTATATTTTGCACCAAATAAAACTTGTTGACATTTCTATGGGAAATTGTTATGGTTCTAAAAATTATTACTGAATTTGGAGCACAAAATATTATAAGAAGGCATTTTCTGTGTACGTACAATTTATGCCTACAAAAAATAAATTTAGTCAAAATACACAAACTTCGTAACTTTAGAAGTTCTGAAAGCACAGAAACATTTGTACTTGATAGAATAACAACACGTACTAAGTGGTGCTGCTATCTGAAGACAGACCATTAACATTTTCGGCAAAGATAAACACTGCAATTCGTTTATAACATTATTATAAATTATAGGAAATTAACAACTATAGAGTTGGGGTGTCCTCCGTGGGTATAATATTAGTAAAATTCGGTCAACTAGCTCAAAACTTTAATTGGGGAAAATACACACACACAAGACCATTTGATCTCAAAGGTCTGTTTCCTTTTCTAGAGAGGATAGCAGGCTAGAAAGCACGATAGTTGCGGTCATTCTCAACATTGACACTAGACGGAGGTGAGTGGTCAGCTTCAGACTCCGGCCGTTTTACCCACAAGGAAAGAACCCACGGTACTTAGTGAATAGGAGGCTGGATGGTCTCCAGAGCATATAATTTTGTGGAGCAGGAATAAACCTCTTGCCCTTGCCTGGAAACGAAAATCGGCTCGTCCAGCCCATAGCTCTGTTACTATACAACCTACGCTATCCCGGCTCTATTAAGAACCAGTAATTGAGGTGACGTCAAATTAAGAGATTTGAGTTTCTCACAGGCATGTTAATAAAGATTAAAGCTTTCTGGGATATGAAGACGTGTCATTTGCTAAAGTTACCGACGTTTCGGAGGAGCTATTTACTTCCGCTTGGGTAATATGGTTACATTCTATAAACAAGGGCTTAAAACTGTTCTATAAAATAAATATTTGATATTTCTCACACTGGACTTTCCGCTTTATGTCCTGTCCATATTTTTGTACGGTCTATGTACTTCTTTGTGTGTTTTCCTAAACAATACATGACGTAGCTAGATGCATTCTTCATTACTAACAGTAGTTGCAAATGGTACTGTTAAGCTCCTAGTTTCAATAAGTTCACAAGGCTACACAGTTGTATTGCTTTCCCAAATTATTCTTCCGTGCCTACAACAGGACAGTTGCAATTTAATGCACAATTTATGAACGAGTTTTAATATAACATGTTGCTGTCTACTGGGTACCAGAACATTGAAGATATCATGACTGGAGGATCAGTGTAACGAGTACGACGGTTAGCGATGACGCAACAGATCAAGTGAGTACCAATGCATTTGCGTCATTAAAACTCATAAATTTCTGAGGAAAAGACCAAAAGCACATCGGAATTACACACAAAGACGAGTAGTCTAAACGTACCCATTTCCGTGACAAATACAGGGTGGCGCGAAGCCGACGGACAGATTTTGATATGCGATAATTTGTTTAATAGCTGGAGAACACTGAAACTAAGCACACCAGTTTTATGTTCACAGAATGCAATTTTATTATTTATGGTGGAAAACATCATGAAGGTGGCTTCCTTGACTTAAGAGTGCTTGACTATCAACAAAATTATCAAAAACCCCACGCAACAAAATTTGGTCTTGATTGATGAGAGCAATTTCATCTTGAACTGCACGTTTCAGGTCCTGCGCTGTGTGGGGACGAGTTCTGTGTACTCATTCTTTCAGATATCCGCACAGAAAGAAGTCTGGTACCGTGATGTCCGGCGAACGTGCTGGCTACGGGATGTCTCCAAAACGTGAAATAACCTTATGAAAGAGCTCACGGACCACGTCCATGCTGCAGTGTGATTATCTTGCAAGATTAGTCCCAAACTTCTCCTGCTTATGCCCAGGATGCGTGAATGTTGCACAGCTGAGCAATGTGGACTGCGCTGAAATGATTCCCTTGCTCTGCGAACTTTTCAGTACTCACAGTTCTTGGAGCACCATGAGGACTTTCCCTACACTGTCATTGTCTTCAAACTTACGTATCCATAGCAAAAACCTGTTGCGTGAAGGAATCGCACCATGCCTAGGAACATTAAACTGCTTCCTCAAGCGATGCTGTGTCCGAATGATGGACTTTGCTTCGTAATAAAAACGAACAGCTGAAGTTCTGTGCGCTACATTTCACCTCCCGATTGTGACTAAACCGGTGTTAAAATGGCATCAAATCCTCTCTCGCTTGTCGTGATGTTACACACCCTAAACTCAGACTGGAGGGATTCTGCAATGTTACCGTCGGTTCTGCGCCACACTTTATTATTTTGTCCTATTGTACGACACTAAATTCGCCACGATATTAGGTGTTAGTTCCACAGTTAATGTTAATAGTTATCCATAAATTATTCCGTTAAGGCTCTAAATTTTCTACAGAAGTAGATATATGTTCCACAATTACTTTTGACATTTCTCTATAGATGGCTCAATAATACAAGTATATGACAAATGATCGTACCACCAAGATGGGTAGAGGTACCCTATGCTTAATGACACCTCTGTACTTCGCAGATTTTCGTTAACATTCCTAACCAGTTTCCATTTCTTCTTCAATATGCTGCAAATATGTAGGCGTAGTGCTGGAAACACACGCCTGCCACAGTGACAATTTCTTTGAAGTACGTGCTCTACATGAAGGCATAAGGCATCGCCACAAACAGCGGGGGGTGGGGCCTACCATTCTGCTTCAAGCTGTGGAGGATAAATAGTCTTTTTCTTCTAAACTACATACAGGGAAACCCCGTTTTTACCACAGGTTTGAAAGAGAAAACTGAGAATGAATATATATCAAAGCTGTTCCGTTTGGAGGTCGGTAAATTGGGAATATGGGGAAATGAGTTACGGGAATAGCTTAGACTACGCGCGCAAAAGATCGACATCTCGGCATAGTTGCAATTTCACTCGTCGAGCGCGAGACCCAAGTTCCCAAATCTCTAAATACCTCATTTCCATTTTGATCAAATGCAAATGTCTCCATTTACATGAAAGGAAGTTGCGACGCTGGTGTAGGATCCAGTTCTAATAAGACTGCAGACACACCCGTCACCACCTGTAACAACTGAAGGGGCCTCCAAACGTTGAGCCATGAGAAAGTGTAATAATTCCATATATACCCCTAGAAGAAAATTGGGTCACTAAGTACATTAGTAAACACGCACAAAGAAAACATTCGCTAGAGGCATAAATAATTATTTACGTCCATAAGAAAAACATGACGCTTACGCTAGTTACAACCTGAAGCCAAACTCAGGTTAACAGGTAACATTATACTTGTTCTTGCAACGAATGGCACACTCAGACTGTGTTCAGGTTCGAATATTTCACTAAATATAAAAGCGATATAATTACACAATTCAATTATTTAGTTATTTACATGCTGATTCAGCAGCCTACTCTCCAGCTACAAAGACAGCACGCACACAAGTTGGCAACAAACAAACAAAATCAAAACATAAGCAAAACCAAACGCAAAAGGGAAGCAAAGTAACAAAATTAAATTGAATTTAAAATAAAAATTAAGGTGAAGAGCAGAAAATAGATTATACATAGGTTTATTATAATAAATATATCAAAACCCACAATAGGAATACTTTACTACTACTACTACTACTACTACTACTAATAATAATAATAATAATAATAATAAAATTTAAATGTAGCGCATGTGGGATGTAAAAACAAAAGTGATAACAATAATAATAGAGACAACTATAACCGTCTCAAAAACATTCAGAAAATACCTGAGCAACATACCCGGAAAGCATGACATAAAGTAACTACGGAAAGCAGCCATATTGGGCACTGCGTACATGCTGCGAAACGTACTAAGGTCAAAGTACAAAAGTACATAACATTTATCTGCATTATACGTACGAAAAATTGTAACCACAGAATAACTCTAAAATTATACACCCTAGAATCACGGTTTGTTCGAGGTATATAATTGTACGTACCCTGTATAAAGGTGATTAATAATAATACTAGTAATAATAATGAATTCCGGCCTACATATAAGAATAATAATACTAGTAATAATAATAAATTCTGGCCTACATACAAGAAAAGGTAAGCTTATTAAATCACAATGTGCTTTGTGCGCGTGGACTTGTCTGCGTGTTTGCCAGTCCCATTTACGTGTAAGCCAGCTTATAAATTTGCCGTACCAACGCAATGTTTTCCACTTACTTACCTACAGGCAGTATTAACAATGTTGTCGAAGTGCGAAATTGTGCGACGGAACCTACATTAGCACGACACTTAAATTTAGGGTCTTGAATGGATGTTAGTAACATTATCGATAGTTATACAAGTATTATACAGATAAGATTTATTAAAACATACTGCACACTTTATACCATATATAAGTTACTCTAATTTGTTTCGGCCACCACACGTAGCCATCTTCAGGGAGTTAAAAATATACAACATGGTCGAAGATTAGGGTAAAGTGTACATTTAAAAGTTAATTACAATATGTTCGTAAGAAATATACGATGATGTATAAGATAAGGACACAATTAATAAAATTGTTTTCCTTCGATTATCTCCTTTTCATTTTAGTAGAAAGTCTGAAACAATAGTGTTAAAATAAGTTTTAAAATTATATTAGTGCATTATTATATATTATACTAATATGATAAACAGATGCTTGGACGCAAAAAATTTTACTAATTGTATCCTATTATTTATACATCGTCGTCTATTACATGTAACTTTGAAACGTACACTTCATCTCAATCTTCGACAACGTTATATATTTTCAACTGAATATGACCTTTTGGTGTAGTACCTGAAGTTAGCTGCATGTGTTGGACGAAATATATTGGAGTAGTCTACATATATATATACGAGGTCTGACACAAAAAAAAAAGAGACTGTGTCTGTAACTATTTCTGTTTGACAAATTCAGCAAATTAACTACGATCGCCTTCAAAGTAGTTCCCTTCTGAGTTAACACACAGCTGCATAAGATGCTGCCAACGTTCAAAGCAATTCTGCATGCCATTTTCTGTCAGACTGTTGAGGATCTCCGTCGTTTTTACTTTCACATCTTCTACCGATAAAAAATGGGTACCTTTGAGCACCGACTTGATCTTTGGGAAGAGGTAGAAGTCACAGGGAGCGAGGTCTGGCGAATAAGGTGGGTGCTCCATCACAGTGATATTTTTATTGGCTAAAAACTGCTTCACAGACAAAGCGTTGTGGGCTGGCGCGTTATCCCGATGCAAAATCCACCCGTTTTGCCACAATTCCGGTCGTTTCCTTCTCCACACGTTCCCGTAATTTCGTCAACACTTCAATGTAATAGTGTTGATTTACCGTCTGGCCGCTAGGTACCCACTCTGCCATCACACTACCCTGGATATCGAAGAAAACAATCGACATGGCCTTGAACCTCGAACGACTCATGCGTGCTTTTTTTGGTCTTGGAGATGATGTTGACTTCCACTGCATTGATTGTCGCTTGGTTTCCGGATCATACGTAAATATCCAAGTTTCATCACAAGTAATGACCGAATTCAACAAAGCTGGTTCATCCTCAATGCGTTGCAAAAGGTCCGAACACAATTCCTGGCGACGTTCTTTTTGTTCATCTGACAGAATTTTTGGAACCATTTTTGCACAAACCTTTGTCATGTTCAATTCTTCCGTTAGAATTCGTCGAACACTTTCCCTATCCAAATTAGCTACTGCTCGAACACCCAACCTTCTGTCTTTTCGAATCACATGTCGCACTTTTTCAATTATGTCATCCTTAACAGCTGCGCGTGGCCGGCCTGGGCGATCATCATCTTTCACGCTTTCTCTGCCTTCCGAAAATCGTTTGTGCCACTCAAAAACGCGTGCACGAGATATGCAATCTTCACCATAAGCCTCAGTCAATAATTGAAAAGTTTCCGTCGCGGATTTCTTCAGTTTAACAAGAAACTTGATGTTAACTCGTTGTTCACTTTTGCAGTCCGACATTTTCCGTCCGAGGGTAAAAACACGCCTATATTTGAAGATGCGTCAACTTGTACTGAGTGAAGCGATCGAGCTGAAACTTGTAACACTGTGACAGGACAGATCATGTTCCATAGCCGTATATTGTTTCATCCCCCCACTCTTGGTTCCAGAGCTATAGGGTTAGTCTCGTTTTTTTTTTGTGTCCACAAACTACCTCCGAGACAGTGAATTATTAGAGTTCCATATCGCTGTATGTTTACAGTGGTCTCACAAGAAACTGTTTACACCTCACATTCACTTCTCCTACACGGTATATATGTAAGTAATCAAGATATCACTATTTACAACAATGTTAGATGTTCTTCTATACAAAAATATTTGATGTCTATACTCCCTGATAATGATCCTGTACGGATTTAAACACGTTGAAGTTTGTTATTTCAGTATAAATATTGTAAAAAACATTATGCATTTAGTTGGTTGTGAAAAATATTAATGTTAGAGTAACTTGTCCATAGTACGAGTATAAAATGTGCAGTAAGTTGGAATAACTCTTATCTGTGTAGTACTCATTGCACGGAAGATGTGTAATATTAAGTATACAAGCATTATTAAAAATGAGGTATTTTGTTGAATGTAAGATGCGTTTGTCTCTGTTGTGGAACTCTACTCCTGGCCAGCCTCCAGAGCGGTGGAGAACATTGCATCTGGTCTCTGGTGTATGTGTTTTGTCCAGCTGTTACTTGTTGCTTATTAATACAGCACATTTGTGTAGCCTGGATGCCAGAATGCTATGTCCCACAACCAAGTAAAAGACTAAACAGTGAGCAGACACATCTACTCCAAATTCATTTTTCTGACTACTGAATCCGGATCAATATTGCAGTGTGTAATTTCAAAAGCGTCAGTACGTGGGGTTTCCAAATATCTAAACCACCCTTCTCTTTGTAACCCCTGCTCACACACTTGCATTCTTACTGCGTAGCTTTGTGATGAGCAAACTTGCCTTATAAGCCCGGCACCCATGCATCCCGTTTACTCGCTATGTACAGTATTCTATAGCCCTCCCATAACATTGGAAGGAATAATATAACGAGTCATTGCTTTATGAGGAATGTTAATGATATCGAAATTCCAAAGCGTTATTCATTTTAAACAGAGGCGGCGAAGGCCTTTGATAAACTATTTCCTGCACAAAACAAGAATTCCACAAAGAAATCATGTAAACAGTTTTACCAACTGCTGTTTTTGCGAAGCCACTTTAGTTTTGGAAAAAAATGACGGATCCCCAGAACAATAAAATGCACAGAGAACAATCAAATAGACTATAACACAGTAAAAATTAAGGTGTTGTTCTGAAGTGAAGTTTATTGTCATTTACCTGGTTTACAACATTTTCAGTGATTTCTTTGGATTCTCTTCTTGGAATATTTACTCTATATAGTGTCAATGAACACAGCACAATTTACTAGCAGCTGTGCCAGTTCCCTGTACCGCATATTTAAAGCAATTTTCTATGTTTCTTAATAACATAACACACGTATTACTTAAAGTAAAAATTCTGTGTAATTAAATTCGGCATTACAGATAGTAACTCCTGAAGGCCTGTGTGTATTTCGCGGTCTTCACTGTTATTTTCATAGTCATTATTGTAAAAAACTATATTTCTCTTCTTGATAGAACCAGGTGTTAAGTACTGAACTGATACAGGGTACCAAAAAACTGAGAGAAGCTCCAACAGACACGGCTCAGTAGGTGCCTCCCAACTTCTTCACCTGAGGACGGAAACAGGTCAAGTATCCGAAGCACTGGTTCAAACTTTTGTGTTTTTAAGGGCTGCAGAATACACTCAGTCCAGCAGCTGGGTGGTTATAAATGAGACTTTGAGTGTTTACTGTAAGGAAATACCATGTTTTTAAATATTTATTACAGAAAATACTGCATGTCTCCCATGAAAATCAATCCCCTGTTTAAAGACCACTAAATTAGCTTTATAAATATTGCATTTTAGCAGTAACTACAAAATAAAAATTCCGCGGCCCTTGTTTCAAGCCACCATTGAAAATTCTTCATTTTCCTGCTACTCTGTCAGAAGGAGAAGCAGGCGAAGGACAACCTTCCAGCAGAATGATGCTCTGTATCCCCACCCCGACATAAAGCTTCTGTCGCTTCCCCCGAGATTTTCCCTTTCATCTACTATTGTAATATTTCTTACGTCGCTCCTTCTATTTTAAAGAAGCAATGTCACATGCAATATAAGGAGAGCCTGGATCATGTTTCATAAGCCATCCACTACCTTGAAAGAGGAATCTTTGATTACTAATTTATATATCGAACACTTGTCATTCATTATCGGTCTCACTTTCCGTGCGATATTTTTCCGTTTCTAACCCTCTGCACTCACCGTCTCCTATTCACTGCCGGCCGGCCACTTGAATTTACCTTTACATGAATTTAGGTTATTCGTAATACGTACTTCAAGTGCCTGTTACATATGCCACTCCGAAAGTTCCGTGGTGGCAGCACAGTCTCACGCGCCAGGCTGCTGGCTGCTGCAAGAGTGATGGTACCTACAGAAATGTGACCGGGAGAGAAAACTTTATTCGCCTCGCAACCTAACCTATATGTGTACGTGAGAGACCCACAGAATGGAGCTTATTTTTTCTGCCCCTCTCTTTGACTCGATAGAGATCAATGGGCACTTCCGTTACCTCCTCAGCAGCGGCTGGTGTCTGAAAATGTATTTCTTGTTTTCTCTTCCTACGATAGAAGCGCTCAATGTGTGAGTGTAACGCAATTTATTAGTTTCTCTGTCATCAATTTTACATAAAAACCCAGTGGATGTATTTCCAGAAAACTGATTTGCTGCTGTGAATGTCCTTGTGGAACAACTGAATACGGCTATGTATATTTCGCTTTGTGAGCGGCGAAAATTATAACCACCTGTGTTAGGTTTATGACGAGAGATGAAGATGTATGTACAACGAACAAGACGTAACGGGTTTTAAGGTAGTATTTGCCTGAAGGGCGAAAAATCGTAAGAGGAAGTGACCGAGTAGGTTTCAATACGAAGCAAGAAGTGAAGCCGTGTATTTGGTACAAATTTTCCAGCGTTAGGGGAATGTACCTCCTGTATCTTCAGGGTACGAAAGTAAGAATACCAGTAAGAATAGAGTTCGTTCATCCGAAATAACGGCAAATTTATATCACATTACATAGCATCACATCCAATAAGATGCAAATCTCGCCCCCAGCGGGGTTCGGACCACGTATCGTCCAGCCCGTAGCGAGTCCCCATACCCACTATGCTATAACTATGGAATTAGTTTTTTTTATACGAAGGGCCCCGCAGCAGATGCTACGCAGCCTGAAGACTTATTATGCAACCCTGTGATGAAGCTGAAGAGAAATATGATTAGTTTTTTCATATTTACACATAATGGAGCACCGGTGGAATGAAACTAACAGGGGAAAACCGAAGTACTCGGGGAAAAACCTGTCCCAGTGCCACTTTGTCCACCACAAATCCCACATGGACTGACCCGGTATCGAACCCGGTGAGACGCCGGCGGCAAACCGCCTGAGCCATGTATGTATGTAAGTATGTATGTATGTATGTATGGATGGATGGATGGATGGATGCATAGATGGATGGATGGATGGATGGATGGATGTCGGATTATAAAAGGGACTCACTCAAAGATTCGGGGTAAAACGGTAGAATTAAACAAAGAAGAATGGTAACTGGAAAAGTGAAAGTGTCATCTTAGGCTGTACAATGTCCTGTGACTGATATTATGAAATAACAATAAGAATTAAGATCACAGACACAACGAAGGGCTGTCCGTCATACAGACACCAAAGTCTGAACGAACAAGCAGCCCTTATCCACTGGGCTTAAGAGAACCCTTAATCTTCCACCCCAAACGTGGAGACAGCAGGCAGCTTACTGGCGTTTTATATACAGTAAAAGGTTGCATACTGTGACACAGAGTTCAGGAAATTAAGAATATCCTACGGTATCACGTATTAGAGTTATTATTTACTCTGTTACTTTCGAAGAAAATAAATAGGCTTAATAATCTTGATAATGTAGGTAATTTATTCACACTTCGTGCTTCGAGATATGCCGATCGTTCTACGGGAAGCAACACAGTGTACTCACCCTTCCCATAGCCGATGTCCAGCCTAAAGTTATCCCCACCAACCTCGCCATCCACCAGTTGGCCCAGACCGCCCACTAGTTCACCGTCACGACGAATGCCGTCATACGATGAATCACTGAGGTCCTGCCCAGGCTCACGGGACGTGTCCTCGGGAACATGATAGGACACGATGCCCCCTGAAATCACGAAAGTACAGTCGTTGTGTTAGTGTCCTCTCACTTCTTCGTATGCGTTACACTAGGAAGACTTTATCATTAATCACGTTTTTACTGCGCTGGCAAAAAATCGCTGTAAATTGTGCCCAGTAGCTTTAACGGGTCTGTCAGTAAGTCCGCATTTGACAATTTCAAAACCGCTGGGAGCGTTTTTATTAAACTTAATATTAGGAAGTTCTACTGACACTTGTCGAGGTACAAAGTTTTGGTTAAAAGCGGACAAAATTGAAGGATACTTTACCTGGTGATCTAGGTACATTTCTGCTTGAATGTGGACCCTAACTCGGTAAGTACTTGCAAGGTCTCAAACAAATAGCGTAGACTGAAATAAATAATTTCATATGAAACACATTTTCAGTAATTATTAGGGGTATGAGATAATTAAACAAAGTGACTTTTTTTGTTCTGTCATTTAATAACTTGAGAACCACTGAGTCGATTTTTATCAAATTTTACACTGAGGTTCTCGCAAAATGGTTAGCGGTTAAGAATTGGAAATCTGGGTCAATGAAATAGAGAATGCGAAGGTTAGCTTGGGGACTAATAGCTTTTCAAAAATGGCTCTGCTCCATGGTATCACTACTTTGGTTAAATAAAATATTTTCGTAATATTTTCCACACGATACAAAATGTAAATTTATCGTGTGTCCTACACTAACATTTCTCCAGTTTACAAGCAAATTAATTGTCAATTAGCTGCGGCTTAAAGCTCCCACTAGAGTAGCAAACAGAACATGAACTTAGATGTAGTAACAAACAGCTCCCTTGGGTCAAATTACTAAAAGATGAAACAAGTAACTTTGGTTGCCTCATATGTTACAGAGTTACGTGCGTGAATAAATTATACACATTATTATAAAACTCATATTCTGATACAAAGTATGAAATAATCTAGCAGATAAAAACAACCGCGTGTGTCTCTAGGGACAGTTAGTACGGTAAAGACTCTTATCGCTTCGCCTTCTATTTATAGTGATGATATATATATGTACAGTTCATGTTTAAAGTGTTGTGTTTTCAGATTTTGATACCATTAAACAACTTTTCTCCCACCCAAACTTGGAATGTCAAAAGTAGTAGTGTGTATGCGATCCACTCACTGGAGGTGAATCGTTCTTGAGAAAGGAAAAATCGTCCAGTTAGAATAGAAAATCTCCGTATTTGATGAAAACTGCATTTCCGTGTTCACAGTAGGTGAACACTTGATGCTTCTTCAACTTTATAAATCACGTCCACACCCTCAAAATATCGTCCCCTAAAATACACCAAAAATTGACCTTTTATCTAAGCTTAGGTCTCTAGTACTCTGCTTCCTTCAGATGTCCTAGCTTACAATGCACATGTATTGGACTCACTGCACATTGTGGCCTATTCCTGATGTCAAAATCAAGCAAGACTTCTTGAAGCAGACTGTATTGATCCAGAAAATTTGCACTTTTCAATGTATTTAATTTATTATACCAACGAAATGCACATTATTAGTTACATATGGTGTTAAACACGTAGCTCCGACATGTTTCGATACAAGCGTACCATCTTCAGGGAGCACAATACGCCAGGTTTAAAATGTCAGTGATAAGCTATTATTTACAAGGTTCCACAGTCTGCAGTAGGCTCCTTTGTTGATGTCATTTATGTATAAAAGGTACAACTTGTATTGTTTTTAAAAACTTATTGTTAAAATATGATTAAAACATTTCTTACATAATACATATGATTCATACAAATTAAAATTATTTTTGCGGCTGGTAGTAGAAACGTCTAGTTTGTGGCATTATATTTTCAGGTCTCTATTGTGTGTCTCAATCCAAGGTACATCGGGTCCTGTAAATATATGGTATGTACAAAGAATACTTAGTTTTTAACTGTAAATACATGGTATACACAAAGAATATTTAGTTTTTAACTGTGTAAATATATGGTACATACAAAGAATATTTAGTTTATAACTGCATTCTTCGTATAAATCATATATTTACAGGACTCCATCCACCTTGGATTGAAATACGCACTAGAGACCTGAACATATAACACCACAAACTAGACGTTTCCACTACCAGCCGCAACAATAATTTTAGTTTATATAAATAATATTCATTATGTAAGAACAGCTTTAATCATATTTTAACCATCACTTTTTAAAAACAGTATGAGTTGTACCATTTATATATAAATGACATCAAAACAGAGCGTACTGCAGACTGTGGAACCTTGTACATAATAGATTATCACTGGCAATTGTTTTTAAACTCGGCATATTGTGCTCCCTGAAGATGGTACGCTTGTACCGAAACATATCGGAGCTACGTGTTTACCGCTCACATGCAACTAACAATGTGCATTTGGGTGGTACAATATATTGAATACATTGATCTAAAAATGCACGGAATGGACAACTTTAAAATAATTCTGCAATTTTGTATTACACAGAACGAATTTCTTTATTTATAAGACCTAACGTTTATTTGATTTTCTTGTAAAAATCTGGAAGTGATAACTGTAAGTATCACCTGCATATACAGCCACAAACTCTGTATTTTGTCCGTAAAGTGTGTTTATGTGTTTCCTACAATTCTCAGGATAAACAGCGATTACTCACCTAATGGAATTAAACAGTATATCTTTGTAATAAAGAAGGAATGTTACTTGTGATATAGAAACTAAATTTCTAATTATTTTTTCAGGCTTAAAGTATTTAAACTATCTGGAACCGGCATTATAGGTCTGACAAAATGGTTCTGATAAATCAGGAAGAGGATAATAATAATAATAATAATAATAATAAGAAAAACACTAGAGCACCTAATGCATTACACAGTTAAATTGCATTAGGGATACCAACGGATTTTTTCAGTTTTCTTGTCAGGAAATGGCCTTTCGACCTCGATCCTGCAACTCATACACCACCAGTAAGAGACACTTTTATCAGAAATTTATGTTTTATATATATATACATATATATACACATATTTCAGAGTTCCTGCGAAAAAATATGTGACAGGAATTTTTTTCTGAGACAGTGGTTTTGTGAATATGAATGGTATATATTATTTTCATATTGCTCGATCTGTCAATCAAGGAAATTAAAAAATACATTCTAACACCGAGAACAAATCCCTTATTTATTTGGCTAGGCTAAGGGCTAGAAAACCGAGGATTCGTGGTTTTATTCCCGGCAGGGGTAAGGATTTAACGCTTCTCTAAACAGTACAGACCAGCTTTGGAAATCCTCAAGCCTCCTACGCAATTAGTGCCAGTACTCCTTCAACGGGAATAAAACGGAAGTGGCGTGAAACTGAGTAATCGCCTCTCTCTAGTCTCGAGGTTAAGAAAGAGTAGAGCTATTTACCCTCAACCCATATGCCTTAATAGCGTTTACAGAGACCACTTTTTATTTGTACCTCATTTGACGATGCTGCTAGTAACTGAAGATTACAGTATTGAATTAACTGAATGATACTGAATAAGGAAATTAATACGATGTGAAAGAACGTGGTCGCGGCCTAGGTTAAAGTATTATGCTGGAACGTGCTTGGAGGAACAGAGGAACACCACAATCAGCCTCAGTCGAGATACGTCGTGTTTCGGCCAACAGTTAAATCAGGTACCTCCCTAACAGTAGTTACCGCTTAAGCTGACTTACTCAGTGTTATTCACATACCGAATTACTGGAAGAATGAAATCACACTAGAAGTACGATTCTTGTATCAGTGGAGAAGCTTGTAATTGGTAGGGCCGTTACAAAGCCAGTAGTTATGGAAATTCGCCGCAGAATGATTTGTACAATTTTTTCATCCTTTACTAGCTCTGACAACTGGCAAGCAAACGGATGGGTTTGCTCGATGTGTCCCCATCCCACATTTCTCTCTGTCTTGGGAGTTCAGTCGTCCATTACTCCATAAGTCATACATGGAACATTTCGTGATTCCACTGGGACTCTAAGTCCATCCCAGTCCAGTACGGACGTGAAGCGTGAACGTCCTAGAGACTAACCAAAGAAAAGAACGATTGGCAGGCGGAAGAAAAGTGTGTAAAAAGTGGATAAAAATGTGTTAGACCTAGGCCCATACCACGTCAGCGTACTTTTTTAAGGTTCACAAGTTGGCAAAGGCCATGAAGTCGTGATTAGGACATTCATGAATGTTAGAGAGGGCCTTGAGTGTAAAATTGTATCTTACAAACCGTGTACGGTATGTGTGACTAAATAAGAAAATACGAAGTGACACCTTGCTTTCATCAGTTCACGTGTACCAATAGACAAACAGCTAAGTAAAAGTAAAATTTGAGGTTCTCACGTCGGTGACTGTGAAAAATACTGTCTTCTAGGATGTGACACCGTGTAGTGTGTTAGAGGTAGGATCGTTTCGTAGAAGAGTGCTCCTTCCATATTCAGGTTAGACTGAAGCAGCAGAAAATTTCCCTTCAAATAACCTGAGTTCAAACCTCACAGTACAGACCTGCTCTCTCCACTGCAAAGACCATTCACATAGGCAAGTAACTGCTTTTTCATGAAAACAGAGCACTATGTATCCTCTGCTGCATACTCAAAAGTATAAACTCCCCATTATCCTACCTTCTTCAATTTTCAATATTCTACTTCGTCTCCACGCTACCCGTACCCGAAGGACGACCAGGTACTGCCTAAGAACCTTTAGGACCGTTAAATTTTCTCTTTCTCTGTAACAAATGTACTGTCCGTCCAATTATTTCCTCTTGAAAAACAAATCTCGCTTTAATGGTTTAGAAACTGCTTCTGATAGCTACGCGCAATTCCGAGATAATAACCATGCAAGACATGTGAAAAGGGAATCCTACAGAAAATGTTATCAATACCAAAACAACATAAAAGAAGAAACCCTTCGAGACTCGTGTGTGTTTCCAGGATTTCTGTGGCCTTTAACTAACTAACTTCATGGAGCAGAGTCCTTCTTGAGAAGCCAACAGGTCGTCAGCTAGTCAAGAAATTTCCCGCGTTTTATGGAACCCGAAGGTTCATTGCCCCATTCACAAGAGCCCGCCACCTGTCCCTATCCTGAGCCATATCAATCCAGTCCATGCTCCCCATTCCACTTCTTGAAGATCCATTTTAATATTATCCTCCCATCTACGCCTGGGTCTTCCAAGCGGTCTCCTTCCCTCAGGTCTCCCCACCAAAATCCTGTATGCACCTCTCCCCTCACCCATACGTGCTACATGTCCCGCCCACCTCATTCTTCTTGATTTTATTACCCGAATAATATTTGGTGACGAGTACAGATCATTAATTTCCTCGATATGTAGTCTTCTCCACTCCCCTGTTACCTCGTCCCTCTTAGGCCCAAATATCCTCCTCAGCACCCTATTCTCGAACGCCCTCAGCCTATGTTCCTCCCTCAGTGTGAGAGACCAAGTCTCACACCCATACAAAACAACAGGCAAAATTATACTTCTGCATATCTTAATCTTTGTATTTTTGGATAGCAAACTGGAAGACAGAAGATCCTGTACCGAATGATAACAAGCATTCCCCGACTTCAATCTGTTCTTAATTTCTTCCTGAATGGAATTTCGATTTGTTAGGGTTGTTCCCAGATATTTGAACTGTTCCACCCTTTCAAAGGATTTATTTATCTAACTTTATGTTGTGATTTTGTCCTGCATTCTGATTGCGAGACATGACCATGTAATTACTCGTAGTTTTCTCAGCATTTACTTCTAGACCAATCTCCTTACTAGCGACAACAAACGCTTCTGTGTTTTTCTTTATACCATGTACGCTTCCGCCCAATATATTAACATCATCAGCATAAAATAGAAACTGATATATACCACTCAATTTTAAACCCTACTGGTTTGCCTGCACCCTCCTAATGGCATATTCCAAAGCAAAGTTGAAAAAAGCAATTGCGATAAAGCATCTCCTTGTTTCAAACCATTCTTAATAGGAAATGTGTCACACAAACGTTTGCCTACCCGGACTCTGTTATTGGTTTCATTTAGACACATTTTTACTAGCCTTACTGGTTTCATGGAGATACAAAATTCAATGAGAATATTATGCAAGACCTCCCTCTTATCTGAATCATTGGCTTTCTTGAAATCTATAAATAGCTGATGCACTGCCTCATTGTATTCCCATTTTTTCTCAAGTATTTGACGAATGCAGAATATATGATCAGTAGACGACCTGTTACGTCTAAATCCACACTGATGCTCCCCAGTAATTTCCTCTGCATATGGAGTTAACCTTGTCAGAAGGATGTTGGATAGAATTTTGTATGTGGTTGACAAAAGTGATATGCCTCGATAATTACTGCAATCTGTTTTATCACCCTTCTTATAAATAGGTACAATGATTGACTCCTTCCACTGCTCAGGCAATTTCTCTTTATTCCAAATAGAATTAATAAGTTTATGGATCTCAGAAAGAATTGTCCTACCTCCTGCTTTAATCAGTTATGCTGGAATTTGATCAATACCTGGTGATTTGTGCCTTTTTAACTTTTCAATAGCCATCTCAACCTCAGAGTCACTGGGCTCAGGCACCAGTGGCTCTGCTGTATGTACTTCAGTCTAACATCATTAACCCCATGTACATTCAACAGCTGAAAGAAATGATTCCTCCATCTAGCCAAGATACTGTGGGAGTCTGCAACCAGATCGCCCTTCTCATCCTTTACTACGTTAGTTCTAGGGTGGTAACCCTTCTTAAAGTCATTTATGCCCCTGTACAAGTCTCTGATATTCTTGCTCTTACTGTTTGTTTCAAGTTCATTAATTTTAGCTTTCAGATATTCCTTCTTTTTGTTCCTGAAATGTCTACTAGCTTCACGTCTTACATTGTTCAGATTATCTACATTACTTTGGTTTGGATTCTGTAACCACTGCATTTTTGCCTGCTTCCTTTGATCTAAAAATTTTGAACATTCTTCGTCAAACCATGTTTTATGCTGCTTCCTTTCATACAGCCCTAGACTCTCTTTAGCTGAGATTTTGATACTCTCTTTAATGTTTTCCCAAGCCCTATTTGTGTCCTCACTAACATTAAAGTTCTCCAAAGCTGCAAACCTGTTTGAGATCTTTATCTGATACTGTTTCCTAACCTCTAGTTCACTTAGCTTCTTGAGATTAAATCTCTCCGCATAAAACTTCTGTGCTGCTTGTTTAATTACCGCCAGTCTTTCCCTAACTTTTGCAACCACCAGATAGTGATCACTGATCAGTATCACAGTCAGCTCCCCTGAAAGATCGCACATCGAGTATACTTGAATGCCATCTCGTATCTATCAATACGTGATCAATCTGATTATGAGTCTTCCCATCAGGAGAGGTCCAGGTGTATTTATGAATATTTTGGTGCGGGAACATCGTGCTCTTAACAAATAGATTTTTTGATGTGACAAAGTTTACAACTCTAACACCATTATCATTACTATCCTCATGTAAACTCTCATTCCCGATCGTCGGTTTGAAGGGATCCTCCTTCTCCAATTTTGCATTAAAATCTCCTATCATAATTTTCATATGGTACTTAGGAAAATGATCGAGAACCTGTTCTAATTCCTTATAGAAATTGTCCTTTGAGTCATCACTTTTCTCTTCAGTTGGTGCATGCACATTCAGAACAATGATGTTACATCAGCGACCTCTCAGCACTATATATGACATCCTACCACTAACAAACTCTACTCTCTTAATTACCGATACTATTCGCTGGTGTACAAAGAAACCTGCTCCCAATTGGTGACTTTCATTTCCTTTTCCATAGAAAAAAGTATAATCCCCTGCTCTTACAGTGCCTCCTATGTCCCACCTAACCTCCTATACACCCACTGAATCTAATTTACACCTCGAAAATTCCCTGGCCACTGACATAAGTGGTCCTGACCTATACAGGCTCCTCACATTCCAGGTCCCAAATCTCATGTTCCTTGTCCTTTGCGTAAGTTCTACCAAAGAATCAGTCCAGGTCCGAGGCTATGTATAGTGTTTCGTAACATGGTAATTTTTTTACGGTGAGGAGTTGTTAGCACCTCGCCCAACCCCCAAGCTGGAGGGCCACCCCTTGTCGGCTATCCGTACTGCTTATTCAATGTATTCGCAGCTACCCTCCATATCCGGAGGCCGTTCCTCATCCGCAACCTGAGGATGCGCCATGCCGTGATGACAAGGACCCACTTATCATGGTTTCTGTGGCCTTTATTCTCATAAATGTTAAATTATGTTTTTCAAACTTACTTTTTATCGGTGTACAGCGCCAATACTTCATTTAAATTTTTTATTCTGAGATTAATCTACGAATAAAACAATGTTTTCGTTCCTCTATTTAATGTCATATCGTTCTGCAAGCAGATTGCAGGAATTTTATAAGACGAGGATGTAGTTGTGTAACATTTAAAACAGGGGTCGGGAACTTTTTTACCTATTACCCCAAAATATATTTATTTACGCCGACGTTACCCCCTTGATTTGAAAGGGAGAAAATCATAGATTATTTAAATTCAAAAGGTTTATTGAATCTATTTATACGGAGAATACAATTATAAATGTAAAAAGTATAAAATAAATGCGACAAAATAAATTAATATCCTCATTATGAAACAAAAGGATTTCTTTGAAAACTTTTTACCTTCAGGTTTTGGAGAAATGATGTTGTTTCATTTTTGATACAATAACATCAAAATTGGGGCATTTTGATGTCAGAGCAATTTGGATACTGTCTTCGGGGTCCAATCGATTTCTCTGCTTTGTTTTTATGTTCATTAGAGTGGAAAATCCTTGTTCGCAAAGGTAGGTTGTTGCAAAAGGCAGTAATTATCGAACTAACATACAACTAAAATATGGTTAATAAATGAAAATCTTAGACTTAAAATAGAACTATTGAAATAAATTAAATTAAGTAACTACTTAAATCGACTTAAACTAAGCAAAATCACATGTGTCAAAAAATACGGTTAAGGCGGGTAATAGACAACTGACAAATAATATCTGTTTAGCCACTTGACAACGCCTTAGCAACCAAATTGTTTGGAGTTCAACACGGCGTAACGTCTCCTAAACACGTCTATTACGTTGGCCAGATGCAGTGTTGCCAGAAGAAAAATTTCTGTCGTAACAAGGAACGCGCTTTTCTATAATTTTATTTATGTCTATTGAGTCCTCATTACCCCCAAGAATTTCATTTTTACCCCACTTGGGGTAATTTACCCCGGTTCGCCGACCCCGGATTTAAAACGAAAACTCTGAGTTCTGAAGTGCTTACAGCAGTGATAATGAAGATTGTATTCTTCTGGGATGTGACGACGTGGAGTCTGGTAAGAGCTTCATGAGGACCCCATTGAATATCGAGGCAAGAGTTTCTCCAAAACCTTTCTTTAAGTTTCTACCATACTACATGGTATAACAGACCACAAGACAGTGTAGCAGCCGTGAGAACCTCAAGTGTAATTTGTTTAATGTTTTAAAATACCTTCACGCTAATTTAAAACGCATGTGCTGAATACGATGCCCTCAGCAGTAGAATTAATTACACTCCCGAGTGCTTTCAAGTTCCGCAGCTGTTTGAAATCCAGTCTGATGTGATCTGTGCACTTGATGTTCTCATGGCATATGTCAGATGTCCCAAACTTAGCACCCACTGCTCAAATGTGGATTGTGGCATGATGCTTGGAAACTCTACTGCAGAGTCTCATGATGTTTGGAATTACGACCCAAAGCATGAGACATAACAATTTCGAGACTGATTTTGAAAGAGGTAAGACTCAAGGTTAACAATGTAAATATGACTATTATATCTCATACGGAGTTTCAATAAAATAATGCAATTTTTTAAATTTAAATATTTATTGGATTTGAGATATTCTGATTTTATGACAATAACAGATTAACCATTGCAATTGTCGTTTAATATTTGTTGATTTATTCTTGGTAGTTAACTGTGTGAGATGTGAGTTTCTTGGCACTGGAACCTGATGCCGTGTACTTTGATGGATAAGTATCAACGTTTCGTAGGACTCACCTACCACTTATTCAGGAAAATCTTCAACACTGAGTGTAGAGGCAGCACGTTCCTCCGAAACGCTGGTACCAATTCATAAAACAGCAAGGCGTCACATGCCTGAAGGCAGTAATCTTCTGTGTTATTCGTATGTTTTCTTATTACAGGGGAAGAAGAAGAAGCGTGATCCGGGGAGTCGAACCGTTAATAGTCACTCGGAGTTGTTCAGAGGTCATTGTCATCACTCTCTATCACTTTTATTACTTTTACATGTGTGTGTGATGTAGGAGCATTGATCTTTAAATGGTTAAAAATTCCAGTAGTTTATAGGAAACAGGGAAATAATCTAAAAATAAATAAAGATGTAATTAAACAAAGAGTGAGGTTTTTATTGAAAACTCATTTTCAAGAATTGTGTTCACTAGAACTAAACTGGCTTCATGGTAGTTGAAAGTGGGGCTCTTTATATTCAGTAAAATGCATTATTTAATGCCCAGAAAGCAACAAACGTCGCTTTCAAGTTAATTATTCATGTGACCTCTAAGTGTTTTGGTGTTAGTATCATAAGGCACAGTACTGCCTTCTCAGCAGTAGTGTCACACATTCTCGTAAATATGTACCGACGTGTCAAAGGCATCTGCTGCTTCCATCTTCAAAGTACCTTTAATCTTCTACTGTTTCTGGGCGATTACACCATATAGATACACCGTATTCTCTAGTGTCGACATTTCGGTGACGCTGTTTTCATTTATATGTTAGTAAGCTTCATAGCTCCACAAGTAGACCTATACAGCCCTATTGGCAAAGGAATCTAGCAGTCACATCTCTTTGACAATGGGGCAGTATGGATCTCAGAAACATCGGAACTACAGCCCACAACTATATTGTGTCAGCATCTAGAAAAAGCTTCCTCTTTAGCACTCAACTGTCGTGACGTCTGTAGTAGTAGTAGTAGTAGTAGTAGTAGTAGTAGTAGTAGTAGTAGTAGCGGCATTAGTAGTAGTAGTAGTAGTACTGTGGGTACTGGGTTTATACGCGCATCAACTGCTGAGGTTATTTGCGCCTCTACACCAGTTAGGCAAGTGGTACAAGAGCCCCTTCTTAACTAAAAAGAAATCCAGAGACCCCAAATGTTACTTGTAATGTGGGTTCTATTAGTTGAGAAAATACATGATAAAAATGTTATGAACGCAGTAACCTTTGCAAATGAATTAACATTTTATTCGTCACACAAGTAATAAGAGAGAAAATAGACAAAATCAAGCTCTGGCAAAACGAGGAAGGCTTGTTGAGAAGCTGTGTAAATTCACTGATTCCATGTGAACCTGGGCTCCGTGGACAATATGTCGGGAACAATTGAATTAAGCCATAAGACAGTTGATGTGAATTTATAATATTTAAGAAAGCAGGTCCCAGTTAATAAAACTATTATAGGCTAAATATATAGGTAAATAATTTTAACGCAGGCATCGTATTTCGCTTTAAAGGGCAGCATATATATTCCGTATTCGGCAAGTCTGGGGTTAAAATCTCGGCCCGTAGACCGGTATGATGCCCAGGTTTTCGTTTTTTTCCCTCAGTCCCTCCAGAAAAATTCCGTGAAGTGCCTCACATAGGCTGCGATAATTTCTTTCCATTCCCTTTTGAATTTCTCTGTCACAACTAACGCTATTTGATGCTTATAGTTTTTAGTACTGACGGCGTTTTTAAATAAACTACAAGTAAGTAAATAAAGGTTAAGTTGTCCTTGTACGCGCCAAAAACGCATATAGGGGGAGTAGAGGTATATCTCCACACATTTTTAACGTCGACACTACGTGGAAGTGAGTGGTAAGCCTCACGCTCGGGCCGCTCTACTCCATAGGAAAGCGCCACGGCACCCAATGATTGAGACTCAGAGCCCATTTTGGCGTTTTTGAGAAAATAAAAGCTTTTGCCCTTGCCGGGAGTTGAAATCCGGATCGTCCAGGATAGTCAATTTGTACAAAAACAAATTTCTTACAAAGGCCCTCATTCTGGAAATGAATCTAGATAGCTAAATCAATGCAGTGACTATGCTACGACCCGTGGAACTGATAAATCGATTTCATGAAGGAGCATGGAATTTTTTGTCGCCTTCAAGGCGTACACACCGATTATGGGACCCATCCAGCCTCCTATTCAATGGACACCACTACTTTTTCCAAAGTGTTAAAGTGGCCGGGGCGTGGAGCTGACCATTCACTTTCAACTACAGCCGAGAAGATAAGGTGTGGAGCTATGAGAGTTCATCACCATTACCCCATACGCCTTCATGAAGTGATGCTTAATTTTTAAGTACAGAAATAATTCAACAATTTACATTTACTTGCCTAACAGTAAGAACGTCTGTCCACCTCTGTGCATGAGGATTTGAAACTAATCAAATATAATCAGCAGAGAACTTAAAATTTCACATCGCAAACTATAATTTTCTATTATCCGTGTCAAATAATACTTATGTTAGGCGAAGAAAGCACTAATGTTTATACCAAGTAATATCATACTTGAAGAAGAGAAGTCCCTGAGGTGTCCATGACGGCTGTCGTTCCTGGAGACTTTTCCAATTCTATCCAAAACCACTTTCTCCCTTTTTCATTGAATTACTTCCCTTTCTATTTTGTCCTTTTTTATTGTTCTACTTCTGTGTTAATTGTTTTCTTTTTGTGTCGCCGTCGACTTGTACAGATGAGGAATGAAATGAACCTTCTGCTTCCCCCCTCTCTCTTCAACATTCTCTGTCTTTTACTGTGCCATTCGCTATCCTTCGTTTTGCACATTTACAACCTCCGGTCACGATGTCAAAAGTGGTCTCTCCCTTCCCGGAGACGTCAGAGGAATGAAAGGAAGTAGAAATACTCAGTCTTTTTCAAACACACACAACGTAGAGTTTAAAGGAGCGAAACAATTTTTTGTACTACCGTGCAGATAATTGGCATTGCAGAGGAAAACACCCAGTTTTATCATATTCGCTTACAGACTGTAGAAAACTTGGGCCAGGATATACAGTCTTTGACTGGTGTCTAGTTCGTTTGTCCAATAACACTAACTTTCCACTCTATTGTTTTACACTGTTCTTCAACTTTGCCAACATTTTAGGTGCTCTTTACAAAGTAAAAATAGATCATCATGTGAGCATCATGTCTATCGTTCTATAACCTAATATCATCGCCCAAAATGTTTGACAGATTTTTTAAAATCCCACATTGGATACTGTCACTAATTCAACGGAAATCCCGACTTCAGGCATATTCATTCATATTGAAGCACAGTTTACGTAAAATGATGAACGAATATGTCGATGCTTCCCATAAAACTTTCCACAAATGTCCCTAAAAATAGATATGACATACTTCAAATTTTCGCGCCATTCCCATTTTCAAGAACGTTGATTCAAAATAAAGCCTAATATACATAAGACTGCAAACTGCGTTTTTATGTATTATGTATTAAGTTTGTTAAAATTCGAGAGGAGAGACTTTCAATAAACTTTGTTGGATAATTCCCACTTTATGCCACATTCATTAATAATAAAGCATAGTTTGCATAAGGACATAAATGGATTAGTCTATATCTTCCATAAACCCTTCCCAAATTTTGTTGAAATTCGATACGGGAGACTATTTTGAATTTCATTATTCACACTTTTAAGCAAGTTTCATAAACTTCAAAGAACAGCGTTGGTAATTTGTACTTATAGTACATTTCCAGGCTTGTTTGCATCACTGCGTCTTCCTATTCATTTTAAGGAAGATCCGTGCCAGAGGTTATAAGTTAGAAAAGGCTTGTATTATTCCGGATATTCACGGCAGCACAGCTGAGATTATGTGAGACACTATTCTAAAGTAGCATAAAGAATTCGTAATACTGTACTGATTTTGTTGCTACATTTTGGGTACCTCGTTGCACACAAATACATTTTTGGTACAGAGGCAAGTTTAAAAAATTCAACCCAGAAGTGCCGAAACGGGTGGCACAGACTGCATTATGCTGCCTGTGTAAAGCCCAGTGGTAACTATATGTAGCACCTGCTGTAACGTTTAATAATTTTGCAGTTTGGCCATATAGTGTACTTCCGTGTTTTACAAGATTCTCAGAAAGAGCAGAGATTACTTCCGTAGGCAGCAATGACTTGTCTATGATGGAGACAAAGCGTGTTTACTGTGGGATACGAACAGAATTTTATATATTACTTAGATGAATTTCAGATTTCAAGAGGCGGTTAGTCACCGAACTCTCTCCGCTGAGAACTAGGTTTCTTTCCCACGTTAGATCTGAAGTGGACAAATTGGCACTGGGACAGGTTTTTCCGCTAATACTTCGGATTTCATTTTGTTTTCCTTGTATGTGTTTATATTCCAAAGAAATTCTCAGAGACTGCTACACCGTATCCAAGACTTGTGTTTAATTTTGTGTGTCAGAATTGTCTTTTACGTCCGACAAGCAGGGTTCTATCTCCAGAAATTCTCATTTCCAGTCCACATCCGCCAAGTTGGAGGTAGCAAACTCTTGTGGTGGTGCGCCAGTTCCACCCTAATTTGTAAACGTCAATCCACTTAAAACGCGGTGAAGCTAAACACAGTGGCTGCGTCTCGTCTTGCAAAGTCGTGCCTGCAGTTAGCTTTCTTCTCCACCTTTAATAAACTTCCATCCCAGTGTGCAAGAGCGACAAGTTCTTGTTTTAGTTTCACCGTCCCAGTCACAACACAACTTTCAATTTTATAGACACTGTATGTGAGACAATTATTCTTCTAAAGATAACAAACTTGCATTCATATTAATTTGGAATTTATAATTTATTAAATGGCCTTCGTCGTAACTGATTGTATGACACCGAATGTTACGCCTTCTACCAACATCCATGGCATGTCTGCGAGCAAGAGGAGAAAGCGAGGGGAAACATCAGTGTAGTGGGATTAACTGTCCGTATGTGGGTAGTGCTATTTTAGTCCTGTGCCTGTAAAGGAAATATAACGGTGACAAGCTGAATTAATCTACATAGGTAGGGCTAAGAACCAAACTGACCTGCTTCACTTAACTGCGTATCATTCAAACAAATGAACCCGTCCACTTGCGGAACTCTGCCTATATGAACAGAAGAACACGGTTCCTGCTTTGATGTATGGTATGGGATGATTAGTGAATACAAAATTGGAAATAGTTGAGAAGGAAGCGATCGCGGCATAAAATAAGTGGGAAACAGGGACCCATGAAAAATTTGTCAGGATAGTGAATTTTCGGCCGGGATTCGAAAAATCCTGTTTGCCTACTTTCATGTTTGGTTTTACCAACATAGGTATACAATCTCTTTAGACACTATGGCTGATATATCACAATCAACTCTTTCCGTTCGCCTTCTATCTCGACTATATATTACTGTTCTACAACGTATCGAACAACATAATTTCATGCATGAATTTTTAAGACATATTTACGCTTTACTTATTGCATGTAAAGGATATAATACATTGTAGGTTTACGGAGTTTATGATAAAGGAAAAATCCTTCCGTACTTTACTTTCTGGTACAATGTCAGTACCGATGCTTTCAACTAGTCACCACTAAGACACGGCTGGAAGGAGAACACATGACATCACATTGTAGGTTTCTTGACATCAACGCCCTTTGTGCTATACTTCGAAAGTTATATAAATATTTTAAGCGTAAAGCTATCCAGTGTGTTCCACATAAAAACTATTAAATTATTACAATAACTGCATTCCTCTAATGATTTGGGTTATTTTTCATGATTTTTCTATTTCCATTTAATTCAGACTACTACTACTACTACTACTACATACAGTTGTTGTGTCCAAATTCTATGGAAAAGATTATCTGTGGGTATTAGACGCTACGTCATATTTTCCCGACCAGTTATCACCTTCTTTATTTTATAATTTTACTTCGTTTCTTTGTTACTCGATAGTGATCTCATGAAATAACTCTACATTAGGAATGCATGTTGACCAAATTGTATCAAAGCCCTATGGTCCAACAGAACAGGATACTGAAGTAACTCCAATTCAGTGCTGTATTTGCTAGATTTAAACGAAGTTTCATTCAGAGAAGAAGGCAGCCTATTAAAATTGCCATGCCAGTATCAGTCATTTTTAAATATTATTTCCAAATTATTATAACGTAACGCTGGTCATCAATGTGCACATATCAGTCCTACTGGTGTTCAGTTAGGGCTGAGACAGCGCTTTGTACGAGTAAGCCTAACGAATATTCACGTTCAAGATGCACTTTGCTGATAAACTTTCCGTTGTTGGTTGTTTAATCTGTAAAGTTGATAGGTACTAATCATTACAGACTTTAATTATTTAACCTCTTAAGCAGACTTTATCTGGCTGGAAATTTAAAGGTGTAGTAGTACAGAGTAGGAAGTATGTGCGTCGATCAAGCTAAAATTTCGAAATTTTTTCATACATGATCCAACATTTTACCTATTTATAATATGAAGAAAATTCTATATTTTGATGCATCTCAACTTCGTTATTATTTAAGCTGAACAGTTTACCCAATAAGATACAAATCTAATAAGAAATGACGAATGTTAACAATGTTCAAAGGGTGGGATAAAAGTATAAATTATTCAAAAGGAAAGGACTGATACCCATATTAGGAGAAAACCCTTGTAACGGATACAATTCCCAGGGCACTTCCCACAATAAAACCAAAATACTCTTTGATGGTGAATTTTCACACCCATTGAAATCAAAGTGCAGACTGAGGTGTATGTTACACAATCCATGTAATTCTCAGAACCTATTAAATTAAATACTCATTATAAAAGTTTACCTAAACTTAGGCCTCACATTAAATTCTCTCTATATACTGAAAAAACTGTAAGTTTAATGACAACAACTTATAGGATAACCCACTGTTAACGCAGGTGTAACACAAATGTAAAGCTAGAATTAATTCGTAATGTTGAATATGAATGACGTCCTTAACGATGGAAACGCACAGGCCGAAATATGTCGAAAATAACATAGTAAATAAATAAGGGAAAGTCTAAGACAACCCTCTATTGCAGGGGTTCTCAAACATTTGGCTGGCGCACTACGAAATTAAATTTAACAATCAATGTACCTCCAATAATTTTCGTATTTAAATGAAAAGGCTGAAATTGGAAAGAGTGCCAGAGGAGATGAGTTACATAACGTTGCCAAAAATGCTGCGTAGTAGCAAATATAAGTGACTTTTATTTATTTTTTAATTTATTTTCCTTTTTAGGTGCTTTCGCATAGTAGTGAAAAGAGCCTATTAGCTTCGTTGAACCAATCAATCATGAAAACAAGCTTCAAACCATTGTTATCAAATACAGTTTCATGCCAATAATTATGTCTGTCTGTCTCTCCGCTGCCTGTTCGCATTTATCAGGGAGGCTCCAACTAGAAGGATTTCAGTGAAATTTCGTACTGGGGGCTCTTATGAAAATCTGTCGAGACATTTCAAATTAGGTTAAAATCGAACAAAAATATCAGGCACTTTACATGAAGATCTAAGTACGTTTAATTGTTGTCAGCGACACAAATTCGCCAAAAAAGCATTTTTGTATAGTATTTTTTTATTGTTGACAGTGACACGTAGCTCAAGAATACATACAGAACGTACTGTTGCGTTGTCATTGCAACAATGGTCACGCGAACGCGTCACAATGTTATGTTCTACAAACATTGCCTATTTTTTTTGTATGTCAATTTTTATAAAGGCCGCGTACGAGTAAACAATGGTTGGCGTACCGGTAGTTGTAGGCGTACCACAGTTTGAGAAATCATGCTCTGGGGTACACATGTGGTATTTTATTTACCGCATATGCTTGTGCACGGTAAATATGAATAATTTCAAAGTCAGCTGTAGTTTTTGAGACTTTAACTTAGCTTCTTCCCACGTAACTTTCAACGTCACCATTTCTACAAACACAAATTTAAATACAGCATAATTGTGTATGCTGTTATAACCATTACTTCGGCAAAACTTCAAATTATTACAGAAAACAAAAAGGAAGCCAAAAGGCCACAGATGTTACGCTATGCGCATATCTGATTCGTCTTAATGGGGAATTTTCAAAATTATGTCAGTCTCTATCTAAAGCTTTAGCAATATCTTATTCAATTCAAAAAATACCTTGTTCTCAACATAAGTTTTAGTAATTTGAAAACACGTCTTCACAAATTTAACATTGTCCGTATCATGTTGTAATGTTGTCACAAATTGAAGCACAATTCGAGATTTAGCATCACGCAACCAGATTATCTTCTGGAATGTGGATAAATGGTAGAAATTCCAGAATGCTCCCTGAAGGGATATCGGAAAAATGGTAGAAATTCCGGAGTCCATGAAAGCATATCAAACCTTCATGAATCACATTATGCTGGTTATCTCGTCTTTGCGATCTAGAAAGACGGAATTTTCTTCAGTGGACAGATTAATTCCTGGCATAACTGAAGATCTACCCCTCTTATGGTTTTCTGTTTTGCTTGACTAAGGCTAGACTAGTTATCAGGTCGTAAGTTGGTCTCAATCCAAAGCCGCTCGGGACGTTAACACTTCGCATCAGGTTACATACTGAGCTCAATAAAACAAGCTGCATTTCAATGTAATACGAGGCGAATGCTGATAGGGTACTAAAGAAAACTGCATAAAAGTTTGGAAGTTTGATTTGCATACGCACATGTTTAATGACGATGATTATATTTTTAATTTTCGAAGTTATGGCTTGGGTTTGGGGAATATGACTGTGGCAAGAATGTGAGCGTATGGTAGCACATCTGGAAGGTAGGATTCGTAATTAAACTGTGAAATGCCCTATAATTAGCCGTTAGAAAGGTATCAAAACTACAGAACTCCATAAAGCAGAAATCTTCTAAAATTTCGTGCCTGCTATGAAACCCCAAATATTTATTGTCATGTATACAACAATTCGACCTGGTCCCTATATTGGAGCAAGCATACTACACCTTAATCATTTAAAGCACGTGGTTACTATACGCAACACCTCCTTTAATATTACATTTCTATGCTCTTTTTTATGATTTGGAGGTTATTTTACAAGCTTATTATTGGTATTTCTTAAGTTCTTAGAACAAAACAGAAGTTTTATATTAAAACAGATCGGATGTTCGTGATTCGAATGTTCGTGACCAATTTATCCGTTAAAATTTATTATGAAAACCGAGACTCTACCGTACCAGCATTTGTACAACAGACTGTATTAACCAGCTAGTGTTTGTAACAGAAACGGTATTTTCACTGTGAAGTAGGAACTGAAATTTTCAGTAACATTTACATGCACTTCAGGCTTCAAGGGTTAAATGTATTTTAATTTACAGCATATACCATTTCGTACAAAATGCTACTTAGTTTCTCGAGAATCCATAAAGGAGCCAACAGCGTGCAATACCGCTTACCTTGTCAGACTGCACCATTTCTGGCACAGAGACAGTTCCATTAGACTTGCAATTTCTCTCAGAAGATGTTCGACCAACA